>OY740790.1:13169410-13708423 GCA_963514005.1 Raja brachyura
TGTGTATGAGCTCTGCTCTCATTCTTCCATATGACAACTCTACCACTGCGCTACTGCGCCGTCCATGTAGCTGAAGCAAACCTTTCCTAGCAGATTGTGCAAAATCAAAGATATTTTCCTCGAAAGAAGGGAAAGCAGGATCTGCTAAGGATGTTCTTGAAGCATTTTTAGTATAAACCTGGAGTTGATACCCGAAATCATCTGGCCCGCAGCCGGATTTTTTCCCCTGTAATCATCCGGCCCGCTGAGCGAGCGCGGCCGAGCTCTGGCTGTGAACACGTTTAAGAAAGAACTGCAGATGCTGGAAAAATCAAAGGTAGACACAAATGCTGGAGAAACTCAGCAGGTGAGACAAGCAAGGATTGCATGAGGCTGCCTCACCCGCTGAGTTTCTCCAGCATTTTTGTCTACCTTCTGTGAACACGTGATTTGATGCCTGCCATCCGGGGGGGTGGGATCCATGTGTACACGTGATAGATGTGGCCCGCCATCCGCTCACAGACATGCATCCTGGTCATTAAGCAGAACCAGGTTGCCCACCCCTGATATAAACATATAGAAGTGGTCTACAGATTGAGTGTTTTAGGCAAGGAATGACTTGAGACGGAGCAGAAGAAGTACATTGGATTTTAGTTTCTTTTCAGTAACCTACAGAAGTCATGCATGACGACTGTCCATCAATTGGTTTATTTTAGGAATGCAGGGATACCTCGCTGGATCTTAACCACCACTCTGGTGCTCTCTGTGTTGGTGCTACTGTGGATCTGTTGTGCTACTGCTGCCACAGCTGTGGAGCAGCACATTCCTTCAGAGGTAAATCTTTTTATGCAACTTTATTTAAGGAAAATAACTGCAGATTGAATGTAAGATAAATGTTGAGCTATTAGTTTGGGGTGTTTGCATGCAAAAACTAGCTATGGTCTGCACAAAGCATTTTAAGCTGTGAATCAAGTTTAAACATTGGCTTCATCCTGTGCATTCCCATTTAGTACCTCATATTCCCAGTAAGATCCCTCAATACTGATTGATCAAACAGAATAATTATTGCATGCAAACATGACCATTATTAATGTAAGAGGAGATGCCAGAGTCTGAAATTAATACAAGGTCATTTGATGGATGCTATTTTTTTTATTTAGACATTTGGATTTCTTTATCGAAACTAGGTTTTCAGGTTTTTTTGTCTAATTTTGTTTTCATCTGAACTCATTGCAGTTCAGTAAGTAACTGATGAGACAATGCAAGTACAATGGAAGCAATCATAATAGTGGCAAAAGAGTTGCTTCTGTAGCTTCAATGAGCACACGTTTGAGGGGTTAGTATGAGTAAAACTTAGAAAAGTACAGCACAGGAGCAGGCCCTTTGACCCACAATGTCTGCTGCACCTAATGTCAAGTCAACTATTCTCATTTGCAGTTATGACCCATATCCCCTCAGTTCCTGCATATCCATGTGCTGATCCAAAAGCCTCTTAAACTATGACATTTCCAACCTGGGTGATGCTGAATTTATCCCAGAAATGCATGCTTTGCCATTCAATTTAGTCTTTGAATAAGTTCTGAAAAAGTCTTTGTATTGGGATTTTTGAGCATTGATATGCTGGTAGCCTTACTTTAAAATTTAACTTTAAAAGAGTTTTAATGTATAAGATCCATTTATTTATAAATATACTGGATCATGTACTCTGATCTTTACTTAATGCTGTGTAAGCTGCTGACTGATAATTGTATGTTGACTCGAAGATTATTTGTTGCTTGGTCAGTTTTGACACAAAGCTGCTGGATGCTAGGGGCATTTCGAACTGACGGCAATCAACAATTGGGAAATTGACACTTGCTAGATCTTTGTGAATGGCTTTCTTTAAGGTTAGCAGTGAATGCAAAAGTCTACTTTTAAACATTTCCCAGTTTAATCTTCAGAACAGTGTAAGAGTAATTTTCTGTTTGATTCAGGATTTCGATCCAGATATAGATTAAAACATCACTCAGCTCAGCAGTTAACACAGCATGACAGTTAATGATGTATCTGTACAACGTGAATGGCTTGGTTGTAATCATATCTTTCTGCTGACTGGTTAACAAGCAACAAAAGCTTTTCAGTGTACCTTGGTACACGTGACAATAAATTAAACTAAAACGGGAACTCTTCCATGGCACTGGATTGGGGAGGGTGAATGGAATTAACAACAATTCTGCTGTTTACCACTCTTTACTTACCAGCCACTGAGACCAGACAATTTGAAAAATGTGGAGTGAAAATTCTAAACGTTTGTGTTTTGCTGTTACAGAAATTAAGCATATTTGGAGACATGGAGTTTATGAATGAATTGAAGCTAACTTCGTATCCAGCTTCGTCTCTGATTGTCATCAAATCGAAGGATGAAAAAGAAATGGCTGGACCTTTGCCTACTAAAGTGAACTTGGATCAGTCAACAATTTAAGTAATCAGGATTAAATTTGGACTCCCCTTTTCTTCTGGAATTTGAAATGGTAGTTTTTGCCAAATGTCTGGTTGAGGTGAATTTTCAAAATTATTGTCACATTCCTAGATATAAACAATAAGTCAACTTGGTCTTGGGTATGGACTATTTATGGAAGTTATGAGCTATAGAACAGTTGTTTGTTGCACAACAATCTTATGAGAATGTCTGAAAACTTGTTAGCAGCTGAACTTCTCAATCACACTGGTGTACAGATTACATATTGCTTGTAACGTTTAATATGATGCATTTTCTATTTCAACTATTGAAATGGACATTGATTAAAACTTCAATTAAATTTATGACCTAATGTATTGACATTTTTTCCCTCTGCATCATGACATTTCATACTCATGGAAACATGAAAGAGATGCGCATTTGCATTATGTATATAATGAGGCACAATAATCTTGGAGAACTGTTTGACTTAATGGTAACTCATTGATAAACTTATAACTTCTAATTTCCATCTTGTCAGATTTTTAGAGCACTTTTCCTCAAGCTAATTTTTGTTGAGTTACTGTGAATTTTTTACTTTATTGTAATCAAACTTCAGCTTTTGTAGTCTTTGATCCAAAAGTAATACTTCTTCAAATGGGTTTTGTGGACATGATTTTCTTTTGCTCAAACAATAAATATTGGTTTATATACCCTTTATTTGTCATGGCACTCCTTTTCTTTCTCCCCAGTACACAATGTTTCAGTCTATTTTGCAACAGAAGCAAAATCTTCCGATCACCGGGTTATCTGCTGTATGATTGTGGGAAGCGAAGAATTGATGAGTGGAATTATCAGCAAAAGAAGATAGATTGATGATGCCCTACTAAAGAGAATCCCATTTCATTGAGAAGAAAATGTTTAGTCTGAGACAAATTTAAGTTTAATAATGATTATGCGATAACTTAGTTGTCAACTGCCAAGCTGACAGAAAATAGGTCCACAGGCAAGATGCTCAGCAGGAAATGGGCAAAAAGAAAAGATCATCTTTCATCCTCCTGCGTACCGACTAAAGTCCTAGCATGCTCAACCTCCCTATAGTTCAGGTCCTCGAGTCCTGGCAACATTCACCAATCTTCCCCACAACCTTTCTAGCTTAACAAGGTGCCCAAAACTAAACAACATTTTCCAAATGTGGACTCGCCAATGTCTTGTACAACAGTGACGTACTGCCCAATTTCTATGCTCAATACCCTGATTGAAGGAGGTAAACGTGCCAAATGCCACCTAGTCACACCGCATCTACCTGTGACTCCACTTTCAAGGAACAATGTGACTGCACTCCTAAATCCTTCTGCTCTACAACACTCCCCAGAACCGTGCCATTTACTGTGACGGTCCTGCCCCGGCGTGACTTCCCAAAATCTTAACACCTACAAGTATTAAACTACATCAACTGCCCATCTGATCAAGATCATGCTCCAATTTTCAATAACCATCTTTGCCACACACTTTCATGTCATCTGCAAACTTACCAATCATGGCTTGTACGTTCACATCCAAATCGTTGATATAAACCACAAGCAACAAAGGGCCCAGCACCGATCCCCGAGGCACATACTAATCACAGGTCTCCAGTCTTAAAGGAAAATGAAATTTAATTCACTGGCTAATTAAATTGATTTGGAAATCAAAACCGGGGAGAATAGTGTGGTGGCATTGTTCTGAAGCTCAGACAGATTCCTATCTGCCATCGGTCAGAGAAATGTTTAGTTGATGTCATACATCACTATGAATGATACCAACATTAAGTTCCCAACCGTGCTAAGATTAGTGTTAAATATAACAAATTACTATGACTTAAACTGTTTTAGTGGCTAATCTTCATTATGGTCAGGGTACTGGAGCTGATAGTCTGTTATCTTTCAACATTGCAACTGCATTCCCAAATAACCATGCCAAGATGGTTTGTGACATTGCAGTTGGTCAGACATGTACACATTCCTTGCAAACTGACATCAAGCAAACCGTTTTAATAATAGGAAATGAGAGTGGCTGCCTGGAATAACAATGTTGCTAAATCATGACAACCAACATTAGTGTTTTGTGGGTGCACAAAAGGCTGGAGAAACTCAGCGGGTGCAGCAGCATCTAAGGAGCAAAGGAGATAGGCAACGTTTCGGGTCGAGACCCTTCTTCAGACTGGTTAGGGAACTAAAAGTGTGTTTATGGTTGTTTTGTCCAAATAATGCATTTTTGTCACTTTTTGGAAAATCTAGCATCTCATTATACACAACAATAAGTGATTTGCACCATTTTTTCCTTTATTTACCAACTAAAGTATAACTCCAAACTGAAGGACACTGATCAGGCTAACGAGTTTAGGCAAGAAGTCATCAAAGGTCTGGCGAGCATCGACCGATCCATGCTGCCTGGAAAGCTGAAAATCTGGTGCGTGCAGTTTGGGTTACTACCTCGCCTTATGTGGCCACTAACCATGTATGACATCACCCTCACAAGAGTCGAGAAGATAGAAAGAACAATCAGCTCTTTCGTGCAAAAGTGGTTAGGTGTTCCTCGGTACCTGAGCAACTTAGGCCTGTACGGTCAGGGTACTCCAGCTGTCTCTCTCTAGTCTCAGAGGAGTTCAAGTGCACTAAAGTCAGACTAGATGACCCTGGCAGAATCAAAGGACACTGTCATCCGAGCTGCTGCTCCAACCCTGGCAACAGGAAAGAAGTGGACGGCTAAGAATGCGACACAGATGGCAAAATCTGCTCTCCACCAAGGCGACATGGTAGGGCAAATCCAACACGGAAGAAGTGGCTTGGGGCTTAGCAGAAAGTAACCTTGCTGGAACAAGGCATCATCACTGGAGCCCCGGAAGTTGGTCGCAGCTGAAGTCCGTCGACAGGAGGAGTTTAGTAGGTGTGCCAAGGCTGTGTCGCAAGCTAAACAGGGCCAGTGGATGAGATGGGAGAGTGTGGAAAAGAGGAAGATCACCTGGAAGGACATGTGGAAGATGGAAGTGGGCAGCATAAGTTTCCTCATTCGGGCAACCTATGATGTCCTTCCCAGCCCCAAAAATCTCAACCAATGGCTGGGCGAAGATCCATCATGCCCCCTGTGTTCAACACCAGCCACACTTAGGCACATCCTCACTGGGTGTAAAGTAAGCCTCTCCCAAGGACGGTACACCTGGAGACATAATCAAGTGCCCAAATGCCTGGCAGTGACGCTGGAATGCAGCTGGACAACCAACAATGCCCTGCCGCCCAGAACAACCAACCCAGTTAAGACAATTGCCTTTGTTCGGGCGGGCGGGGGGGGGGGGGGGTTGGAACAAAGGCAATGGAAAATTCTACCAAGGATCAGGTTTGGACAGCTGGAGGCAGCCCGGGATTGGCAGATGCTGCTGGATGTGGACCAAAGGCTTACAATTCCATCAGAGATAGCCATCACCAACTTGAGGCCTGATCTTGTGCTCTGGTCAAACTCTCAGCGCATCGTGTCTTTTGTGGAGCTCACAGTCTCTTGGGAGGATGCTGTGCAGGAAGCCTTCGAAAGAAAGAAACTGCGATATACAGAGCTTGCAGCGGGGGCAGAACAGCTGGGATGGAGTGCTAAGATCTGCCCGGTAGAAGTTGCATGTCGAGGATTAGTGGCAACATCTACCTTAAGACTGATGAAGGACCTGGGGATCAGCGGACCTGGGGATCAGCGGACAAGCCCTACGCCAGGCCATCAAGGAAACATCACTGGTGGCAGAGTGGAGTAGCCAGTGGCTCTGGCTGAAGAGGAAAGACCCCATTTGGTCTCCCAAATAACCGACTAGACAGATGCAGATGGGGGTGGTTCAGGGACGCCAGAATGCCTACTGAGCCGTCGTGGGTTCAATCAGCGAAACGTCGATGAAAGTAGGTGCCCACTTGATAACCCCAATGACGTGTCTGACTAGCCTTTCTCAACATCGGAGGAGCATAGGTGAGTGCAGATGGCTCCCATCACCACCGGGAGTAAATTGATATTTGGCACTTTGGAGTTTTAACATCTAGTCCTGTGTATTTGTAAAGAAAACAGTATAAACCCTTCCCAAAAAATTCATGCTGAAACTTATTTTTGCTACATTATGGCAAACTTAAGTAAAATGAATGCCGTGCTGTTTTGGAGGGTTCACTAATAGATGTAAAATTGGAAGTCATTGTAATTCAAGATGAGCTGTGGTCAGGATTGATTAAGGATGACCAAAAGCTAGATAAATGTTTTGTATGAATTATGGGGGAAAGAAACCATAATTCTCTGCCTTCACTTAGCCACAATGCAAGAACAAACTAAAACTTCTGGACCAAATCAACTCATTATTTGTGAAGGTAGACACAGAGTGCTGGAGAAACACAGCAGGTCAGGCAGCGTCTCTGGAGAAAAAGGATGGGTGCCACAAGCCATTGTTTAAGTTCATCACACCTGTATTCTTTTCTGCCTTTCTTGCTACAGTACAGGTATGGCTTGCTTGGTATAATTGTCACCTTAGATTTGGCCTCCAAGCCCTTGAGCACAAAAACCTAAACCTGACTAATTGGTTGTGAGGATTTGCCAGGCTGCTGGAAGTACTGAAGTTTGGTCCAAATGTTAAATTAAGATCTGAAGTGCAGCCTCTGGTGAATGTAAACAATCTTTTGGCACCACACTATCCAGAACAACAAGGCAGTTATGTACAGTAACAAAAAAAAGGAGAGGAAACTGGAGTAGGCAGCAACTGTTGGTTAGCATTGCTAAAATGCAGATTATCTGGTCATTATCACATTACCTTTTGTGCAGACATTGGCTGCCTCATGTTCTATCAAATAGTGCCATCAGGCACATGCCTGAATGTAGTGCGACCCCAAGATTGGAGCCTTGAATCATCGCTGTATACATCAGCTAGCTAGAAAAGGCAGGTGGCCTCTCACCTTGACCGTTTGGCTATCTCAGAGGCCACCTGCCTTTTCCAGCTAGCAGGTGTATACAGCAATGGTTCAAGGCTCCATGCTGTATGTTTGAGGATGACAACCGATTATTCTTAATGGAGTCATTGCTAAATTCCTACTCTGGCTCCCCACCAGTCCTAAAGCAAGAAATACTGTCGAAGCTAGGAATCTACTTTTCATTTATTCCGAGAAAGTGCTAAACTTACTCAGTCCCCAAATGAGGTGTTAGTCACCTTCTGACAGGTTTGAAATCGACAGAGGCTCTTCTTAGTAGTGGGATGGTTTATCAATGCCACAGAATGTTTTCTGCCCCATATGCTATGCTCCCAACACTATTAAAGTTTAAAGCACTAGAAGGTCTATTCACTTTGGAAACTCTCTTCAATGTTTAGTCCATATTGATCTTAACCAGAACAAGTTACAGACTGACTTGTACATCTGGAAATGTTCTCAGATAATAGTCTAATCCCAAATGCCTTTATTCAAATAGTTTTATTAGACTTACCCTCAATATATGTTGATCCGTGACAAGATAGAATGAAAATGTGCTCAAAGGTTTCTGAACAATAGTATCCCGAATAAAAAAGCTTCTACAGAGCATCGAAGATTCATTTCATGACCCATTGTGACACAGAAGCAGTGTTCCGTCTTCCCTCTCAACACATTCTGATGTTAACTAAACCATAATGGATGAGTGCAACACAGATCAGGCCTCAGGAAAAATGAAATTTAAAGCATATAGGTTGCTCATATACTTTACTCGTTGAGTCACACAAAATTAAAGAACAAGTAGAGGCACTCTTAGAACAAAATAAATATTGTTCAGGGAGTATGAAATGATTCAACATGTGAATTTAAAAAAAAATGTTGCTTTCAATTATCAGTTTAACTCCAAAACAAAATCGATGAACATGATTGGAGACATGGTAAACTGCTATGACAATCATGTGAATGCTGAAATCGTTAAAGAAGTTGTGATTGTTACTTGCGCTTTGCTAATGAACCAAAATCAAACACCTTCTCTGAAACCGCTCTTTTGGGGAAATCTACTTCCTTCTCAGTAACAATTCAGCACATCCCAATCATCCAAGGACAACTCAGCTCGCTTGCATTTCGCAGGAGGGGAGGAACAACCAATCTCCTTAGATCGGTCAGTACTTCTCTTGCTGGATCCAATCGTGGAATTCATGGGCGACTGTACAGGGAGATCCTGATTGGGTTTTCTGTGAAACTGCAATCTGACTGCGTCCTTTATTTGCTCAGTGTTTGAAAATCCATCAGCGTCTAAATTGATGAATTTATTCACTCCATCTAAAAAAAGGAACATTTGATTGTAAATATCATGAAGCATAAATAGAATTGCAAGCTATTTTACAAAACAAAAATAACATCTCAGATAGTAACATCTCAGTCTGAAGAAGGGTCCTAACCCGAAACACATTCCTTCCATGGATACTACACTGAGTTCCTCCAATACTTTGTTTTTGCTCAAGATTCCAGCATCTGTAGTTTCTTGCATCTCGGACAGTATTGCACTCCAATAGAAGCGGGACAAGAATTAATCAATCAGAGCTAAATAAAATCAACTCAGCTTGGATTCTAACATCTGACAGCCATTCTTCGGTTACCATTCACAATCAACCTGTTGACATTCAGTGCTAGGCTTACATGTTCAAATTGGTTTTATGGAGAGTTTCTAGATGGCAGGAAGTAACTACAAAATTACTTCCCAAGGACCTATAACTTAGAAGCAGAAAAAACCCTGTACATTTAATTAAACCTGATAGACCAACATGGAACGTGGCAACATGTATTGTAATGGCTCCTACAGCACAGCATCATCTATTGGTAATTGAACAAAGAGTTGGTAGTAACTACCAAGCTATGTGCTAATTTGTGCTAGTATATAAACAGAAAAATGGAGACTAGACCTGTAACAATTGGAAGAAAATTCTTATAAATTACATGGAAAATGAAAATTTGCCAAACAGCATGAATTCAGGAAATGTAGTCCTGGAGCTTTTCAAATCATTGACATGTTGCTAATATTACACCCTTGATCTCAAGAAAGTCCAAATTTGTTATTACTGACTGTAGGTAGGATGAGGCAATGTAGAATACAGGACAAAAAGTTAGCATTTTAGGTTGAAATACATAATAAATTGTGTTGAAGATGGACACAAAATGCTGGTGTAACTCAGCGGGACTGGCGGCTTCTCTGGAGATAGGAATGGGTGACGTTTCTGGAAGAAAGGACTCACCCCGAAACGTCACTCTGGAGAGATGCTGCCTGTCCCGTGGAGTTACTCCAGCATATAGTGTCTATCTTCAGTGTAAACCAACATCTGCAGTTCCTTCCTACACAATAAATTGTGTTACCTCTAGGGGACTTTAGGATCTTTTGATATTTGCAGTAATAAGTCAATGGTTCAGATATGCAAGTCATAAGCAACATATTCCAGTACAAAAATGGTACAAAATGACAGGTCAGCCAATATGACACGATGCAACCAGAGCAGAACTATTTAGTAACTAGGCAACACACAAAATGCTGGAATAACTCGGGTCAGGCAACATCATTGGAGAACATGGATTGGTGAAGTTTCAGGTCAGGACCCTTCACACAGATTGCAGAGATTTCCCCCCTTCTGTCATAGATAGATTCCTCACCCACGTCACCACCTTCCCGCCTAAAGCCTCCTCCTCCCCAGATATTTTTTCTTGCAACCGCAAGAGATTCAACACCTGCCCCTACAGTTCCTCCCTCGCCTCCTGCCTGGGACCCCGACAGTCCTTCCAGGTGAGACAGAGATTCATGTGCACATCCTACCTCCTCTTCCACTGCATCTGATGTGGCCTCCTGTGCATTAGTGAGACCAAGCATAGGCTCGACAACCAGTTTATTGAATACTTGTGCTAAGTCGGCCTAGTCGTGCGGCAACTCCCGGTTGCTCACCATTTTAACTCTTCTTCCCATTCCCAAACTGACCTTTTCTGTCTTGGGCTTCCTCTATTGCCAGTACGAGGCCAAACACAAACTGGACAGCGACAGGCTTGTAGGTTAATTAACTTTGGTAAAATTGTAAAATCGACCCCATTGTGTACGGTAGTGTTAGTGTACAGTGTGAATGCTGATCAACGCCGCCTCAGACGGCCAAAGGGCATGTTTTCAAGTTAAAGAAAACACCTTATATTCCACTTGAAGGTAGACAAAAATGCTGGCAGAACTCAGTGGGTGAGGCAGCATCTATGGAAAAAATAGGTGGCGTTTCAGGTCGAGACCCTTCTTCAGACTGATGTCGGGGGAGAGGAGGGAAAAAGAAAGGAAGAGGTGGAGACAGTAGGCTTGTGGAAGAACTGGGAATGGGGAGGGGAAGGAGGAAGAAAGCAAGAACTATCTGAAATTAGAGGTCATTGTTGATACCACTGGGGTGGAAACTACCTAAGCAAAATATGAGGTGTTGTTCCTCCAATTGTAATCGACTTGGGTAACTTACAACCCAACAGAATTAATATTGAATTCTTCAACTTTATGTAACTTCTATAAAACACCCCTCCCTCCTATTTCATTTCCACAAACTTATCCCCCCCCCCCCCCCCCGCTTTTCTTTTCTGCCACCCCTCCACAGAGGCCTAGTTCTCCATGCACCGAGCATGCACTTATCTCTCTCCTCGTCCCACATTCATTCCCCGACCTATACAATTCACAATTCGCAACTCTCTAATTCTTCTGTTTCAAATCTGGTTTAGTTTGATTTAGAAATACAGCATGGAAACAAGTCCTTCAGTCCATCGTGTCCACACCGACCATCGATTACGCATTCATGTTATCCCATTCACTACAAACTAGGGGACAATTTACAGAGTCCAATTAACCTACAAGCCTGAACATCTTTCGGATGTTTGAGAAAACCCAAAAAGTCACAGTGTACTCCATACAGCTGAGTTACTCCAGCATTTTGTATCTTTCCTTGATAAACTAGCATCCACAGTTCCTGTATCTACTATTTAGGTAACTGGGCTGATTGGTTGCAGAAACAATTCAATGAGGATTGTAAAATAAGTTGTGTGCGAAGAAAGGAGTAGAAGAGAGAAACTTAGTGTATTGAAGATCTGATTGTGGTTTTCATGATATGGTAGACTGATGGATACTACTTATTTTAGTTGGGAAATCCTAGACAGAAGTTGTTGTCTAAAAATATCTTCCAGATGCGAAAATAAGAAAGCCTTCTTCATGAAAATGTAGCAGACGTTAGGAATCCTCGACTACAAACTTCAATGATGCCTAGTCAAATCATTCAAATCTGACAGTTATACATTTTTGATAGCCTAAAGATATTAAAGGATTTGGGATGCATGGGTCACAATTCCCTACTTTACTCCCAATGTTCTTAAAATACTGAACTGTGGATATATTCACCATGTACACGATGGGGAATCTTATGTGAAGTTGTAAGTCCTCCTGTTCATTCAGAGGACACAATGATAAGCAATGGGAAAAATAATTTGGCACTTTTGCAACAGAGGTTTATGAGCTATTTGACATGAATAGTCCAAGTGGATTTGCAGATCTGAAATGATTCCACAATGTTTCTCGCAGCTAGGTTCTTCCAAGCAACTTACAGAATCGCTGTGCGACAGTTCTGCAGCCAACTTTCTCGTGCTGTCTTTCACACAAACGTTCCCACTGATAAACCACCTAAAGTGCAAAAAAAAAATTTCTTAAGAATGAAACTGAATAAGTACACAAAGTTATTTTTATTACTTAACAATCAAAATGTTTGCTGAGTCACTTTGGAGGGCATGTAAAATCCGTGAGGAGTTGTGCAACAGAATTACATGCAAATCAGGCTATGCAGTGTGTGATCTATACCCCCTAACAAAAAGCAATCAATGAACTGGCCGAGTTCTTGCAACAACCAACTCCCATCTTATCTTTCCAACAAGAGCCCACTAATTGCCAAGTTTAATGATCTTCTCTTCACAATTTAATATGGTGGTATACGGTCTCAGGAATCCCAAGTTGCTCATCTAGTAACACCACCAGTGTATTCTTTGTGGAAGAAGAGATTTTATTCAGAAATTCTAGGGTGGTACAGTGGTAAAGTTGCTGCCTCACAGTGCCAGAGACCCGGGTTCGATCCTGACTACAGGTGTTGTCTGTATGGAGTTCTCCCTGTGGCCGTGTAGGTTTTCTCCAGAACAATGTGCAGGTTTGTTGGTTAATTGGTTTTGGAAAAGTATGTAAAATTGGCCCTCGTATGTAGGATAGTGTTAGTGCACGGGGTGATCGGTGGTCAGCACGGACAAGCCTGTTTCTGTGCTGTAGATATTGTAGTGTTGCTTCATTTTGATTTCACTTTAGAGTTTAGAGATCTAACTCTAAAGTAAAATCTAAATGAAGCAATACTACACACACACAAACATATTGCTGAATTTTTTTTAAGTGCAAATTTTAATGCAAAATCCCAGACTTTATAACAAATTCTATTGCTTCTCATCCCATTCTGAGAAGTTCAACATTGCAAATATTTAATCTTACATTTGGCAGCCCCCTTAGGGAAAATTACCCAATTAAGGTAATTCAAACATTAAAGGGAGAATTTAAAGGGAGAATAAGGTTCTTCGGTGGTATTGAGGCAGCTCTTGAGAAATTGTCAATATCAATGGAACATAAGCAACTTTCTACTAAGAGCTCCTGGTTCAGGTGCTGTAATAATTTAAGCTCTGGATACATTCCTTCTACCCTGTTCAAACAATATATATTAACATTGTATGAAGAGAAACCACAGCATTTTGCGGCTTTGCTAAGTGTATTAAATTTGAACTAACAGTAGTTTTGTGCAATAAGCCAAAGCTCGGAAAGCCTCGTTTTTCATGGGAGCCCTGGAACAAACAGTAACAGGAGATAGGCATGGCAATGTAAAACAATGTAAAATATTTCAAATGAAGGTTTAAAAGTTTAAAGACCAAAAACTTCAAAATCCAAGAAAAAGGAACTGTACAAGTAGAAAAGATTGCCAGAAATGTTTAATCAAAATGTAGACATTAAAAATTTTTAATGTATAAATTTGGACACCAGGTTTGCGTTACATTACTCTGGATTTGCAATGAGTACTTAAAATTATTACTTAAAAATTCTGCAGTCGAATGCTCTGGTATAGTGAAATAGTTTCAGAAATGAACCACAAAACATTGAAGTCTTCAAAAATGATGTTTTAAATTCAGCTCAAATTTCACATATCTAGAGAACTAAACGTTCTACCACACTCAGTACCTGCTCTGCCCAGCCGTCTGTCTTGCAGCAGGAATGCTGAAACTCCTCCAGAGGTTCTCCAGCAGGAAACAACGACAACTTGCTCTGAATCATTTGAATCGATGAACAATTGGGCTGTTATAAAAAGAGAGTTAAAATAATGAAAAACTAATACTAAAAACTAGAGTATAATGAGATGGTACACAAGTGAATTTATGCTTGGTCTTAGGATATAGGTAAGGTACTTTGCATACATATTCACCAAGAAGGACATGGGGGAGATTGAGATCAGTGGGGCCAGGGGGAATGTTGTAGAGCAGAGGGATCCAGAAGTACAGAGGTCCCTGAAAGTGCTGTGGCAGGTAGATAGGGTGGTGAAGAAGGCTTTTGGCATGCTGGTCTTCATCAGTCAGGAAATTGAGTATAGAAATTGGGATGTTATGTTACCATTGCAAAGATGTTGGTGAGGCCTAACTTGGAGTGTTCTGTTCCATTTTGGTCAACTTGCTATAATAGAGAACAGAGAAAATGTACTAGTCTGTTGCCAGGACTTGAGAGTCTTGAGCTCAAGGGAAGGGTTGGGCAATATTGGACAATACTCAGAGCACAAGGGACTGAGGGGTGATCATGTGGAGGTGTAGAAAACCATGATGGGAATAGATAGTGAATGCAGTCTTTTCCCCTGGGTAGTGGAATCAAGAATTAAAGCGCCATAGGTTTAAAGTGTGATGGGAACGATTTAATAAGAACCTGAGGGGGGTGTTTTTCCACACATTGCGTATATCGAATGAGAAAAATAATAAGCAAAAATGTTAAGAACTGTGGGATAAATTTGAGAAGAAGAATAATATCAAGAAGGTTTCAGATCAGAGAGAGATAAATAGCTCACTCAGTTTGTATCTTGCTGAAAACAAGAGATTACCGGAGAAGCAAAAACGTGTATTTATAGATGCATGTGGTAAAATGTGCCAATGCACTTCTCATGAATCTGACATAGAGCATAGCGATGAGCTGGCCAACAAGATAGGAGAGTTTGTGTGGAACTATCAGCTGAGGCGAGTAGGTTTTGGCCCATTATTTATCACTACTTTATTTAATTAAAATGTAACTATGTTCTTTGTTGCCAATCCACCATGTGTTCTACATGTGTTCTATGATGGAGAATAGTAAGATTGAACGAGAACTTACCAGTTCGAAGGTTGATCATTATTTCATGAGGAGTCGAAGTGAGGGATTTCGTGAAGAGCCCGCCGGCGCGCATGCTCGACATACTTCAAAGTAGCGGCGTGGAATCACAGAAACCAATCAAGAAATGACTTCACATAGTAAGAATGAAACGACTAAGATTACCAGCTGAAGGTGATTGAGGGTTGGGCGAGGAGGGCACGAAATCCCTCACTTCGACTCCTCATGAAATAATGATCAACCTTCGAACTGGTAAGTTCTCGTTCAATCTTACTATTTCATTTCGGAGTCACGTGAGTGACTTCGTGAAGACTTCAAAGCTTCTGTGATGACACGCCCTGGACCACGTCCATGCTGTCACACCACTACCAGGGATGGATGGGAGGAATAACTTGCTGACTAGTCCATACTGCAAAACAAAGCATATTTATTAACAAACAAATCAAAACCCCTCATTCGGGGACATCTCCACGTTCTTGCCCCGCATCTAGCACGGCTTCTGCGAACTGTAGAGGCGCAGCAACGGGCCGGTTGTAGAACCGCTGGAACACCGTCTCATTAGCCCATCCTGCTGTGGCGAGAATATGGTCCATGGGCACCTCCATGACCCTCGCCGCCGACGTCGATGCAGCCCTGGTGGAATGAGATTTGAACACATTAGTGTCGATACCTGACTTACCCAAGACGACTCGAAGCCACCTGGATATCGTCTGTGTTGTCACTCGATGGTGAGGTCTCTTATGAGTGACAAGCAGGTATCTCTCCATTCCTCTGATGCTTGCCGTCACCTTGACGTAGTAACGGATATGGGAGGCTAAGCATAGCCTAGCATCGGCGGGGTATGCCGGGAACTTCAGCTGCAGCCCTGTGCACCCAGGTCTGTGTTGCTTTAGTAGCTCGTCAACAAAGAAAACTACTTCTGTGGGGGTAGACATCATTCTGTCGACACGTAGTTTGTGGAGTGTCTGTACCCTCTGTGCTGAAGTCAGCGCTAGTAACATCACCAGCTTCATGGTGAGTTTGTCCAGCTGGAGCCCTTCCATGGGGGACCACGTCCTGAGCAGAGTTAAAACGTCCCTGACATCCCAGGTGATATTGTAACGTGGTGTAGGCGGATTCGTATTGAAAATACCCCGCATGAGCCTGGACACTAGCCTGTTGGATCCCACCTCAATATTGAGGTAGAATGATAGAGCGCTCCTGGCGCTGTTGATGGCACTGTAGCTTAAGTGTTCATCATGGTGCAACCCCGCGAGGAATTCCAGGACGTCGGTTATAGTCACGGCATCGTACGTGATGCGAGAGCGGCTGCAGAAGGCTTCCCACTTCCTGATGTGAGAGCGGTATCTTCGCCTTGTAGACTCTCGGCACGACGCCGCAATGGTATCCATGGTCCGGGTAGAAAGGCCGTATTGTTCTAAAGGCCGATTCAGAATCTGCAAGCCAACAAATTTAAATAGCCATGGCAGGGATGTGGCTCCCCTGAAACAGGGTGAGTAACTAATTCTGGGCTACCCTGCAAACGGACCCAAGGTTCACTGAGCGTGTCAAAGACCATCGGATACCACGGCTGTGTAGGCCAGTCGGGTATGATAAGGATGCCCTTGGCACCGTCCATCTGAATTTTACGTAATACCCGACTGATGAGGCAAAACGGGGGGAATGCATAGAAAAAGCAATTCCCCCAGTCTAGCGAGAATGCATCTAACGCTATAGCCCCAGGATCTGGTTCCCACGCGACGTAGGTTGGTACCTGATGGTTCAACCGGGACGCAAAAAGGTCAATGTCCGGTTTCCCAAATTTGGCTGTGATTTTTGCAAAAATTTCAGGATGTAACATCCATTCAATATTATCATTGAACTTGCGTGACCTGGCGTCCGCCACAATATTAAGCTCACCTGGCAAATAGGTAGCTGAAATCCAAATGTCTCTCTTGACACACCAGAGCCAAATTGAAATAGCCAATTTATCACATGAAACTGACCTGGTACCGCCCATGTGGTTTAAATATGCCACCGCTGTGGTATTGTCTATTTGGAGCCGGACATGTGCTCCAATCATCTTGGAACAATATGCACGAAGTCCGTGAAACGCTGCAAGCAGCTCCAAATAGTTGATCCCTTGTGATACCAACATCGTATTCTCAAGGGTATCCCATCGGCCCCCACAACTAGAGAATTGATTCGTAGCTCCCCAGCCATCAGAGCTCGCATCAGTTTGTAAGTATATCATCGGTTTCGCCTCAATAATAGTTTTGAACGATTTACTAATGTGGCAAACCCACCATCGTAATTCATCCAATGCTGCAGGCGGCAGCCGCATTGATCGATCATAATGACCAGCATGCCGTCGCAACGCAGCGATCTTGGCTCTCTGCAAGTTTTGATAATGCAGAGGTCCATACCGGGCTGCCGGAAACAAAGCCACAATCTTGCCAATGACAGTAGCTGTGTGACGAATCGATGGTATACGAGTATTAATCAAGTCTGTACACACCTGTGTTACCTCCTCAATTTTGTTAATTGGTATGGTGACTCTCATGCTAATGGAATTCACCTGGAACCCCAGATAATTAATTACCTGGGTGGGGCAGAACTTAGATTTTTCTGGATGAACAATGAACCCAAGCTGTTGGAACAAATTGACCGCAGCTGCAACCCCTTGTTGTGCTAATTCCAAGGTGTGGCCGACAATTAAAATATCATCTAAATAGGCCATAACAATATGATGTCTTTGTCTTAAATAAGCCATAATTGGCTTCACCAATTTAGTAAATAAGCGAGGGGCTGTGGTGAGCCCATTAGGCAACGCCCTATATTGCCACAGCTGATCCATCCAGATAAATTTTAAGAACCTTCTGTAATATTTTTTCATAGGTACGGTATAGTACGCATCCTGTAAATCAATGCATGCCATAAAGCACCCTTGTGAAATCAATGATTTGGCCGTTTCAAACGTGTCCATTTTAAAATGAGTATATGTTACAAAGTTATTCAGAGTGGTTAGATCAATAATGACTCTACAGCCTCCATCCTTCTTAGGTCTAGTAAAAATATTGGAAACAAATTCAACGGGCTCATGAACCGTTCTCTCTATGACCCCTTTCTGTTCCAACCTTAAAATTTCCTTATAGCCTACTGACTGTTCCGCAGCCGTTAGTTTGAAAGTACGACCCGGTCTATGCTGAGGTGGAGGGATGTCCCCATTAATAAACTCAATACTATGGCCCTGAATATTCCGTAACACATACTCATCGCTGGTAATGTCACCCCATGCACCCGCAAACAACCGCAAACGCCCACCAACATGTGGAGTTAAACAAAGAGAAAAAAGAGAACCAGATCGCCTCACCTCTGTGGTTACCGGCGGTCCCTGACAAGAGTGGGTGGTCGTGGAGGTGCTGGGTTGGTTTGAGGTCGTGGCGTCCTCATTTTCCACCTCGGCTTCTGCCGAGCCTGTCCTAAAAAAGACCCCTGGGGTTGGGGTGGCTGATATCGGTTTGGAGCTGGAGGGTAATTCCTGGTGGAAGTGCTGACAGACCCTCGTGAACGGCCAAGTGGGGCTTTCGAGCTTGATGGCGTGGGGGCACTGTGAGAGCGCATGAGCCCCACGGTCTTGGCTTGTTCATCCAGCTCTCTGACCCTTTTGGAGAGGTCTTCGCCAAAGAGCTGACGGGGCGGCGGCGGCGGCGGTGGTTTGCACAACCCTGCAAACTTAGGGTTGAGCGCTGGGCGGATGCTGTTTTTCCGAAAGCCGTTTATTTCGTTTTGAGTAGCGCACAGAAGCGCCAGAGCATCCTCCTGGTCCAAATTAAGCTCCTCTCCGTCGACCGACCGCACAAAGGCAGTAATCCCGGCCATGAGGAGTTTCAGGATCCGCTGAATTTTCAGCTCCTGCTGACGGATAGCCGCACTGATGTTGCCCCATATTGGCGTATTGACCACAGGCACGTTGAGGGAATTGCAGTTTGATGGAGCCTTGTGACGGCTCATGGCTTGTAGTAGGACTTCCTCCTGAAGCTGGTGATTATTTAGGAAGTCCACTGTGGCTGCCAACTTCGTATTGATGGGAAGCCCTAACGAATGAGGGGCTGCAAATTTGGTAGCCACATCGAGGAGGTCCTCCGCCGGTAATTCAGGCGGGGTGGGATGGGGTCAACCACGGCCTCCTCGTCCTGCTGCTCCAGGCTGGTGTACGAAGCTGGTGATGAAGCCCTGTGCCTGTCGCTGCTGGATGCCTGTTGTTGTTGACCTTGTAGGAGAAGCTCCAGCAGCCGCTCCATCCGGTCAATACGCCCTTCACCCTGAACACGCAGGTGGTCGGAGTCCTCCGGCTCTGAAAATTGGCCGGGGCTCCTGTCATCGGCCCGCACCTCGTCGAGGCCCTGCCGGTGCCGGTAGTTGTCGTCGACAGCCGCCGAGGCGAAACTGCGCGATTCCTGCACGGGCGTGTTCAACCGCCTCCGTTTAGCGGGAGCGGAAGCCGTTGCCTCTATGGACAGATGCGGCATGGTGTCGGCACCAGCCGAAGCCTGGATACCTTGGGCCCGTGCAGGCTTGCCAGCTGCCCACATCGTGGACCTTGCCGACGCATGGTCTCGCCCACCCATCCATGGGGGGCTCGGCGACCGTGACGGGACCCCCAACTGACTCGTCCCGGCGTCGAAAGTTGGGGGGCGACGGCTGGACCTCACAGCTGCCCCGGGTCCCGTCCTGGAACCTGACCGCTCCTTGGCGGCAGGCAGAGCCTTAGCCCCGACAGGGTTAGGCTGCTGGGCTCCTGCCCTTCCCCTTCTCAGAGGGCTGCGTGAAACGGGCCGTGCAGCCGCACGGACCCTTCTGCTCGAAGCCGTCAGCAAGCCTGCTGACGACCTGGCTGCCATGGCAGAGTCGTCCTGCTCTGGCGGCACACCACACTCCTCCTCGTCGGACTCCTCCGAGCTGTGGTGTGCGGGCGGGTCCGGACCTGAAAATACAGAGCTCACCGACATCTCCGCCCTCGTTCCGGTCTGCGTTGCAGGTACCCCCGACAACTCTCGCTCCGGAACTGCTGGCCGGCGACTTCTCCTCGAACTCCGGCCTCTCCCATCCATGTTCTTGCTGTGAAGCAAACACAACAAGAACCACCAACTTAAGGTAGCATACTTACCTGCGTGGTTCCCTTATGAAGGGCTGGCGAGGAGCTCGCTCCTCCGTCAGCCGTCGCAGCAACGCGATACGACGATATGTCGAGCATGCGCGCCGGCGGGCTCTTCACGAAGTCACTCACGTGACTCCGAAATGAAATAAACAGGGTAAGTGCATTATGAAATCTGACTAATTTCCACACCATTCTGTAACAATAGAGTATAAATAGGATCCGTTTGGTTTGAAAACCACTGTGCCAGCAATAGGATGAATGGGAAACTTATCATTAATCCTCACCGTAACACCAGTTCCTGAGATATTCAGTGCCTTCAGCTTTGAAAAGCAACACACGTATAGCATACCACGACTGCTGATTCTAGGGTTACCTGTTTAGAAAATAAACAACAATGTCGGTAACAACTCATTTCTGATTAAGGTTATTAATGCAGATTAAAACATCTTCCTGCCATATATGCAAACTAAATGCTTTGTAATTAACTACCGTAACTTATTCTTAAATAGTAATCATCTCAACTATTCCCATTCCACATTTGTACCATCTTTAAATAATGAAGTTCCATCTCAGTTAACATTCGACTTCTTAGTGAGCACGTTATTTTAAAATTCTTTAATGTTGCTCTTCCGCGCAGGTGGAAATAGTTTCAAAATAAGAAAGGAATTGGTGAAATAAAGACATGTCAATCTTCACCCTTCACTTCCAAAATGATATCACCTGTTTGGTCTAAGTGATTGTGATTTTTTTCTAAAATGTTAACCGAGAAGTATTCCAGATGGTGGATTTTGCTTTATTGCATATTCCCTTTAAGAGTCAAGACTGTTTAATTGTCATATGTTCCGAAATTAAACAATAAATTATTACTTGCTATTGAACAACAGGTTTGTGAACAGTGCTCAATAAATAACATACTAAAAAAAACAAAAAAAAGTTAAATAAATTTTTAAAAAGTGGGAAACTAAAAAGCCCAAAATCCATAGTCCAACCAAGACAGTTTAGTTCAAAGTTTAGTTGGTGATTGTTGTGTTCAATAGCCTGAAGGTTGTTGGGAAGAAGCTGTTCCTGAACTTGGAGATCATGGATCATATGAAGTCGGTAACAACCTTGCTGTATTCGTTCAGGCCCATTGCCGAGTCCATAACATCGCTCGATCTACCGACTCCAAGCAATGCAGGAGTCGTTCCACTGCCTCATTTAACCTGCTCCAGGCAGTGCTCACCACTGGAGCTTCACTTTTCTGTTGTTGTCTTTACGCAGGATGAAGTACCACAGCCAGGTTGTCAGATTTCCCAAGAGGGCAAAGGAATGAAGTGTTAGTCATCTTTAATGGTGGAACAGCAATGGGCAAGGATGTTTGATCCTCTGGTGCTACAGGACACATGCTGGTGGTAAATTGGAAGTAATTTCTTTAAAATAGCCTTGTTGAAATCCTCAGCTATGATAGGAAAGGCATGCCCTCTGATGTTTGTTGAAATGGATGGAAACCACCCAATATTGTTGGCATGTGGAGTACTGATGCTTGTTGGTCATTTTTAGTTGTTTAGTGTTCTTCAAGGTAAGAGGGGAAACATTTAATGGGGACCTGAGATGTAACTTTTTCCACACCGAGGGTGGTGGGTATACGGAACAAGCTGCCAGAGGAAGTAGCTGTGACTCGTTTAGTTTATTTTATTTTATTTTAGTTTATTATTGTCACATGTACCAAGGTACAGTGAAAAGCTTTTGTTGCTTGCTATTCAGTCAGCGAAAAGACAATACACAATTACAATCAAGCCGTCCACAGTGCACAGATACAGGATAAAGGGAATGACATTTAGTGCAAGATAAAAGTCCAGTAAAGTCTGATTAAAGATAGCCTGAGGGTTGATGGTAAGTCAGGACCGCCCTCTAGTTGGGGATAGGTTGGTTCAGTCTCTTGATAACAGCTGGGAAGAAACTGTTCCTGAATCTTGAGGTAAGCGTTTTCACATTTCTGGACCTCTTGCGGATGGAAGAGGGGAACAAGGAGCAGTGATTGGGGTGAAACTCATCCTTGATTGTGCTGGTGGCCTTGCAGAGGCAACATAAAGTGTAGATGGAGTCAATGGAAGGGAGATTGGATTGCGCGATGGTCTGGGCTACGTCCTCAACTCTCTGCAACTTATTGTGGTCTTGGATGGAGCAGTTCCCAAACCAGGCTGTGATGCGAAGGTTATTGTCTTGGCATCAGGCTACGAGGTTCTCAATCTCCTTCCTGTACTCCGTCTCATTATTATGTTATACCCTGCCCACTAAGGAGGTGTTGTCTGTGAATTTGTAAATTGATATGGGCTTGTTTTTAGCTGCACAGTCATGTATAAGGATTAAAGAAGGGGGTTGAAAATGCAATCTTGCGGGCACCAGTGTTGAGGATTATCCTAGAGGATGATTTGTCACCTATTGTCACAGATTATGGTCTATTGGTCAGGAAGTTGAGGATCCACTTGTCGAGGTGAGTGCTGACTCCAAGTTCCATGAGCTTGGATGGAAAAATGGTATTGAAAGCAGAGCTGCAGTCTATTAATCAGCCATGGACCTCTTGTGGCAGTAGGCGAACTGCAGTGGATCAAGGTTGCTTGGTAGTCTGGATTTAATGCGTTCCATAACCAGCTCTCAAAGCACTTAATGATAGTGGATGTCAAGGCCACTCGACGGTAATTGTTAAGGCATGAGATCATGCTTTTCTTCGGCTCCCTCCATCATCATCCTTTACTCCGTTTCATCATTGTTTGAGATCCAGCAAACTAGGGTGGAGTCATCTCCAAACCAGTAGATGGAGTTGGAGCAGAATTTGGCCACAGTGACGTGAGTGTCTAGGGAGCACAGCAGGGGGCTGTGGATACAGCTTGATGGGGCATCCAGTTGAGAATTATGCAGGATATTTTGTCACCCATCCTCGCTGATTGTGATCTATGGGTCAGAAACTCAAGGATCCAGATTCAAAAGGTGGTTCTGAGACTTGGTCGGTGGGGGCGCTGCGAGTCTGCTGCCCTGCCAGCAGCGTGTTCGTTATTTCAACTTTTTGGGGGGTTTTTTGGTGTGTCTAATGATAGTTTAGGTGTCTCGGTGTGTCTTGTGTGTGTGTGGGGGGAGGGGGGGGGGGGAGAGGAAAGGGGGAACCGCTTTCGGTCATATCCTCGACAGAGAGGTGCCTTTTTCCATGTGGCCTCACTCGCAGCCTAACAGCATGGATCGGAGCGGCCTTTCCCGGAGGCGGGGCCGGAGAATCAGCAGCAGGAGCAGCGCGGATTTTTCCATCGCGGAGCAGGGTGAACCCTTGCCGGGGTCGCCAGAGAGGAGTGCTCCAATCGTTGGCCTGGTGACTTTGGCATCTTGAGGCTGTGGTCTGCAGAGCTTCTAGCCGTGGGTCGGGCGTGGACTTACCTTCCCTTGCCGGGGATCGCCAGAGAAGAGCTCCCACCACCGGCCTGCGGCCTATAACATCCTGAAGCTGTGGTCTCCGGTAGGGAAGTGCCGATTCGGGACCTCCTAGCCGCGGAGTGTGTTTGACCGTCCCGACGTCGGAGTTTTAATCATCCCGACGAGAGGCCCTGTACATCCGGCCGTCCGTAGTGGCGACTACCAAGGGTTTATGGCCCCGACCACGGGTGAACAAAGGAGGAGGACTGGCTGAACTTTGCTGCCTTCCACCACAGTTAAGATCGCTGTGGTAGATGTTTGTGTTAAATCTTAATGTGTATTGTGTGTCCTTTTTAAGTGCATCGCTGCTGGCAAATTCATTTCACTGCACCTTCAGGTGCATGTGACGAATAAAATTGACTTTGACTTTTGACTTTTGGTCCAGGAGTTTGGAAATTAGTTTGTTTGGGATCATGATGTTGAAAGAAAAGCTATAGTTCACTGTTATCACACAAATAGGAGTCTGACATAGGTATTGTTGCAATTCTCATTTCTGCACAGGCCAGAGATGACCAGAGAATTTCATTATCACTGTGTGTGGTACAATTTTCTACTGCACCATCCAGAAAATCTTATCACTTCGACCAGATTATTAATTCACTATATGTTGATTCCCTTATATAGATAAAAGCAACTGTATCAACCTGTCTTGAAGTCAGTCTTTGTTCAGTGGTATTACACCCAAGAGAGACAAAGGATTGTGGAACGAGTAATACTCTAGGAATTTGACCAGGTAATTTATCTAAAACGTAAACACACAATGTTTGTATAAATGTCCATGCCACAGAGCAAAGTCAAGGTCATCATGTCACTGGATCAGGGCCTCATATTGTCAGAGCTGTATATTAACTGGTGGACTATTCCACATTTAAAAAAAAAACACACACAAATTTAATTCCTCAAAGGAAGAGCTATCTCCTGAATCACAGTATATATTTTATCATCTAAAGAACCAATGGGCATGATCTTCACCATGAGCAACATCAGTCACTATACATGGGAGTAGTTTGAACTTACCAAAACTTTTGACTCCATCAATCTCCAATCGGGATCCCCACAGAAAATCACCCATTTATATCTGCTTCAGAACGATGTGAAAGCCACGATCTTAACTAAAGGGTCCACAACAGCAAGGCACAGTGGCACAGCGATAAAGCTGCTGCCTCACAGCGCCATAGGCCCGTGTTCGATCCTGACTGCTGGTGCTGTCTGTGCGGAGTTTGCGCATTCTCCCTGTGACCTTGTGGGTTTTCTCCCAGTGCTCCGGTTCCCTCCCACATTCCAAAGTCATGCAAGTTTGGAGGTTAATTGGATTCTGCAAATTGATGCTAGTGCGTAGAATGCGAAAGTGGAATAACATAGAATTATGGTAGAGATGATCGATGGTCAGCGTGAACTCGGTGGACTGAAGGGCCTGCTTCCATGCTGTACCTCTAAAGCAAACTAAACTAAATAACAGACCCAATTTTAATGCAGACTAGTGAACTGTGTCATCACCCTGATACCTCAGTCTTTCTCACCGAAATACTGCAGCACACTTTCAACAAGATTGCTATCAGAATGGAGCTAGAGGAAACTCTTCAACATTTGTAGCCACCATTCCAGGACCAAGGTCACTTCAGCTTCAATATGCATATGTTGAGGCCAAGCTGCACATCATCATCTATTCCTTAGCTGAAACATATGAGAGAATGGTCCTTACACTTAACAACTCACCATGTTGCACAATACTGCCTAAAAGTATAAGACCCTGCAAAACATGAACCATTTCCCATATCTCGGGAGCTATTGAAAATGAAATTCATAATTTTCCTTTGGTGCACCTGCAAAAGCTTTGGCCGTCTGGGAAAAAAATGTTTTAAAATTAAGAACTCATACCTAGCACAGTTATGGTACACTGCAAAACGGCAATATTTGTAGCCCCTTGTAAGCTTCCGAGCCAGGGATTACTTACTTAAAGCACTGGAGAAATATCATCACCACTGTCTCTACAAAATCCTCAAAATCTGCCAGGAGTCTGTATTTCATTGTATTTCAAGTCCTTTTAAATTCATGCTAATGCGAGATGTCAATTATGAGGACTGGCTATAAACTTACCAGACAGATCCAGTACTTCCAAATTTCCTAAACCCCTCCTCAACACTCGTACAGGTGCTGTCATTTTCTGCAACCCACAGTCAGACAGGCCATTATCCCCGAGGTACAAGGTGGTGAGACTGGGAGAAGAAGTAGATTGAAGGTTAGCATGGTGAAGAAAAGGAAACTAAACAAGATACCATTTAATAACTTGTGGACATCCCACCAAAAAGAATTGATAGCAGACACAAAACGTCTACCTTTGATTTAAACCAGCATCTGCAGTTCTTTCCTACACAAAACGAATTGATAATTGTCATTTACAAAGGAAAAACTTTGAAAGTAAAATGGATTTTCAAGTTGGGCGAAGCAAGGGTTGTAAGCTCCGCATCTTGCATTTTGTATCATCTCCGGCAAATGACAAATATAGAAATGTAACTACTTTGATTTTATGGACCAGAAATGAGCGACGAATGAGAAGATAGGAATTGAATTTAAAATAAGCACTTCATGATGTACATTCTAGATAGTGGATGCTACAGGTTGTACCTAGGATGATTAAAAATCATTGCAGAAAGTTATATTTTAAGTAAACTTAAAGGCCTTGGAAGTATAAATTGTTAGTTAAATAAAACACATCAAAGCAAGAATCTAATGTTTGCATGAAATACACGTCAATTTCAATACTGCTTGAGGCATTGTTTTGTGCCTCAGTTGCTGAACTTCTGTAAAAAGAAATCATTCAGAGAACTGGGGAGTAATTTCTAGTAAAGCACATTCCCTCAATTATGCTCAATATTTGTCCATCAATAAGATCATCTTTGAAACACTGCTTCCATCCTAGGAGTCCTAAGGATTCAGGTACCGTTTAAGTATGCTTCCAAAGTATTGAATCATAGAAACATAGAAACATAGAAAATAGGTGCAGGAGTAGGCCATTTGGCCCTTCGAATCTGCACCGCCATTCAATATGATCATGGCTGATCATCCAACTCAGTATCCTGTACCTGCCTTCTCTCGTAACCCCCTGATCCCTTTAGCCACAAGGGCCACATCTAACTCCCTCTTAAATATAGCCAATGAACTGGCCTCAACTACCTTCTGTGGCAGAGAATTCCACAGATTCACCACTCTCTGTGTGAAAAATGTTTTTCTCAACTCGGTCCTAAAAGACTTCCCCCTTATCCTTAAACTGTGACCGCTTGTTCTGGACTTCCCCAACATCGGGAACAATCTTCCTGCATCTAGCCTGTCCAACCTCTTAAGAATTTTGTAAGTTTCTATAAGATCCCCCCTCAATCTTGAACCGACTCAGGATACATCATAGACAGCTAATGCAACTTCTATTGACAGTTAACTGCTGACTGAAGGTTTGGTCATGCGATTAATAATGCTGCAAAATTACCCTTTATCAATGGCCAACTTGATGGCTGTGTGGGAGAGATTAAAGGAATCAAGTGGGAGAATGTGACAGAGAAGAATGTTCGAAGAGCCAGCATACACTCAATGCACAAAATGGTCTTGTGTTGTATATAAATATGACAGGCAACTATCGCACCAGAGACCTTGTGACTGAGTAGTAGAATTTGCTGACAAGTTATCTTATCTTAGGGACTACTATGACAAGGTTCATGATATAGAAAAACATACACTGAAAACTACAGAGTTTACAAAAAATGGGATTAAAGCAGGATTGGTGATGATCGATAGTCGTTATTGACTCCATGGACGCAACGGTACATTTCCATGCTATATCTCTCTACGACCGAAAATATTTATTTTGCATGGAATTGCTGATCATTTCTTACAATAAATGCAATTAACATAATACTGTACCTCATGAGGGATTCAGATGTCAAGTGCCTCAACAGCTCATGGTCATCACCCAGTTTGCAGCTCGACAGATCCAGAGACTTCAAACCACGAAAAGATTGGATTTCCTTCAACCTTTCTGATGCCAACGTAACTCTGCAAGGACAATAAGGCAACTAGTAAAATGTTGCACAGTCCAGTAATGCAAGAGATCTGCACACCTTCCGTAGTCCAAATTATAGGTCTCCAGCACCATTGTAATTATTAAACGTTTCATGGTCAGCTGCAATGCAGATTTCATGGTAACATTTCACAATTTACTTACTTTGAATTAAGGTAAAGATTGGCTACATTTTTAATTCTTTGGATTCCTTTTCACTAAGTTCATCAGGAAATGTGTAAACATTTATCAAAACGTATTCCCAGTTGCGGTTTGCAAATTAACCATATAACCATATAACAATTACAGCACGGAAACAGGCCATCTCGGCCCTTCAAGTCCGTGCCGAACAACTTTTTTCCCTTAGTCCCACCTGCCTGCACTCATACCATAACCCTCCATACCCTTCTCATCCATATGCCTATCCAATTTATTTTTAAATGATACCAACTAACCTGCCGCCACCAATTCCACTGGAAGCTCATTCCACACCGCTACCACTCTCTGAGTAAAGAAGTTCCCCCTCGTGTTACCCCTAAACCTCTGTCCCTTAATTCTAAAGTCATGTCCTCGTGTTTGAATCTTCCCTATTCTCAAAGGGAAAAGCTTGTCCACATTAACTCTGTCTATCCCTCTCATCATTTTAAAGACCTCTATCAAGTCCCCCCTTAACCTTCTGCGCTCCAGATTTTTTCCTTTTTTCACACAGAGAGTGGTGGGTCTCTGGAACTCTCTGCCACAGAGGGTAGTTGAGGTCAGTTCATTGGCTATATTTAAGAGGGAGTTAGATGTGGCCCTTGTGGCTAAGGGGATCAGAGGGTATGGAGAGAAGGCAGGTACGGGATACTGAGTTGGATGATCAGCCGTGATCATATTGAATGGCGGTGCAGGCTCGAAGGGCCGGATGGCCTACTCCTGCACCTAATTTCTATGTTTCTATGTAATGGTATTGTTCTCTTTATTTAAAGTTTAATTAGCTCTGTGACTGGCAGTATTGAGGAATGGAACACAAACCCTTTTGGACATCCTAAAAATAAGACACATAACATCAGGCCTGGCTGGAATAAGTATGTAGTTGAATATCATGTTTGTGCCCGTGAAGCCACTAAATCATGGGCTATGGCAGGTAGACCCAGACTGGGGCCGGTGTTTGTGTACAAGAAGCTCACTAATACAAGATATAAGTATGCTGTTCGCTTCATCTGTAAAAATGAGCAAGCTATGAGGGCTGATTCCATGGCGAAGAAGCTGCTAAGTAACAATGCTACTGATTTTTGGAAAGAAGTGAGAGCTCATAACAGTTGCAAAACATCTCTACCATACACTGTAGATGGAATCTCTGGAACAGCTAATATCGCAGAGTTATGGCGACAACATTATAGAACTTTATTCAACTGTGTCCAAGGTGATTTGTATAATATTGAGAATGTTATTGGACAATATTGAGAGTAATGACTCAATGGTGATTATGTCACATGAAGTGTATTATGCCATGAACAAGCTGTCCAACAACAAAGCAAGTGGCTTGGATCATATTTCTGCTGAACATCTTAAGTATGTGAGTACGAGGATAGCTCCTCTCCTTGCCATTTATTTTACTGGCTTTATGACTCATGACTTGTTACCAGACTCAATGTTGTCTGTTCTACTATGCGGCCATTAAGGACAAAGCTGGTAAACTAGGCAGCCTAAATAATTACAGGCCCATAGCTTTAGCCAGAATATTGTCAAAAGTCTTAGAAAGAGTTCTGCTGGACAAAGTAAATGAGTGGGGTGGAAGATTGCAACCTTCACGTGGTCCGCCCTGTTTCGACTAATGCAATCAACTCGATGTGCACAAACGGAAGATCAAATAGAACAAGTTGTCCAACAACTTTAAGGGCCTGTCCCACTAGCGCGCGATTAGACGCGACAAGCGCGACCTACCGTGGTCGCTTTAGTCGCCCGGCCTCGCGTGACCCTGTCCCACTGCGATCGCCGGAGTCTCGTCGAGTTGTGTGTAGCTGGTGTCGACATCGCGCGTAGTGTCCAAAAACCGACACTGCTTAAAAAATTACGCGCGGCAAAATCCTGTCGCGCAGAACGTGATTAACGTGATGACGTTTTGACGTTGTGCGTCTTCAGCGTGGCGTTGCGTGATGACGTCACTGCCCGACGTCGTGCAACGCGCATGCTCATGCGCATCGTCACGTGATGAAAAATAACGTCCTTCCTTCGGACGTCGCGCGTGTAATCGCGCGCTAGTGGGACAGGCCCTTCACTCGCACCGGGATCGCCTGACCCCCACGCGACCCCCGCGTCCGAATTTGTCGCGCTTGTCGCGTCTAATCGCGCGCTAGTGGGACAGGCCCTTTAGGTTGTGCACGCCACATGAAAGAAGAAATAACTGAGTTTGTAAACTCTACATATAACCAGTTTGGTTTTAAAGCTAAACATGGCACTGACTTGTGCATATATGCCCTAAAGGAGATTGTAAACAAATATAAAGGCAAAAACTCTTCAATTCTTATGTGCTTTATTGATGCTTCCAAAGCCTTTGATCGTGTTAATCACAGAAAGCTGTTTATTAAAATAGTCAAAGAGGGGTGCCTATATACATTGTGAGAATTCTGGCTTACTAGTATGCTCACCAGACTATGCTAATAAAATGGGTCAATAGGGTCTTTATGCCCCATTTGTGGTTAGCAATAGCCCCATTTGGGGTTAGCAATGGTGCTAGACAAGGGAGAATTTTATCCCCAGTCCGTTTTAATCTTTATTTTGATGATCTGTCCAAACAATGAAAAAGCCTGGAATACTGGGTGCAAATATTGGTAATATTTTAGTGAACGTATTATGTATGCAGATGATCTTGTGGTCTTTAGTCCATCTAGCGCTGGTCTCCAGCAGCTCCTTACTATATGTTCTGTGTATGGTGTGGAACATGATGTTAAATATAATGCTTGGAAGAGTGCTGTTATAATCTACAGAACCAAGGAGGATAAATGTCTAACATTTCCTGATTTTAAATTGTCTGACAATAATCTTAGTGTCTGTAATAAGGTAAAATAGTAAGATTAAACAAGAACTTACCAGTTTGAAGTTTGATCTTTATTTTATGAGGAGTTGCGATGAGGGATTTCGTGAAGACCCCGCCAGGCACGCATGCGCGACATTCTTCAAAGCAGCGGTGTGGAATCACAGATCACAAACCGAAGATAGTAAGATTAAAACTTGACCATACCAGTTGAATATATAATAGAGGGTTGGGAGCGGAGGGCACGAAATCCCTCATCGCAACTCCTCATAAAATAAAGATCAAACTTCAAACTGGTAAGTTCTTGTTTAATCTTACTATTTTACTTCGGAGTCACGTGAGTGACTTCGTGAAGATTTCAAAGCTCTGTGATTACATGCCCTGGACCACGCCCATGCTCACACACTGCCGTAATTCTGATGGAGGAAGTATGTTAACGTATTTCAGACTTGAACAAGCTGAAAAATAATAATATTTGTCAATACAACAATAACCCCCTGAACTCGGGGACAAACGTTTAGGGAACAGCACTTAAAACTGAATCCGCCAACGTTGCGGGAGCGGTTATAAATCAGTGATAAAACCGCTGAAGTGTAGATTCACTGGCCCAGCTCGCTATTGCGAGGCCAAAATCCATGAACACCGCCATAGTCCTTGCCACTGATGTGGATGCAGCCCTGATAGAATGACATTTAAAATATTAGTGTCTTACCTGCTGCACCGAATACCACCTCGTGTCATCTGGAGATAGACTGCACAATCACCCTGTGACGTGGGTTTCCATGGCTGAAACAGACCCGTCTCCATATATCTGATGCCCATTTGCAGACGTGTAGTCCCAGGTCTGTGTACTGTAAGTAATTCTTCTATAAAGAAGTTACCTTATTATGGTCCGGTCATTCTATCCAGGTTTAATTCCTGTAAAGTCATGACCTGTTGTGCTGTGTTCAGTGCCATTACCATAAGCACTTTGAAGGTGAGTAAGTCCATCATAGGCGACCAGCTCCTGAGGAGGGTCAACACTACCTCATCCCAGTCCAATCTAGCGATAGGACGACAATGCACTCCTGGCACTGTATACAGCACTGTAACTGAGGGACTCGTCATAATGACGACCCATGAGTATTCCAGCACCTTGGAGAGTATAGCAGATATGTAGATGGTCTAGGTCCGACTACAGAAACCTCCCATATCCTTATGTAGGCGAGGTACTGCTTCCTACTGGACTCTCTCTGCACGATGCTGTTTGACATCCATGGTCCTTTATGTTGCAGAGCCTGGTTGCGTATCCTGCAGCACCTGTCTGATGAAGCAGAATGGGGAAAACATAGAAACCCCGCATTTCCCCCCAACGTAGCGAAAACGCGTCCATCGCCACTGCCCCAGGATCTAGTTCTCAAGACATATGTTGGTATCCAATGGCTCAACCTGGACGCAAAGAGGTCGAAATCTGGTATTCCATATTAGGCTATAATTTTAGCAGATATTTGGAGGTTCAATCTACTTGATGTCGTTATTAATACTTGTGACCTGGTGTCCGCCACTATATTGAGCTTATCCAGAAGGTACATAGCTGAACTCAAATTTCTTTCAATCCACCAGAGCCAAATTAATGTTTCCAATTCATCCCAAGATATTAACTTGACGCCACCCATAAGGTTTAATATGCCACCTCAGTGGTATTATTTTGAAGACGAACATACGTATGCTGCAGATTAGTACATTAACGCACAGCCCGTGACATGCTCCCAGCATTTCTAAACAGTTTATACCTTGTGATTGAAGAAAGTAGACTCATGCAATCCCATTTACCGCCCCACCTGGAATGGTGTCAGTAGTTCCCCAGCCCTTGGCGCTTGCGTCGGTTTGTAACGCGACTACTAGGTTTGATGTAATGATGGAATTTAACAATCACAACCATTGCTAATCCACCGTTGTACCTCAATTATGCTTTGATTGGCAGCTGCTTAAGCTCGTAATTGTCCAGCATTCGCTATACATGCCGAGATTTTGCTTATTCACCCAAGCTTTGATAGCGTAACGACCCAATTATGTGGCTGGAATGTAGCTCCAATTTACCCATAGCTTAGCAGCATGTCGAAAGTCGGTTCCCTGGCGCAAGCAAGGCTGTTACATGCATCTATTATGGCTATAGCTCTGTTCCCTGGATAGTGACAAACAGAGCCCCAGAATGTATGTACCTCCCTCCTACTTGTGAGGTTATGCATGCAGCACTTCCAAGAGAACCAGGCCCCCTTACCTCCATGGTTACCGGCGAGCCTGACGTTCTGGTTTCTAGTATTCCTTCTTTGCTGGGTGCTGCTCGATCGCCTCGGTAAATCCTTGTTCCTGCAGCTGGTGTGTGGTGAGGTAGTCTATGCTGGCTCTGCCCTAACAAGGCTTCTGCTGTTGGGGAGCTGGTGCAGATGTGTTCTTGATGGCCTCGTCTTTGACCTGCTTGGGCAGGTCCTCCCCAAACAGCTGTCTTGGAGGTGTGGTGGAGGTACGACCCAACCCAGCGAATTCAGGGTTAATGTCGGGCCGGATGGAGCTCTGACTAAAACAGTTTCCCGAAGTGTGCTACACAGTAGGGCTAGAGCATCCTGCTGCTCTGCGGATGCACCTGCCCCATCGAGGGTCCTGACGAGCGCCGTGATGCCCGACGCCAATAGCTTCAGAATTTTCTGCCTCTTCATCTCTTGTCCCCTCGCATTGGAAATGATGTTCCCTCAGATGGCTGAGTCGACCCTCGGGACGTTCAGGGTAACACAGTTTCCAGGATCCTTGTACTTCTCCATGGTTTCTGAAAGCACCTGGTCTTGGAACTGGTGTGTCGTCAAGAAATTAATACTTACTGCCAATGTAGAGTGCAGCGGTATCCCTGAAAACAGGTTTCAGATTTTCGACACTACCTCCAACTTCTTCTTCTGGATCGAGAGCAGTGGGCTCTTCTGCTGCCGCTTCTTTGTCAAATCGGCCATCTGTTGAATGCTAGCACTCCCGATGGACGAAGGTGAGATTGAAGGTGGTGGTCATGATCCGAACTCCCAGACCGCTGAGACTCCTGCTCTTGCCGACCCAGGTCCTGCTGATATAGTTGCTCCACCATTAGCTCCATCCTAGCCATGCGACCGCTGCCGCTACACAAGGACAACAGGTCGACTTCCCCAGGCCCTGATGAGTCGCTGGGGCTTCTGCCAGTAGGTCACACCTCAACGAAGTGGCTGACAGGTACTCGTCAGCACCCGCTCCTGCGGGGCTAAACGACTTCCGCACGGACAACCCGCTAGCCCGGCATCCCTCGGACCTTAGCGGCATCTCTACCTGACGAGCAGGCAGAGGAAAGGAGTCGGAACCGGTCCCCAATACCGGCTCCGTGGTCCGTGCAGGCACACCGTCACCCTCACCCCCAGGGGTCTGTGACGGCGCTTGGCTGGCTTTACCCGCAGCAACGGGATTGCCTAACCGTATTCTGCTGCCACCGGTCTGCGCTCCGGCAGCCTGTTCCGGTGCAGTGCCGGTACCTCCTGCTCCCGCAGGCTGTACGACTCCTGCACGGACATACTGCTAGTCCGCCGTCGTTTGGACCTAAGCGGCACCTCTGCCTGGCGGGAAGGCAGAGGGAAGGATCGGTACCGGTCCCCAACACCGGCTCCGCTGTCCGTGCAGGCTTGCCGTCACCCTTAACCACACGGGTCCGTGAGGGCGCATAGCCGGCTTTACCCGTAGCAATGGGGTTGCCTAGCCGTAAACTGCTGCCACCGGTCTGCGCTCCGGCAGCCTGTTCCGGTGGACACCGGTACCTCCTGCAGGGCTCCCCGATTTCCAGCAGGTCCATCACCGGCCTGCAGTCTAGCAGGTTACCCCCGGCGGTATGTCGATGCCTCCCACTGCAGCGGGGCATGACCTGTGCGCAGCTCTCCCCCATCTCTGATACCTGCATAGTAGGAGAGACAAAACGAGCCGCCGAGCGGGTCACATGTTTACGCACCTTTGCCCCACAGTCACTATGCTTAGGTGAGAGTGGTAGGGAGTCCAGGTCTTGCCTACCCTGCTCCCACGCGGTGCTCCACCATTTTGCGGCCCCATGGTCAGCCGTGGTGGAGAGACGGGTCCTGGCTGCGCAGGGCTCCCCGACCTCCGCGTTCTTCTGGAATGGTGGCCGCTGACTCCCATCTGAAGTCGCACGGCCCTTGGAGACCTGCTTCGCTGCCTTCATTCTGGTCTCCATCCCTCTGTAAGCAAACTCTAATACAGACGCTTAGCTATTCAAGTTAGTATCTTACCTGAGGGTCTTTAAGAAATATGGTGACCAGCCTCTCATGCTTTAATAACTTTTATATGTTGGCAGTCTGAACTTCTTGAAGACAATGCATACCCTAGAGTAGCAGGGCACTTTAATGTAGCCAGGCCACAGAATCCCTGCAGTTGCAGTGTGGAGTCAGGCTGCCTTTGCTTGCAAGCCTGCTTCTCCCTGAATGCCAGCAACCCGCAGAACCCCTGCGGGCTGCGGCGTAGAGTCGGGCTGCTGCCCATGGCAAGCACAGCAAGCCCTACTCCACATGCACACCGCCAGCCCGCAGTATCACCCCCGTGGGCTGTGGTGTAGAGTCGGGGCTGCCGCTCTGCCGTTGAAACTTCTGACGGCGAGCCTGCAAGCCCGACTCCTGCATGCACACCGCCAGCCCGCAGTATCCCCCGCGGCTGCAGTGTAGAGTCGGGGCTGCCGCTCTACCGTTCCTACTTTGAACGGCGAGCCTGCAAGCCCCACTCCTACATGTACACCGCCAGCCCGCGGTGTTCCCCGCGGGCTGTGGTGTAGAGTCGGGGCTGCTGCGCTGCCGTCGCGAACTTGAGACGGCGAGCCGGCAAGCCCCATTCCTTTTCGTGCCGCCAGCCCGCGGCGTCCCGCGCGGGCTGCGGTGTGGAGTCGGGCTGCCTCTACCGTCCTCCGCCGGCGAGTGTGTGAGCCCGGACCCTCCTGGGTCAACGGGCTTCCCGACTCCAACTATTGTAGCCGCCGCTGACTGCCGCAGCAGTCAGATCCGAGGCGGCCGCGAGACCCTGCGACAGGGCCACCTAGAAGAAAAAGACTGCAGGTTAGTGTTTTACTTACCTGCAGGTCCCAGCAGTAGAGGAGCAACGCTCCTCCCTGCCTGTCGCTCGCATGCGGTCGACGATATGTCGCGCATGCGTGCCTGGCGGGGTCTTCACGAAGTCACTCACGTGACTCCGAAGTAAAATATCTTGGGTATTTTATTACAGAACAAATTATGAGACATATTTATAGGCAACGACGTATGCTGTATGTACAGGCGAATATTCTCTTGCGTAAGTTTGGTGCGTGTACAGATGTGGTGAAGATGTCGCTATTTAGAGCATATTGCACACCACTCTATACTGTGTACCCGTGGACAAACTACGGAAAGACAAGGTTGCAGGGACTAGAGGTGGTCTATAATGATGCCATGAGAACACTGCTAAGGAAACCTAGATGGTGTAGCCCTTGTAACATGTTTGTGGCTGCAGGAGTCAGTACTTTAGAAGCTATCCTAAGAAATCAATGTATAAATTCATTTGCAGGGTAAATGACTCCAAAAATGTAATTATCATGGCCTTGTCAAACATAAGGTTTAGCACTACATGCTACGAATCCCAGTTGAAGGGACACTGGTTTCGCTGTCTCGTTGTAGGACACTGATTTTTCTTTTGTATTCTGGATTTTAAATCATGTATTGTGGGGTTTATTTTAACATATAATTCATGATGCTTTTATGTGATATACTAAGATTTTGTATGTATTTTATGATGTTTTTATATGCAATGTATTTTTATGTAATGTTGTCCCTTGTCTGGACCTTGAGTCCGAAATAAAGTGTATTATTATTATTATTCTATGGATTGGATTTCACCCATTTTTGTTGTGCTTTATGGCAAATCAGGAATCACCAGGAGAAGATTCACATAATTGGGACATTGTTACTTTAAGAAATTGTTACTGCATTTTTTTCTTTCAATTACAAGCAGTGGACCTCCTCACAGTGCAATGGAAATGAGGCAAAATGGAGGAGGAGTAAAACAAAGAGAATGGGCGCACATTGTTCTTGACCTAACCTGCATAACCCTGATCTTTCCTCAGCAATGGAACATAACAGAGCACCTCTTGCACTACCAAGGACTTGTTTTCTAATTGTACTTCGCACTTGTGTCTTGTTTTTACACATTTCTCAGTTATCTTGTAGAATTTATGTGTAGTTAATGTTTAATTTATATTTTTGTGTTTTGTTTGAATCTATGTGCTTGTTATGCTGCTGCATGCAAGAATTTCATTGTACCTGTACCTCATGTATGCATATGACAATAAACTCAATTTGACTTTCGATGGATGGAATTGAGGTGTGGAGGGAAGGCTGCTCAAAACCACTTCACACACACCTCTAATAGTAAGCAAATATTATGTACCAATTTGTATTAATTATATACATTATGAATAAAGTATATATTTGAAATAAAATAAGGAAATTCATCAGTCTTAAGGATTTGGACATTGGCTTCGGGTGCAGAATACCAGTACCTACAACCAGGTCATACAATCTTTCAGATTCTAATGACTTGTCAGAGAACATTGGTATAACTTGTATTACAATCTTCAGTGATGGGAACCAAACTAGAATGGCACCAATAAGGCAGAAAGAGACAGGCCTGAATGCATCCTTAGTCTTACCCAAATCATGACAGGGAGACGTCAAGTTTACATTTTGCTTCAAAAGGAGCCACCACGACATGTCTGAAGAAGAGTCTCGACCCAAAACGTCACTCATTCCTTCTCTCCAGAGATGCTGCCTGGCCCGCTGAGTTACTCCAGTATTTTGTGTCTATCTTCGAGCCACCATGAGATTTGCATGTGCGCCCCAACAACTCGGTAACTGACAAACGTAGAGACAGATTAACCACCTGCCTTTTTAGGTGTTAGGAGAGCTCTTTCTGAGAGAAAGCAAATGGAGTGGACAAGAGCATGGAAGCTATTATTGGAAAACAATAAACTACCAGACCAACTTGTTTGCACAATAACCACTGGACAACAAGAGTATAAAGGAGTATATAAAGGAGCATTTAAACTACAAACAAGGAAACATCCTTACCCTAATCAACTTGAACATTTGAAGGTGAATTTTCAAATGAAAGGATGTTGAGATTGTCATTCTTTACGCACCGGACATTGGGTATCATCAGATTATTTGACCTGGGCTGTCAAACCTAAATATTCTCAAATGAGATAAATCCCTGGGCAGCAATCAGCACCATCACTGGAATGCATCCAGCTCATCCCCCCCCCCCCCCCATCCCATGATTAATTTTAGCAATACTAGCAAAGACACAACATGTTGCATCAAAGTAGGTTACCCAACATCTGTGGATTGAATACATATACAGGTCAATAATTAATGGTCAGACTGTTTCCATGGGCTGCATAAAATCACATGCGAGGTGTGAAAAGGAACTGCAGATGCGAGTTTACACCGAAGATAGACACGAAATGCTGGAGGAAGTTAGCAGAGTAGGCAGCATCTGTGGAGAGAAGGAATGTGTGACGTTTCGGGTCGAGACCCTTCTTCACTCTGTCAGGAAGGAGGGAGTCTAGAGATATGGAAGTGCAAGGTGTGAAAATGACAGATCAAAGCAGACGATGCTAAGGAAATGTAGTATGTCGTTCTACATCAGATCAGATAGAAGAGACTGTACCTTTCTCGTAAACACAAGGACTGAAGTACAAGACTTCCGTAGGCCTTGCCGAATGTAAATAGAGCCATGGTGCTGGTGCTGGGGTCAATAAATTTCTTTCTTGCTTCTACCGCAGTGAAAAGTTTCTCTGCAATCTGCTCTGGGAAGCCAATGAGCGAGTCAACATGCTGAATATTGTCAGCTATAAAAGCAAGCACCACGTCAAAAAGTGTCTTTGGAGAGTAGCGAAGATTTCCTTCTTTTGTGTAAGTGAAGACAATGTGATCAGTTCTGTAAGTACTTGGCTTGTCCCCATCTTCAATGCACAGATTTACTGTGAATCCTTTCTGAAACAGTCGCACTGATTTGGGTTTTCCAGTGGTCACTTTCAAGCTTGAAGCACCATTTAAAAGATGCAGTTGACCCTGTTCACGTACATAGATGGGTCCAACTTCAAGTGCAGTACTTGCATCGGCGAGTAAAGACATTGGAATTTAATCTGAAAAAGCAAGAGACAAAACTCTATTAGAAAATGTATTTCTATAGATCCTTAATAAACAAACGGCTATTCAGCTCATTGAGTTTATGCTGGCACTCAAAGTAATCCCTTCAGTTCCATTCTGCCACTTATTCCCCTGCAATCTGTTCTGCCACAACATACCCGATAACTCCTCTCTCACTCTCCCAACAGAAGTTTAAAATAGCCAATTAACTTACCAATCAGCATGTCATTGGAATGTGCAAGTAAACTGCGGACATTTGAGAATATCTATGCAATCACAAATAGAATGTGCAAGCTCCACACATGCAGCAGCACTTTATTGGGTATTTCCAAGCTTGTTAATTTTGTTAAATTTGACATTCAAGCACAAAACTCAAAAAAAAATTGGTAAGCAAATTTCAAAGCAAGCTTTTAAGAATAATATTCTCTGGTGAATGTGATCCCATGTGGTTGTTCCATGCGATCAGTCCTATAAGTATTTGGCTTTGTCCCCATCTTCATGCAGATTTACCGTGAACCCTTTCTGAAATAGTTGCACTGACTTGGATTTTCCAGTGGTCACCTGCAACCTAGGTCTGATGTAACTGTACTCTGATTATTGAATACATGCACAAAAAATGTCATTGCACTGGACCAATGAATAAATTGAGGCACACCCTAAATCTAGCCATCCACAAAGCAAATATCCATATGCTGAAGATTAGAGGAAAGCAGAAGGTCCCAACAATAACATTGAAGGAAAAGGATGAGATGGTCTGAAGAAAAGGCGAGCCAAGTAGGGAACCTCCTGGATCACTGCGGTAGTTGCTGCCTTACGGCGGCAGAGACCAGAGTTCCATCCTGACTACAGGTGCTGTCTGTAGAGTTTGTACATTTTCACCGTGACCGCGTGGGTTTTTCCCGGGTGCTCCAATTTCCTCCCAAGCTCCAAAGATGTACAGGTTTGTAGATTAATTTGTGTAGGATAGTGTAGAATGTGTAGGCTAGTACTGCCGTAGGGGGATCGCTGGGCCGATGGGCCTGTGTCCATGCTGTATCTCTAAATTAAACTGCTTGTGATGCAGAGGAAAATCAAACTTTGAAATTATGATAGGTCAAGTAACATCTCGAGATTCAGCGTTGTCACTGACTCCTCGGGGGCAAGGTCCAAACTGCTCACAATATCCTGGATAAGTTGGTCAAGGCTGGTTAATCATCATCTGATGAGTAAATTTGTAACCTCTGTGAATTATTTGCTGCCATGGCATCTCCCACGCCACTACTAATTGATAAAAATATATATAAAAATCCAAAAACTGCAAAAAACGTCATACATTCTCAGTATCTATACATTCATCAAGCAGTGTCATATTCGGTAGTGTTCAAACCTATCTTTAAAGAAAACACCGTTGCCATGCATGTGGCACCCCCGGGGGATATCCCTTCCCTTGCCAGAGGACGTTAGTTTTGCAAAGGCTTTGCAGTTGGCTGCACACTTTTCAGTGTATCCGTCAGCACATACTCCTGCAGTGTTGAATGTGTGTCGGCAACAGTCCCTGACGGATATCACACTGTGCTGGGAGATCAACAAGTTGCAGGAAAGCAAAGGATAAATTTTAATGAGTTAATGGTGTTCCAGCAGCACTTGATGTCCGTCTCTAAATGTGTCCCTGGGAAACAACACGAGAATCAGAAAGTCCTCTGTTATGGAGTGTTGGTGTTTCAGGTCAAGAACGTTCATCAGGACTGAGAGATGGAGAGGGAAGGTGGATGTTGGTATGGAGGAGGAGGAGGGTGTTGATAAAAATGAGGCTGAGGAAGAATCTCAACCCGAAACGTCCCCTATCCATGTTCTCCAGAAATGCTGCCTGACCTGCTGAGTTACTCCAGCACTTTGTGTCCTCGGATGAGAATGGGAATCACTTAAGGGCGAGATGAAAGGCAGCTGGAACCGAAGGAAAGAGGGAAACCTGTGTGTGTACGAGGCGGATGGAAGCAGAAGGGAGCCAAAAATAGGTGATTGGTGGGAGGGGGGCTGGGAAAGGAAATCAAAATGGGAGGACCGGAGGTGGATGAGGAGAGATAAAAATAACCACAAAAAGTAAGCATGAATTGAAACTGGAAAATGCAACCTTCATGTCATTGGTTTGTGAGGAATGGGAAGGGGAAGGGGAAGAGGAATGGGAAGAGGCGTTGGAAGGGATAAGGGAGTGGGAAGGGGAAGGGGAAATGGAAGAGGAATGGGAGTGGGAAGGGGAAAGGGAATGGGAAGGGGAAAGGGGAGAGGAATGGGAAGGAAAGGGAGGGGGAAAGGGGAGAGGAAAGGGTCCATGCGAGTGGCCCTCGCATGTGACTGGGAGCTGGGGACGGCCATTGCGAGCAGAGCCACGGCTCCCAGTCACACTGTGGAAGGAGAGTCGAGGATGAAGAGTCCATTCTGTGTTTTCTCACCTTGCAGCCGCCACTCACCCTCGGATATCTCCCTGTGAAACTGGGGGGTGGGGGGGCGCACACGTTAGTCGACTCCAATAGCTGTTGTGTTGTGTCTGCCACAGATCGTTGATGTCCACGGGGCGGCGGCGGGGGGGGGGGGGGGGGTTATGGGGCGGACCGGACCGGACCGGAAGGGAGGCGTTGTCGTGGCAACCAAAGGCGGCCAGGCCATGAAGCGGGACTTCGGGTTGGCGGCGGCGGCGGGGACCGAGCTGGTGCTCGCAACCTCGGGCGACGAGAAACACCCACCGGAGAACATTGTGGATGGGTGAGAAACGACCGTGTCCGCCTGTGATCGGGCCCCGGGAGGGAGAGTGGAAACTCCGGCAACTGCTGCCAAGCTGCAAATCGCGAGCAAAAACACCGTGGAAGCCGTGGACAGGCGGCGGTTCGCGTCGGGGCCCTCCTTCGGGCTGGTTTTAGGAGAGGGGAGAGAAAGCTGGAAAAGCGGTGGAGGCGCAAAGCCTGCCCGGCGATAGATAGATAGATAGATAGATAGATAGATAGACACCAACTGCTGGAGTAACAGCGGGACAGGCAGCATCTCTGGAGAGAAGGAATGGGCGATGTCTTGGTTCAGACCTTTATTCAGACTGAGAATCTAGACGGTCTGGACCCGAAACGTCACCCATTTATCACCAACAACAGATAATCCTCCCATATTTTCGCCACCTCCAACAGGATCCCACCACTGGCCACATCTTCCCATCTCCTCCCCTGTCTGCTTTCCACAGAGACCGCTCCCTCCATAACTCCCTGATCAATTTGTCCCTTCCCACCCAAACCACCCCCTCTCCGGGCACTTTCCCTTGCAACCGCAGGAAATGCTACACTTGTCACTTTACCTTTCCCCCTCAACTCCATCCAAGGACCCAAGCAGTCTTTACAGGTGCGGCAGAGGTTCACCTGCACCACCTCCAACATTATCTATTGCATCCGCTGCTCTAGGTGTCAACTGCTCTACATCAGCGAGACTAAGCGCAGGCTTGGCGATCGCTTCAACCAACACCTCCGCTCAGTTCGCATTATCCAACCTGATCCCCCGGTGGCTCAGCACTTCAACTCCCCCTCCCATTCTGAATCCGACCTTTCTGTCCTGGGCCTCCTCCATGGCCAGAGTGAGTCCCACCGCAAATTGGAGGAGCAGCACCTCATATTTTGCTTGGGCAGTTTACACCCCAGCGGTATGAACATTGACCTCCAATTTCAGGTAGTCCTTGCTTTGTCCCTCCTTCCTCTCCCCTTCCCAGCTCTCTCACAGCTCACTGTCTCCGCCTCGTCTTTTCTTCTTCCCGCCCCCCAGCAGTCTAAAGAAGGGTCTCGACCCGAAACGTCACCTATTCCTTCGCTCCATAGATGCTGCCTCACCCGCTTAGTTTCTCCAGCATTTTTGTCTACCTTGGAGTGGAAAGGGGAGTTTACTTTACTTTAATTTAGAGATACAGCACGCGAACAGGCTATTCGGCCCACTGAGACTGCACTGACCAGCGATTCCCGCACATTAACACTATCCTACACTAGGGACAATGTTTACATTTATGCCAAGCCAATTATCGTACAAACCGGTTAGTCTTTGGACTATGGAAGGAAGTTCTCAGAGAAACCCATGCAGGTCATGGGGAGAACACACAAGCACCCATAGCCAGGATCGAACCCAGATCTCTAGCGCTGTAAGGCAGCAACTCTACCACTGCGCCATTGTGCTGCATTGGGAGTTAAAATTGTTAATAGCCAGGAGCTCCAGTACTCTTTGGTGGACAGAACATGTGTTTGGCAAAAAGGTCATCTCGTCTACACTTGAACTCTCTAACGTGGAGGAGGTCACAATTGGACCATCCAGTGCGATGGACTAAGTCAGAAGGGGTGCACATTAATCTCTGTCTCACATTGAAGGGCAACTGGGATCCCTGGATGCAGGTGGGGGAGCAGGTGTGGGGACACGTGTTGCGTCACTTGTGGTTGCAAAAGTAAGTGCCTGAGGAGGGCGCAGGTACAATGGGAATGGATGAGCCAAACCAAGGAGTTGTGGAGAGAGTAGTCTCCATTAAAAGTGGAAAGGGATGGGGACAGAAACTTGTGAGCGGTGGTGAATTACATTGAAGGTGACAGAACTGTCAGAGAATGATGTGTTGGATGTAGAGGCTGGTGGGGTCAAAGGTGAGAACCAGAGAAATTCTATCCATGTTGTCTTGAGGAAGGGGGAGCGAGAGCTGAACTGCAGGACACAGAGGAGACACAAGTCAGAACTCCATCCACAACAGCAGGGGGGAAACCACGTTACATGAAGAAAAATTCATCCCGGATGTCCTGAGGTGCAAGCATGAGAGCAGATACGGAGGATGTGGTGTCTCTGAGAGTAAAGGATAGCAGAGTGGGAGGGGGTGAAGTTAAGGTAGTTATGGCTGTCAGTGGATTTGAAGTAGATGTCAGAGACAATGAGCCTACCAGGACAGTCCTGCATGTGGATTTTGGGCAAGGGATAGAAACGGACAGTGTGGGTTTAGAGAACTATAAATTTGAAGGCTGTGGCGGGTTGACTGCTTAAGATTGGTAGTAGTTTGGGAGATTTTGGCCTGGTGTTCGTCAATGTTCATCAGAAAATAGAACAAAGCACAATGCAACACAAGAACAGGCCCTTTGGCCCACAATGTCTCTGCCATATATGATCATGTCTTATCTACCTGCACATAATCCATATCACTTAATTCCCTACATATTCATATATATATATATATATATATATATATATATATATATATATATATATATATGTAGGGAATTAAGTGTATATATATATTCAAAAGTCTCTTAAATGCCACTATCATATCTGCCTCAACCACCACCCCCTGCAGCCCGTACTGACTCATCACCCTCCGTGTAAAAAAAAAAATTGCCCTGCACATTTCCGTTAAACTTTGCCCTTCACACATACAAGCTATGCCATCCAGTATTTGATTTTCCGTCCTGGGAAAAAGGTTCTGACTGTCTACCCTATCTATGCCTCATGATTTTTATATTTGTCGATCATGTTTCCTCTCAGCCTCCAGTGTTCCAGAGAAAACAATCCCAGTCTGTCCAACCTCTCCCCATACCTGATGCCCCTACTAATCCAGTCATAATTCTGGTAAACATTTCCTAAGCACCCTTTCCAAACCTTCTACATCCTTCTTGTAAGGGGGCAACCAAAGCTGCACACACTACAACTGCGGCCTAACCAAAGGCCTATAAAGCTGCATCATGACGTCCTGCCTCTCGCACTCATTGCCCCGACCTACGAAAGCAAGCAGAGCATATGCCTTCTTTGCCACTCTATATAGTTGTGTTGACATATCTCTTGGGAGATGTTAGCATTATTGCCATTAATTGTATATTTTCCCCTTACATTTGATCTCCCAAAGTGCAACACCTCACACTTGCTGGGAATGCACAAACTTTGAATTCTCCAATTTCAAGTAATAACCCCCTGTCACCTTGCTCCTGCAATGATGACTCTATCAACTCAAGCTGCTCACGATCAACTCTGTTCTGCTGACTGGTTAGCATGCATCAAAAAGTTTTTCACTGTTTCTTGGTACATGTGACAATAAACTAAATAGAGGGCTATGGATCATGTGGAGATAGATAAGATCAGCTTAACTTGGCACAAATAGTGTGGGCCAAGTGGCACGTTCCTGTGCTGTATTGTTCTTACAATGAAAACTGCAAACAAAAACCCTGATTTTTGGAATAGATATGATTTCTCATATTTTTACTCACAGGAATACGGAAACATTTTGGATCACAACAGGAATGTTCCCACAAGAATTTATTTTACGTTTTCCTGAGCTGATAAAAATAAGTTGTGTGAAAATTCACTGTTATAATGGTAAGATCTTTATTTGTCACTTTATATAATTAAGGATTTACAATGGAAGGCCTATTTTTTTTCACTTAAGTTTTTATTGATTTTTCACGGAGATATATACAAAACAGTGCAACACCATCACCATGAATAAAACAAAATAAGAAAAACAACAATCAAAATAAAAAAATTAAAAAATAGGGGAAAAAAAGAGGTAAATAAATAACAAAATTGGAATAAGACCATGTGGTTCACTTACCAAATTAAAAAAAAATTACATTGATTAGTTATCTGGAGATATTTCAATATTCGCACAAACATACCATCTAGTTCCATATAACACAGTCTTCCCATATCTAGCTCGGCATTTATCTAGTTGGTGTCATGGTTCAAATAAACGGTCCATTTTTCCCAGATCTTCCTAAATGAATTCTCCTTGACTCTCAAGAAATATGTCAGTTTCTCCATAGTAAAGATGTCTCGCACAATTTCTAGCCACTGTTCCTGTTTTGGGATTTTTTCATTAAGCCACTGCCTGGTAATGGCCATCTTACTTGCTGCAAGCAAAACTCTAATCAAATAGGTATCTTCTATCTTTCCAATATCTTTAATGTGCCCCAGATACATCACAGGGCAGACATTTTGGATTTTATAACCCAAGATATTTTTAACAGCTGTTTTAACATTTTCCCAGTATGGCCTTATCCTTACACAGTTCCAGAAAATATGCGAGTGGTCTCCCTCCATACTCCCGCACAGCCTACAACAGTGTGGTTGTACAGCAAGTTGCCTGCTTTTTATTTTGGGTGTTATAAAAAAAGCGAGTTAGATTCTTCCAGCAAAAGTCTCTCCATACTAGTGAGCTTGTGGATGTACATTGTGTTTCACACATTTGATACCATTCTTCTCCTGTTTTTAAATGTTTAAATTCTGCTTCCCATTTTGTTTTTATGTTGAGCGTTGATTCTCCACCGCTTTCCACCAGAGCTTGGTAGAAAGCAGAGATGACCCGAGACCCCTTCTGTTTGTATGCATCCACAATCACCTTGATCACATTATTTGAAGTTTCATCTAGTTCTGGCGTTATCTCTTTTGTAAAGTAGTCTCTTAATTGCAAGTATCTAAAAAAATCTTTGTTTTCGAGACCATACTTTGACTTTAAATCTTGGAAGCTCATAGACTCGCCATTTTCTGAAACTGTACACATTGCTGTTATGCTTTTTTGTGCCCATTCTTTGAATTTTGAATCATACACCCCTGGCTTAAACTTTGAGTCATATGCGAACCACTTCAATGCGTGAACCCCTCTTTTTAATTTGTATTTTTCCACTGTAACATTCCATATTTCTAACGTAAATGCTACTATTGGATCCATAGCATGTCTCAAAGCCCCTCTCAGATATTTGTCTCCCACCAAAATCTGGGTCTGGTAACCCTGTATCTCCCTTTCCATTTCCTTCCACCGAGACTCATAATCAGGTCTACAACAACAAGCCAGAGGTCTGAGTTGAGCTGCATAAAAGTATTTCCTCAGATTTGGTAAAGCCATTCCACCCTTGCTTTTCGGCAGTTGAAGTGTTTTATTCTTGGTGTTTTCAATTGAATCTAGAGATCATCTTATCCCTGGCTATGGATTTGTCTCAGGGATTGGAATAAATATAGTAGTTTAGGTAGGATATTCATTTTTACCATTTGTATTCTGGCACTGAAGTCTAGAGGAAGGGTAGACCACCTTTCAACATCCTTTTTGATGTTTTCTTCAATTTTGTTATAATTTCAAACATGTTGTAAAGTGCTTTGGTTATAGTTACACCAAGATACTGCATCGTTTTTTAATTTTGTTTCAGATTATATGTAGGTATGTTACAATACCTACCTTTAGCAGCGCTGCAATTCTGCCGCTCCCCGTGTGCATGACTTTGGCGCCTTTCAGAGATGGGCGGGTTTAAAATGCCGTTTTTCCCCACACCGTCCAAATCGATCCATGTCGGGTGATTTCGTCGCTAAAGAGAAATCGTTCCGACATTTCATTCATGAAGCTATTTTTAAACTACGCTAGATTATTTATTAACTAGAGTAGTTTAAAAATCATCTTCTAAAGCTCTGAACGCCGACAGCAGAACGGACCTAACATAGGGGAGAAAATAAAGTGCACAGTTTGTTTTTACATTAAAACTTGGTTCTTAGGAAGGCTTTAATCACATTTTCATGTTGCGAAAAGGGGACAAAGAAAATGTATGAACCGGCTGCATTTTTCCTGCCGACTTCACTGCAAACTGCAACGTTCCAATCCACCACATTCCACTAAAACCCACTCGCTAGTTGATTTAAATGGCCATTCATTTACAGGCATTAAACACTAAATTCCTTCCATTTGGCCTATAAATTCATGAAAATGAAATTTAAAAATCATGTTTCTCTTGTGGATTATTGTGTGAATGTTATTTGGACACTTAGACAAATTTTAAAAAAGTTTATCTTTTCTTAAGAAATGGATAGATGTTTAGATCTAGTAATTGAATTTTGTAATTAGCTACAATTAGATAACTAACTAATTATATGCTTTAGTTTCAGGTCATCCAAGTAAGATTGTTTCATATTTGTTTCAGAATGCTTCAATCTATAATAACTGAAAATTTCATTGAGTTCTCTTAATTTTTAAGAAAGTTATGGGCTTTTGACTGTTCTAGATCACAGCTTTTGAGTTAAGTCAATGGAAAGGCAATGGGGAACAAGATGCTAATTTCCGAGTATGAAAATGGCTATAACTTTTTTAATACTGAAGATATGAAAGTGAATTAGGTGTCAAATTAAACTTCTTTTTATACTTTATCTGATGGGATAAATTGCAGACTTGATTTTTAAAATCTCAAAATTTTGTAACATTGCTATTATATGCATCTCTGATTTGTTGGGATGGCGAATAATTGAATGAAAGATTTTGTGTTTTTGTTATATTAAGTTTATACCCTGAGTAGTATCCATATGTTCCAAGTAGGTTCATTACGTTTGGGAGACATATATCTGGTCGTTCAAGAAAAATAATGACATTGTCAGCGAAAAGACCAATGATATGCTCTTTTCCCCCTATTTTGACCTCCTGCAGGTCTTCTCTCTGCCTTATTGCTTGTGCTAAGGGTTCAACATACAAAACAAAGAGAGTAGGAGAAAGACAGCATCCTTGTCTTGTGCCCCTCTCTAACTGGATCCTTTTTGATAGGTTTCCATTTACCTTAATCCTAGCTGTAGGCTTCTGATATATTGTTTTAATACACCGAATTGCATCTTCATTGAAACCAAATCTCCTTAGTACTTCATATACAAATACCCACCTAACACTATCAAAGGCTTTTTCTGCATCTAAACTGACCAGGACCATATTTGTATCCTTTTTTTTTAGCATTATCCACAATGTGGAGGGTTCTTCTAATATTATTCTGTGTTTGATACCCCTTAATAAATCCAGTTTGTCTTCATTAATCAGATGTGGTACAAAAGTCTCTAGTCTTTTGCAAATGATTGAGGTAAATAGTTTGTAGTCTACATTTAAAATTGAGATTGGCCTGAAATGTTTACATTGCTCTTTGTCTTTGCCTTCCTTAGGTAAAATGGTAATATTTGCTTCTTTCCATGATGGGGGAGCCCTGCCCTCTTTAAGGGTCCAGTTAAGGCAAGACAGGAGCAGAGGTGTTAGCTCTTTCTTTAAGGCCTTGTACCATTCTGGTGGAAACCCATTGCTGCCTGGTGATTTACTAGCCTTAAGTCTACTGATTGCAGCTTCCAGCTCCTTAACCGTAAATTGTGACGTGATGGTATTATTTTGTGTCTCACCAATGGATGGCAGGTCGAGTGAGTTAAGAAAACTTCTCATTGTCCTTTCATCGGCTGATGGTGGTTTGGAATAGAGTTTCTTATAGTACTCTTCAAATATTCTTTCTATCTCATCTGGCTCATGTGATAATTGGTTTTAGGATCTCTTATTTTCTGAATTGTATTAGAGGTCTGCTGTTTGCACAGGCGTCTGACCAGGAGTCCAGTTGCTTTTGGATCTGCTTCATAATAGGTCTGCTTTACAAATCTTGCCCTTTTTTCCATATCTCCCCTGAAGATCTCATCTATCTCCCCCGTTATTTCCTTAATCTGATTTAGTACCAACTGATCCTGTGTGTTTTTATGTTTTGTCTCCAATTCTTTCAATTTTTCTACTTTATGTTCATATTTAGCTAGCCAGGCCTTTTTTTGTGATGATGTCAGGGCGATCAGCTGTCCACATATAACTGCCTTCATAGCATCCCACAGTATTACAGGATCCACATCCCCGTTATCATTCTCTTCTATCTACCTTTTTATTTCTTCCCTTATTTGTTCCACATTTGCCTTACCATTCAAAATATCCACATGGAGCCGCCAAACAGTATTTCTTTTTCTACTATTCACGTGTACTCTCAAGCTGGTCACACTGTGATCAGATATATCTGCCACCCCGATTTTACACTCTGTGATCCTGTGACTTTCACCCGTATTCATTAAAAAGTAGTCAATCCTGGAGTAGACCGAGTGAGGTACTGAATAGTGTGTATAGTCCAAATTTCCTGCACTGATGTGTTAATAAACTTGATCAGATGCATCTTGGGTTTTTTTAGGCTTGTTGTATCCAAATTATGATTCATGACCACATTGAAGTCCCCTCCACATATCAAAATACCTTCAGTCTCTAAAGCAATAATGTCAAACAGAGTTTTGAAAAAACATTTGGTACTCTGGGGGGGCATATACATTGATCAGTGTCACGACTTTGTTTTCCAGCTTTCCTTTAACTAATACATACCGTCCCTCTTTGTCCCTGACTTCTTTATGGCATTCAAATTGGACTGCATTTGTAATAAGGATAGCCACCCCTCTTTTGGCTAGTTTTGTAGGAACTATAAAATGCGTTTCTAAAGCCAAAGCATTTTAATTTCTCATGTTCTTGTTGAGGCAGGTGGGTTTCTTGTAAAAAATAGTACCTGAGCCTTTTCTTTTTTCAGTTTAGCCAGGACCTTGCACCTTTTAACTGGATTATTCATCCCATTTACATTGAGTGACACCAATTTAATAGTATTATGTGACATTTAATTCACCTAATCCTGTATTGCATTCATAAATCTCCAGTTAACTTGGAACTGTGCAGGTCTGAACATCTGGACAAGTTGTGCCAATAAAGAAGAGAAAAAAAAGGGAATACAGTTGACTTCCAAGTAAGGGTGATTCCTTGCCACCCTGAGTCTCCGTTGGCAGGAAGAGGAGAAAACCTCCCCCTAGAGGGCCCCTCACTAGAGATGAAACACTCCATTTCACGCATCTTAGTATCGTCCAACGTCATCCGATAGCACTTATTTTCCAGTCCAAAAGAAGTCGTGACACAATAAAAGCTAGTTGGATGGGGTCTGCTCAGACTCCTGTAGTCGCTTTCTTGCTGTGTCACTCCCGTCTTCGCTCTTCTTTCCAACTCTCTGCCATGTCATAGCCTGGAGAAGACGCTCCATTTCTGGGTGCGCCGGCTCCTCCGCGCTGTAATCTGGTGTCTCCACGGAGTAACCTCTCCTCCTCAGCTCATGTGCTGCGTCTTGTGCACTATGATATGTGCATGTTCCTGAGTCCCAATGAATGCGCATCTTGTCTAGCGGGGTCTGGAAGCGGACACCTCGCTCCTTCAGGGCCCTCTTTATTCCTTTATATGCCTTGCGCTTCTGGACAACCACCGTTGCATAGTCGTGGTCAAATGATAGACGTCGCCTGTCAAACTTTATCTTCTTTCCCCAGGCCTTTTCCAACACCATTTCTTTGGTATTAAACTCCAGGAAATTTACCACTATGGACCTAGGTGGTGCGTTACATTCCGGTTTGCGAGCCAAAGCTCTGTGCGCACGCTGGATATGTACGTTATGGTGTCTGTTGTTATTGCGAGTTCAGTTTTCAAAAGTTGCTCCATAAATTCAGACATGGATTTGCCTTCTTTATCTTCGGGTACACCATAGATGTGTATGTTATTTCGTCTAGACCGTCCTTCCAAATCAGTCAGTTTTTCTTGCATGACTCTCTGTTTTTTCATAGATTTAATCAGCTCATTTTTCATAACCATGTTAATTGCCTCAGCTTTTTGATTCGTGCCTCTGCTTTGTTTAGTCTAGTTTCGTGGGCGTGGATTTGTTTGGAGTTAGCAGAAAGTTTATGGTAAATTTTTTGCTTCAGATCTTTTGAGTTCGGTTTTCATGTCCTCTTTGAGTCCTTCTTCAAGTTTAAGTAAGTCCACTTTATATTCAGCCCTGAAGTCACGTATTTCCTTACTGATATTGTGGAGTATTTAGCGCATGGTTTCTGCCGAGTCATCGTTTGAGCTTTGAGCTTTGTCCATCTCCGGTGAATTATTTCTTTCTTGTCCGTCACGTTTCTTTTGACTTCTAATTGTCGCTCCCCCACTCATTCCAATACAGAATACTGCGAATTATGTGGCAATTAGTGAATTAAGGGAGGCTAGTTTTAAACTTGCAATCGGGAGCTCGAGATTAAGCAGCCATCTGCTCGCCTCGCCACCGGACGTCGGAAGGACTATTTTACCGAAGCAAAGGGGGATGGGATGGTGAGAAGACCAGAGAACAATGTTCTTAATTAATAATTAACTTTACTTGTATTTTTAATTTATGGAATGGTGAATAAGCAATTGATATTGAGATGGATATGATCCATATCTCACTATTGGTGAGCATGTAAAAAGTGAGCTTGCAAAGGATGATTAAAACAATCTCAGATCATACAAAATAGTAAATTTCAAATTGATTTGTTATTCTAGTCCGCAGACTTAGTATTGAGAAAAGTACAGAAAAAGATCCCGTGGACTTTGAACCTTTAGCTAAGAGCGGTAAGAATTTTCAGCAAACTTTTGAATTAACTCATTGGACTTTCTACAGAAAATGTATGTGGTAGGTTTCATCTTCTGGTGATATCTTTTATCTAAACAGAACTTGAGCGCTCTGAGGAACAGCTTCAGTTAGAAGAATTTTCAGTAAGTACAATTTTATCCCAAAGATTGTATTGCTCAATATGGAATGATTAGAGGTAGGGCATTCAATAGAGAAGTAATAAGCAAAATACAGGTCATGAATGACTGTGACTACAATTGCCCTTTAGCCACAACCATTCATGATCTATAGAGTACTGTTGGGGCAAGCTACAGGTTAGGGGTGGCGGGTTGATAGGCATATAAAAGGGATTGTAGGAAATAAGTGGAGAATGAGATTAACGGGAATGCTCTGATATTGTAGATTTGTGGGCTGAATGAAATCTATTAATGTTGCAAGAAAATATGAGAAGCTAATGAGTGAAAACATAAAATTTGGTCTTACAGAATTTGTGGGGGAAGCACTCATAAATAATGTATGTTTCAACTCTCTTACTTGATGCAAGCAGTGATGATGCAGAACATTTTATAGAATAGTAACCACCGCCTGGAATGTGGTGATGACCTGTACAACGTTTTTAAGTGTTTTTTATACATGGATATGAATGGTATCATTCGATTATTTCATTTACAAGGCCAGTTTGTTTTTAGTACCTTACATGGAAAGGTAGGTTTTGCTGCGCATCAGCATTCAGAATCTTGCTTCTGTAATTATTCCATAATCTTGGCTGCAGACAAATCTGAGGTCTAGCCTGCTTTTATTCTGCACAAACATTTTCCAGTGGAGTTCATTGCATGAACACAAACTCTTGGCTGCTTGTACCTAACACAGACACCAAACCAAATGTTGCTTCTTTTGTTGTATTAGTTGTAATGAACTAAATGACTAGGAGTCGAATATGTAGTTTATTCCACTTGGGTCAGTGCTCTTAGCTAAGCTACTTCTATAGCAGGAGCTTTTCGTCTTAAAAAAATGATTTATTGATATATTTTCTCTGCAGCTGGATGGAACAAGGGCAACACATCTACGATTTGTTATTAAATCAGGTTTCGACCATTTTGTATCAGTGCACAAGGTGACAATAGAAGGTACAGAGGAACCCACTTAAGGCAACAGGGCACAACTGTTAACAAAATTGGCCTTCACCGTCCACTTTTACGAATTTATAAATGTAAAAAATGTATTGTAATTATTCTTGTGAATAAATTATTTTTGCTTTGCAACATTGCAATCTTCATTGGAAGCTCTGGAAAGAATGATCAAAATCTGAATAGATTTCACAACATTTCAAAATTGAAGAATTTTATTTTAAATTTGCTTAAAAACTAAATCTGAAATGGACTTCATAAATTCATAACTTTAAATGTTCTTTTTAGTACAAAAACTGCTGTTGAATAATTCTTGAGAATAAAAAAAAACAACCACCAAAGTAAATGCTCCTAGCTACACTTCAAAACATTAGATTACAGTTACAATTTTGGCTGTAATCTTCATAAACAGTACAGCTAAATTCATTGTACTTGCAGTGACTGCATTCTACATTTCTTAATTATAATTAAATGTCAAGCGAAGCAGAATAATCTCAGCTGATAAATGATGGACAATGCTGAAAATTTGAAAAATGATAAAGTCACAAATATGAAAGTAAGATTCAGTTAGCTTAACATCAGAATTAGGTAAAATGCTAGAACATTTGGAAAATATCAACAGAATTAGACAAAGTTTACATGAATTTCTGGAAAGAAAATTATATTTGACAAACATGAGTTACATCCTCAAAAAAAAACTGCAGTAGAAAATAGAAAGCAGTGGATGCACTGTGCATGGAATTTCAGTAAGCCTTTCATAATGTTGAAGGTTTGTGTAAAACGAGAGAGCATCATAATGAGAATAATGGCACAGGTTGAAAATTGGTTAACAGACAACACAGTTGGAAAACCCATGTGGTCCCAGAAAAAAGGTACAAACTCCATCTGGACAGTGCCTATAGTCATTATTGAACCCGGATCTCTTCCACTGCAAGGCAGCAACTCTATCGCTGCACCACTGTACCACCCAATTATTTAAATTGTGTTGGATTTGGAAGTCTTATTGTACAAAGAGATAGGAGTGTTCTTGTATTCTAGTTATCAAAAGCAAAAATGCAGATGCAACAAGTAGTTAATGCCTTAGGCAAGATGATTTAAGGAGCTTCTTAAGAAAGAAGATTTAAGGACCAAGGATATCTTGTTGCAATTATACCAGGCCTGGGTGAGACCACACCAAGATATTGTATGCAGTTTTTGGTCTCCATATCTAAGAAAGGATATCCTTGCCATAAATGAGTGCAGTGAAGGTTCACCAGACTGATTCCAGATAGGCACATCTTTGTGTTAAGAACAATTAGGTTATTAGGCTTATAGTCATTCGAGTTAAGAAGAATGAAAGGGAATCGTTAGGATTAGACAAATTGGATCTGGGAAGAATCTTCCCCCTGGCTGGGGTGTTTTGATTCAGTGGGTCGCTGTCTTGGATACAGGGTAAAAGGTAGGATGGTGACAAGAAATTTGAGGGTGATGAATCTGTGAATTTTGTTATGATAGAGGACAGTGGAGGCCAAATAACTTGATTATATGCAAAGAGGAGGCATATTTCTGGATGCAGAAGGCAGCAAAAGATATAGGGAGAGGACGGGAATTTTTGCAATCGTGGACCAGCCACAATTGTATTGAATGAAGGAACCGATTCAAAGGGCTGCATGACTTCGGTTATTCTAGGTTTCTCACGCTCTGGCTCTTATTTTCTAGGACTTGAACAGTACCCAAGTTCAGCAATAGGGATACCCAAATCTAATTCAATTTCAGGAATCAAGTCCCTTTCTATGAAAATGTTGTTAGTGTTGTCACATAGAATGTAGTTGTTCATGAAGCACATCCCACCACCAGATTCCCATCCTCCAAGCACAACTGAAGTTTTTTCACAGGTTAAACTTATAAGTGGCACTATTTGTATTGAAACCTGATCATTAACCAAATACCAAGTCACTTTTCCTCCATATTTCAAATTTTCAGCTCCCAGTCGTAGCAATTTAAAAACTGAGAAAATCATCAAAAATATGGAAAAGGAAGTTAGTTTGACTTGTTCATGGTTACATTTGTTCACGTATTCCACAGAAACTTCCTCTGTAATTACAGCAGTACGACATTCTGCCAGCAAGTGGCTTAACTTTGGTTTTGCAAAATTAATCGTACTTTTTCCGGATTGTATCCCCAAGGTCCCCTGTCACCCTGGAATGTACAAAAATATAGAGATATAGTGATGAATTAAACGTAATTTGAAAAAGACTGAAAGTGCATTGATTTGCCACGTCTTAGACCCATAGATAACCAAATACCACTCTTTCTATCAATGATATTGAATTGATGATTATCATTGCTGCAAGCATAAATTGTTCCCTTTATACCACAAGCTTTTTTAGTTCTTTAAGTTCAAGTTCCCTTTTATGGGATTTTTTTTTTTTTTTTAAATGGCAAAGACAGTGATGCATACATTTTTTGTGACGGTAACCATTGGTATGATATACTGGCACCTCTAAAAAAAGTTAAACTAGATTGATGTACAGCAACCACTAAACTTTTATATTAATTCAGGCACCTTTTGTCTTGGATTAAAAAGACTGTCAATGTGGAAATAGTAGCTTTAATCAAAGTCTAGTAAATATTTTTCTGTGTATGTACCCAGTTATTCTATGGAAAGTATTAACAAAGATTGCAAAAGCCAGTTATTTAGAACTGCCAGTTATTTGGTACGTTTTATTAAACTTGTGTAAGCTAATTCTACTGGTAAACTTAGATTGAAAAGTCAAAACAACAAAATTAGTTTTTAATTATAAAACATAATCACAGAGACTGCCAGAGACATTTTATTCCTTAAGATAATTTTCTTTAGTAGCTGATTATAGATTACAGTTAACTCCTAATTATCATTATTTGTAGTTTGGTTTAGAGATACTGTGTGGAACTGACCCTTTGGCCCACTGCATCCGTGCCGACCAATGATCCCTGCATATTAACACTATCCTACACACACCAGGGACATTTTGTTTAACATTTACCAAGCCAATTTACCTACAACCTGTACGTCTTTGGAGTGTGGGAGGAAACCGAAAATCTCAGAGAAAACCCAACTGGTCACGGGGAGAACGTACAAACTCCGTACAGAGAACACCCACAGTCGGGATCAAACCCGGGTCTCCAGCGCTGTAAGCGCTCTAAGGCAGCAACTCTACCGCTGCGCCATTGTGCTGCCCTTTACACACATTTTTCTCTTCATTTCCTTTTTCTGTCCAGTCATAAAATATAAAAATAGTTCCCCGCAAAGATTAAAAGCATAAATTTACTTAACTATATTTAGTTTCTAATCTTTCCAACAACTTAGGAAACCTAGCTTAACAGCTATGTCAAGTCCCTATTCCATCCTCCTCTGATTTACAATTGTCTAATCTAACTAGTTTCAATGGCTGATATTTGTCTATGGAGCAGCTATGGCCCAGTTATTTTCCCTACTCGGAGCAAGAGAGTTGAAAGCATATTTTTGTGTTTAAGGAAAGTAGACAAAATATTCAGGCCACATTGTTGCAGTGGATAATTAACAGACTTATGAGTATGAAATTATAACTTAGTTAATCAATATTAGATTACAGTCTTCAGGAACAGGTGAATGTGGATGAATGGTGTAAATTTTGGATGATTTAGCCTTTCTTTTGGAGTTGGATAGAAGCAAAATATCAGATGAAAGTCTAAGGGTGAAGCTAATATTTTCAAGTAAAAATGGAATTAGCCAACAAGTAATCTTTAAATGTCAAGATACTTAGTTACCTTGTAAATAATTTTGCCATTGAGCACCACATATAGTCTCTCTGGCATTGCTCCATATTTAGCACTGGTCATATTATCCATAGAATCAACAACCACTGGACAGGGTGGCTCCTCTTTCAGTAATATCCTTGCAGCATTGATACGATCACTTAGTGTTTGATGTTTTTTAATATCCACGTTGTTTTTGAAAGCCCAGCCATCTGGAACAAAAAGCAATAAAATTAAGCAAACTATGTAAAAGACACTTAGGGACAATTTACAGAGGCCAATTGACCTACAAACCCATCTTTGGGATCTGGGAGGACCCAAAGAAAATCCATGTAATTTGATCTACGTTTTGACCCATTTGCCTGCAATTCCCCCGCTACCTTTTCCTATCCATGTACTTACGCAAATGGCTTATAAATATTGTTATTGTACTTGCCTCAACTACTTCTTCTGCAGCTGGTTCCTTAAACCGAACAGACTTTGTAAGAAAAATGTCTCAGGTCCACATTAAATCTTTCCCCTCTCACCTTAAACCTAGGCACTCTGTCTTGATTCCCCAATCGCTGGGGAAATTATTTTTTGTCTTCCCTTTTGATTTTATGGGCCTCTGTAAGTGACCCCTCCGCCTCCAGCACTCCCAAGAAATAAAGTCCTAACCTGCCCACTCTCTCCCTATACTCAGGCCTACACGACCTGGCAACAGCCTTGTAAATCTTCTCTGCACCCTTTTCAACATAGAGCTGAATACAATACTCCAGGAGTGGCCTCACCAAAGTATTTTACACTGAAACACAACATCTTTTCTTCTATACTCAATTCCCTGATGGATGCCGCAAGCATGCCAAAAGCTTTCTTCACTACCCTATATACCTCCATGCACATTGAAGACACTGTTTTAAAATGATATAATTGGAACTTAACAAACACCGAAAAGTTTTCCGTTGCTGAGAATGTTTTTGTACCCGTGGCATGTGCCTCCTGAATATAGACAATGAGGAAATCAGCTACAGAGTTGAAGTCTTTGACGAGTGTTTTGAACTCATCAAACTTGAAAAGAAATGGAGGTCAGGAGCAGCTTCCAAAATTCAATACCAGTGGTCGGTTATCTGGAAAAAAATTGAATATATTAGAAAGAGAGAAGTGGACACACAATTCAAGTTTATTATCTGCCAAAGCAGATAATATTCAATGGACACCATGAAAATAATGCATGATAAGATTATAATCAAAGAACAAAAATATTTATCTTTTGCATAATCAGTTGAGTTGTTCTAGTAGACATACCAGAAAAGGCTGATGACAGTAGATTAATTTGTAACTTATCCATTGCTCAAAGCCAGCAAATTACAGCTTGGTAACCTCTACTATATATTTTATGAGTTAATTTGCCATAATTACTTGAAACAGCGATTGAGGACAACACATACAATTCATCTCAATAGACAATAGGTGCAGGAGTAGGCCATTTGGCCCTTCGAGCCAGCATCGTCATTCAATGTGATCATGGCTGATCATCTCCAATCAGTACCCCGTTCCTGCCTTCGACCCATATCCCCTGACTCCGCTATTTTTAAGAGCCCTATCTAGCTCTCTCTTGAAAGCATCCAGAGAACCTGCCTCCACTGCCCTCTGAGGCAGAGAATTCCACAGACTCACCACTTTCTGTGAGAAAAAGTGTTTCCTCGTCTCCGTTCTAAATGTCTTACTCCTTATTCTTAAACTGTGGCCCCTGGTTCTGGACTCCTCCAACATCGGGAACATGTTTCCTGCCTCTAGTGTGTCCAAGCCGTTAACAATCTTATATGTTTCAATGAGATGCCCTCTCATCCTTCTAAACTCCAGAGTGTACAAGCCCAGCTGCTCCATTCTCTCAGCATATGACAGTCCCGCCATCCCGGGAATTAACCTTGTAAACCTATGCTGCACTCCCTCAATAGCAAGAATGTCCTTCCTCAAATTAGGGGACCAAAACTGCACACAATACTCCAGGTGTGGTCTCACTAGGGCTCTGTATAACTGCAGAAGGACCTCTTTGCTCCTACATTCGATTCCTCTTGTTATAAAGGCCAACATGTCAATCGCTTTCTTCACTGCCTGCTGTGCCTGCATGCTTACTTTCATAGACTGATGTACAAGGACCCCCAGATCCCGTTGTACTTCCCCTTTTCCCCAACTTGATGCCATTTAGATAGTAATCTGCCTTCCTGTTTTTGCTACCAAAGTGGATAACCTCACATTTATCCGCATTAAACTTCATCTGCCATGCATCTGCCCACTCCCCCAACCTGTCCAAGTCACCCTACATTCTCATAGCATCCTCCTCACAGTTCACACTGCCACCCAGCTTTGCGTCATCTGCAAATTTGCTAATGTTACTTTGAATCCCTTCATCCAAATCATTGGCGTATATTGTAAATAGCTGCGGTCCCAGCACCGAGCCTTGCGGTACCCCACTAGTCACAGCCAGCCATCTGAAAGGGACCCGTTAATCCCTACTCTTTGTTTCCTGTCTGCCAACCACTTCTCTATCCATGTCAGCACTCTACCCCCAATACCATGTGCCCTAATTTTGCCAATTTTGCTAATCTCCTATGTGGGACCTTATCAAATGCTTTCAGAAAGTCCAGGTACACTACATCCACTGGCTCTCCCTTGTCCATTTTCCAAGTTATATCTTCAAAAAATTTCAGAAGATTAGTCAAGCATGATTTCTCCTTCGTAAATCCATGCTGACTCAGATTGATCCTGTTACTGCTATCCAAATGTGCGGCTATCTCATCTTTTATAATTGACTCCAGCATCTTCCCCACCACCGATGTCAGGCTAACTGGTCTATAATACCCCGTTTAGGGGAATTGTAGGGGAATTGTCACAGGATGTTGTTAGATAAAACATATGCTGGGTGGGGTTGCTTATTTATATAAAACTAAAAAAAAATGACCATTAATTTACAGGAATTAAACATTGAATTCCTTCCATTTGCCCTATAAATTAATGACAATGAGATTTTAAAAAATCATGTTATATTGTGAATTCTTGTGTGAATGTTATTTGGACACTTAGGCAATTTAAAAATGATAATCTTTACTTAAAAAATGGATAGATGTTTGGATCAAGTAATTGAATTTTGTTATTAGCTACAATTAGGTAACTAACTAATTATACGCATTGATTTCAGGTCATCCAAGTAAGATTGTTTCATATTTGTTTCAGAATGCTTCAATCTATAATAACTGAACATTTCTTCCAGTTCTCTTAATTTTTAAGAAAGTGATGGGCTTTGAACTGTCCTCGATCACAGCTTTTGTGTTAAGTCAATGGAAAAGCAATAGGGAACAAGATGCTAATTTCCGAGTATGAAAATGGCCATAACTTTTTTTAATACTGAAGATATGAAAGTGAATTAGGTGTCAAATTAAACTTCTTTTTATGCTTTATCTGATGGGATAATTTGCAGACTTGATTTTTTAAATCTCAAAATTTTGTAACATTGCTATTAAAAGCACTGGAAATACGAGTTATTTTTAACAGTTCTACACGGGTAACTCCATTGTTTAAAAGCAGCAAAAATTCACTTTGCTTTTGTATTTTATCGGTGGGTTTGCCCGAATTACATTAAATGGTGGTCGCTGTCAACAGATACAATATTCGTTTCTCGAACAGCAGTTTGTTGCATAAAACACAGTGGGTGGCGTTACTTCGTCACCTATCTAATGCCTGCACAAGGCTGAATTCTTATCTCGAATATGAAACATTGCACGCATTTAGAACCACCAAAACGCAAGTTTTGTTTTCCTTCCAACTTGTTAATATGCCCCAAAACATGGCAATGTTAATTTTTGCTTGACCCTTTGAAACATAATGTAGCGTTTGCCTTTAAATAAACGTTATTAACACTGACTGGTGTTTAAAAAAAGTTCGATTTATTTTTGCCTGCACCATCAAAGAATTCGGTTCTTTTTTTTAAATTACGGATTACATCGTTTAAATCTAGGATCTTTTGTTTAAATCATTTGTAGAACTTCAAAGAAAACATGAACGTGTTTATGCAAGTCTTGATGCAGTTACTTCCAATTCATACATACCCTTCAAGAAATCAAGCACTTTATGTTCTTTGTTGTCGAAGTCAATGACTCGTGTATTGGGAGCAAAGGCACCCTTGAAAGCCTCATCTCCCATATTCTCTAATAGATGTTTAAACGTGGTCTTCACGAATACCATACTGAACATTGTTGGTCCCCAATCTTCATATTTGAATTTTGGATTTTGAGTCATGGTTAATTTCAAACCAGCTTTCAACACGATCTTCCTCAGAGTTTGAGGAAAAAGAAGACTCATAAATTTACCAATTAACGTATTTAGACAAACAACGACCATGAGGACCAAAGTCTCCAGGTACACGTTTAATTTCCCCATGTCAACGGAGCAGCACAAACTCCCCTGTACAGAACACTGTGATGAACTGCGTATCCAAAGTATTTATATGTCCAATCCAATGTCCAGTCCAATAAACGCATCATATCCGTGAGACCTGATTCGGCGAAAGCATTGAGTGGAATCGTGGATTACCCAATATTCTACCTATCGAAATGAATTTATTGAAGATTAACGCATGTGGAATATCTGATACAACTGGATCGGGATATCATAAATGAGTAAAGCAGTAGAACCCAAATAAAGTAATTATATCGTTAGTTACACAAAAAGCTGGAGAAACTCAGCGGGTGCAGCAGCATCTAAGGAGCGAAGGAGATAGGCGACGTTTCGGGTCGAGACCCTTCTTCAGAGTTCCTACTTTAATAATTATATCGTTATTCGTCTTGAATTTATCGTCAGTAAAACGGGAGCAGCTAATCCGTCGTTTGCAAAGTACGGCAGCTGACATTAAGTGCAAATATGTGGAATATATATATATATTAAAAAGACACAATGCGGCTGGAGTAACGCAGCGGGTCGGGCAGCGGCTCCAGGGAACATGCGGTGACGCTTCGGGTCTGGAGCTTTGCAGGCACATATATTTGTCGGCGTATTAAAGTCTGCGTGTGACGATGCCTTTAATGGGAAGCTGGCGGTGACGTGTCGCTGCGGCCGAGTCCAGACCAGACGAGACGCGGCCTGCGCGGCGAGAGAGCCAGACCGGACCAGACCCGACCCCCGACCCCCGGACCTCGGGCCACAGGCCACAGGCAAGGGGGTGATCAACGACGCGGCCGGCTGCTAGCAGGGATTGGACGTGAGTTGCTGTCCGCCGTGAGGCAGGTCCGCACTCCCTGGCCAAAGGGGTGGGTTTATTGGGGGGGGGGGGTTAATGGTCGCCATGGTTACCCCCTCCTCTCCGGGCTATCACTAGAGTACAAGTTGACTCCATTTGCTGTATTGCTCCTCCTGGACAGAGGGTTTTACATTAGGGTCAGTGGCAACCTGTGGCACCCACCCCTCCTCCCCACTGTTTCGTGGTCGCTATTTATCTACGGTTCATCTTCGTGGGCAGTCAGACTGTTTGTCAAGGAGCCTGTCAAAGCTGTGAAGGCATCACAGAAACTTGCCCTCACCAAATGCCCCCCCCCCCCCCCCCCCCCTCTCAATGTCTAGCGAGGTTTGTGAAATGAGGCATACAGGAACCAAGGCATTTTCCCTTCTCATAATCAAGACCCCCTTTTCTGTCCAGCAAAGATTGGTTAACCTAACACTGATTCCTACCAGACTGATTCCTGGGATGTCAGGACTTTCATATGAAGAAAGACTGGATAGACTCGGCTTGTACTCGCTGGAATTTAGAAGATTGAGGGGAGACGTACAAAATTCTTAAGGGGTTGGACAAGCTAGATGCTGGAAGATTGTTCCCGATGTTGGGGGAGTCCAGAACAAGGGGTCACAGTCTAAGGATAAGGGGGAATTCCTTTAGGACCGAGATGAGGAAAACATTCTTTACACAGAGAGCGGTGAGTCTCTGGAATTCTCTGCCACAGAAGATAGTTGAGGCCAGTTCATTGGCTATATTTAAGAGGGCATTAGATGTGGCACTTGTGGCTAAAGGGATCAGGGGGTATGGAGAGAAGGCAGGTACGGGATACTGAGTTGGATGATCAGCCATGATCACATTGAATGGCGGTGCAGGCTCGAAGGGCTGAATGGCCTACTCCTGCACCTATTTTTCTATGTTTCTAAATGAGGCGTAGACACTAACTTTTAGGATCTATTTGCTATAGTCTTATTATTGTGTGAAAATCGTCTGCATATAAAATTGGCGTGGGTAACCAGTCTGTTTACCTGATGTTACAGCAAGCTAGAGTTGTAATAATATACCAGATAGGTATACAGACACATAGTTCCCTGAAAGTGGTGTCACAGTTAGATAGGGGTGTCCAAGAAGGCTTTTGGTACACTGGTCTTCATTAGTCAGGGTACTGAGTATAGAAGTTGGGACGTTTTGTTGCAGTTGTACAAGACGTTGGTGAAGCCACGCTTAGAATACTGTGTTGTTTTTTTTTACTCTGCTATAGGAAGGATGTCATTGAGCAGAGAACATTTATGAGAATTTTGCCAGGACTTGAGGCCCTGAGCTATAGAGAGAGGTTGGGCAGGGTTGGACATTTTTCCTTGGAGTGCAGGAGGCTGAAGGTTGATCTATTCAGGTCCATAAATCCACAAAGGGAATCAATGGGGTAAATGCATAGAATCTTTTACCCAGAGTGGAGACATCAAAAACAAGAGGACGCATGTTTAAGGTGAGAGGGACAAGATTTAATGCAAACCTGAGGGCCAACCTTTTCACTCCGAGGGTGCTGTTTGTTTGTTTATATATGGTCTTTAAAGAGGACAATAGACGCAGGAGTAGGCCATTCACCCCTTCAAGCCAGCACCGCCATTCAATGTGATCATGGCTGATCATCCACAATCAGTACCCCGCTCCTGCCTTCTCCCCATATCCCCTGACTCTGCTATTTGTAAGAGCCCTATCTAGCTCTCTCTAGAAAGCATCTAGAGAACCTGCCTCCACCGCCCTCTGAGGCAGAGAACTATGTTTACAAATCTGTTGTGCTGCTACAAGAAATAATTTTGTTATTTTTCAGGATATATGACAATAAAACACTATTGACTCTTCTCTTGTGTAATGAGCTGCTGCAATAATAGCATTTAAAAGACACTTGGACATGTACGTAGATTGGAAAAGTTTAGAGGATTGTGGGCAAATGGAATTAGCTTAGATTGGGCATCTAGGTTAGCATGTTCGAGTTGGGCCGAAAGGCCTGTTTCTGTGCTGTATGACTATGACATAGGCACAAGGTGTTAACATTAAAATACAAGTGTCTCTTACTAATTTATATCACCATTAATTTTTATATTAACTTTAGTGATTTTTTCTTTGAACAATCGCTGTTGAAATATTGCAATTGCATTGAAGTGAATAACTGAAGAAGAATCCTGACCCAAAATGTCATCTGTCCATTCCCTCTGCAGATACAGCTAGACCACTGAATTCCTCCAGCAGTTTGTGTTTTGTTTTGATGTAAATACATTGTCTTGTGCTAAAGCCTTAATATGAATGAGGCATCTACTCTCAGAAATCTGAATCTATTTATTATATGACAGCATTTTTATTTTATAGAAACTAAAGATCTGTTCATAAATTGACAGCTCTTACAATCAAGCAAATGGCATCTGCAGATGATTTACAGTTTCAAGGTAATTTTATTTGTGATCTGTGTTCTAATACAGTGATATTTGCACAGTAGCTCTTGAGTTCTCAAATGGTTTAAAAGTACTCTATAAAATTATTCATCAATTTTGTTTTGATTGTTTCTCTTGAAAAACATTGATGTCTTTGCTAATTCTGAAGTATTATTGTTTGAAATCTTTATCGCCTTCAAAAGATTATCTCATCAATACAATCTTCATCTTCTTTGAAAACTTAAATTAATGGTTAATTCTACAGTCATATTAAAAAAACAATTTTCACAGTAGCTCTCGATTTGTGGGGAGCATTAGAACTGGTGCCTCCCAGCTTCAGAGGCCCGCCTTCAATACTGACCCTTAATGTTGAGGGGTTTGCAATTCTCCCAATGACTGTCTTGATTTCCTCTGGGTCCTTTGGATCCTTTGCTTCCACACAATGTATTTTAGCATGGGAAAAACCCACAGGTGACATGAGTGATCCAGATATACCTGCCATTTTAAAAGGAAAACATTGGCCTGATGTTTCCACACCGTTACCATTTGTGGCCACTTGATTTTTGGTTCATAATGTAACACTCAATATACTTCCTACTTTCTCTCCCTCCCTCTCCCCTGAGCTGATTTGTTTTTTTTGCAACCCATATTTAAGTTTATTATACTGTACACTTACTCAATATTTAGATGATGTAGCAAGTTGAAAGATCTCTACTTCAAAGAGTGAGCATTTTTAAATTGTTGATAAATGTACGAATGGCTTGAAGCCATCTGATGAAAATAGTTTGTATTTGTTGAGGGAGGAACAATGACAGAGTAGATAGATTTAATTAATTAATGGCTGTCACAATTAATTATTTTTATATAGCCCATGGCTCCCTTTATTAATTTATTGATGTATCTGCTACATTAATTGGCACAACAGCATCCATTTATACAGCATCAATATCAATGCATTTTCCAGCAACAGCAAGAGTGTCCAGACGATTTATATATACTACGTTGATACTATTATCTTCATGTGTGCTTAATGTAGAGTTTGATGATGCTACAAACCTGTTGGCAGCAAATCCTGATGCCACAACAATAAGCATCACAGATCCTAATGATAAACCGAAAAATCAGAGAGGTCCATCAGCTGTGGTAGGAAGAGATGAGGATGAAGATTTGCTGGGAAACGAAGACTCTGACAAGGCAGAGGTAAGCAATTTAAAAAAATATATAATTATGATATTTCAATAATATGTAAAATATTAGCCACAGGAGATGGGCAAGGTCCTCAATGAGTATTTCTCCTCTGTATTTACCGAGGAGAAAGACCGTAGGATTGAGGAACTTGGGGCAGTCAATGGAAGTGTCTTGAGAGCAGTCAGTGTTACCATCGAAGAAGTACTGAAGGTACTGTCGTGTATGAAGGTAGACAAATCTCCAGGGCCTGATCTGATATCTGGGAGCCCTGGTTGAAATTTACGATTCATCTTTAAATACAGGAGAGGTGCCAGAAGACAGGAGGGTGGCAAATGTGCCTCTTTTCAAGAAGGGCTGCAGGGAAAATGCTAGGAACTAGGTCGGTGAGCTTAACATCTGTAGTTGGAAAGTTACTGCAGAGTCTTCTGAGGGATAGGTTATACAAGCATTTGGATGGGCAAGCATGGTTTTGTACGTGAGAGGTCGTGTCTCACAAATCTAATTGGGTGTTTTTTTTAAGACGTGACCAAAAAGGTCGATGAGGGCAGAGCTGTAGATGTTGTGTTCATGAATTTCAGTAAGGCATTCGACAAGGTTCCGCATGGTAGGCTGCTCTGGAGGTTAGATCGCATGGGATCCAAGGAGGGATAGCTGAATGCATAACAAATTAGCTTCATGGAAGGAAGCAGAGGGTGATTGGGGCTCGAAATTAGCGGTGGCCCGGGTGCCAATGACCACTCCAAGCGCCGCCGGGCAACCTAAACACCGAGTCATTTTGCCCAGCTTGGCAACCAGATACTGGATTGTACCGAAGATAGACACAAAAAACTGGAGTAACTCCACGGGTCAGGCAGCATCTCTGGAGAAAAGGAACGCGGCGTTTCGTGTCGGCGACGGCTGTGCGGGGCAAAGATACTGGATGCGGGGTGAGGAAGGGTCGGAGCAAATGACGGGCCCCGAACAGCGGCAGCAGCGGCCGCGATAGCGGCTCCTCCACCTCCTCCCCCCGCACCCCGCCCGGCCTGATAACGGCCTCTGCTTGTAAACCAGCTCACGGCGCTTTCAAAACAAACCCTCCGCACACCGAGGCCGGGAGGGTGGGAGCTGTGCGAGGCCCATCATTAGCTCCGACTCGTCTGAAGCAGCTGCACGAAAGATCTTATAGCTATAGGATCTCCGAGCTGCACCACTCGGCCCCGCATCTTGCTGTTGGCTGGCGGAGGAATGAGACGGTGGCGAGGAGTTCCCAACGGCCAAGGCAGCGGGGCAATGTTGTCCGAGGAGCGCTGACCTTCCTTCCTCCCCACCTCGCCCTCCCTCTCTCTTGCACGCCCCCTTCACCCCCTTATCCTGGGACCCCTCCTCTCCATCCCGCACTGATCCCCATTCCCGCCTCTATTCAGTCCTCACTGACATGCCCTGTGCTCCCCTCCCCATCTACCCCCCATCCCCCCCCTATCTATTCATCCTGCGATGATCATCCTATCCACTTCGCACTGATTCTCCTGCCCCCCCCCTCCCCCATCCATCCTACACTGGTTCCCCAATTCACCCTGTACTTACCCCATTCCCATCCATCCTGCACTTCTCCTCCATCCATCCTGTACTGATCCCCCATCCATCCTGTACTAATCTGCGCATTCATCCATTACTGACCCACCCTCCATTTACCCTGCACCTTCCCCCCTCCCCCCCCCCCCCCCATCCATCCTGTACTGATCCTCCCATTCAAGAAGAATGGGGGGGAACAGTCTGAAGAAGGGTCTCGACCCGAAACGTTGCCCATTTCCTTCGCTCCATAGATGCTGCCTCACCCGCTGAGTTTCTCCGGCACCTTTGTCTACCCCCATCCATCCCATACTGAACCCACCCATTCAACACCACTGACATCCCCGGTGCTCTCCCCCTCTCAATTTTATCTACTCCGACACGTACGAATTCACCTGCCTCAATCCATCCATTCTGCACTGACTGCCTTCTAACCCCCCCCCCCCCCCCCCCCCCCACCCCGCCCTCTATCCACCTGCACTGATTCACACACACATCCCTCCCTGACCCTATTGTGCTGGAAATGTCTTCAGAGTGAACATTGACTATGTTTGATAATGGAATGCAATCAAATGTGTTTTAATTCCCAATGTTAGTATTTGTTTTAATCCATACAGATGGATTAATTAAATTGTGAACACGTGAAACATTAAAACCGCAGTGTTCGATTGTTACTGCTGCCGTTGACACGTTATTACAGAATTCATTTTAACGGCAAATCAATGCTCTTAATATGGAGTATCAGTACTGTAGTTATTTAATGAGCAACATTCAAAACTATACGTACGCATATATGTTACCATGGTCCAGGATTTATTGACAGGTTGATCATACGCTGAATAATCCAACCACATTTTTGTTTGGAAGTGGAAAGAACTAATAGAAGTTGCATTAATTGCAATGTTATGTGAATGCTTCATTGAGTATAATTCCGAATGGTAACTACGCACTTCGTCCGAGCACATTATCGCATGCGTCATGCAAGCCATCTTAAATGACCACCTAAACTGTCATTTGGCAACCTAAAAAGCAGCCAAGGATGCCCGGCTGGCAACAGGGAAAAAAAGTTAAGCGAGAGCCCTGGTGAAGGTGGAAGGTTGCTTCTTGGACTGGAGACCACAGATCAGGGTTCGGTGCTGGGCCCGCTACTGTTTGTCATCTACATCAATGATTTGGATGCGAACATACAGGGCAGGATTAGCAAGTTTGCTGATGATACAAAAGTGAGTGGTTTTGCAGACAGCGAAGATGGTTGTGAAAGATTGCAGCAGGATCTGGATCGATTGGCCAGGTGGGTGGAGGAATGGTTGATGGAATTTAATATAGAAAAGTGTGAGGTATTGCATTTTGGGACATCGACGAAGGGCAGGACCTGCACAATACCTCTGGGTAGTGTTGTAGAACAGACGGATATAGGCGTACAAGTGCATGGTTCCTTGAAGGTAGAGTCGCAGGTGGATAAGGCTTTTGGCACTTTGGCCTTCATCAGTCAGAGTATTGAAGATAGAAGTTCGGAGGTCATGTTGCAGTTGTATAAGACGTTGGTGAGACAGCATTTAGAATATTGTGTTCAGTTTTGGGCACCATGTTATAGGAAAGATATTGTCAAGCTTGAAAGGGTTCAGAAAAGATTTACGAAGATGTTGCCAGGACTAGAGGGTGTGAGCTGGGTCTCTATTCCATGGAGCGCAGGAGGATGAGGAGTGATCTTATAGAGGTGTGCAAAATCATGAGAGGAATAGACTGGGTAGATGCACAGAGTCTCTTGCCCAAAGTAAGTGAATCGAGGACCAGAGGGCATAGGTTCAAGGTAAAGGGGAAAAGATTTAATAGGAATCCGATGGGTCACCTTTTCACACAAAGGGTGGTGGGTGTATGGAACAAGCTGCCAGGGGAGGTAGTTGAGGCTGGGACTATCGCATCATTTAAGAAACAGTTAGATAGGTACATGGATAGGACAGGTTTGGAGGGATCTGGACCAAGCACAGGCAAGTGGGACTAGTGTAGCTGGGACATTGTTGACCGGTGTGGGACCGAAGAGCCTGTTTCTACACTGTATCACTCTATGACTAGTAATGGGGATTACATTATTAACTTTGGTGTGTCTTAACATTCGAATCTTCAGTGAAATTCCATTCTGGAAAAGCATCTAATTGCTTTGAAACATTTGTGGTCTTCCAATGGTTAACCTTTTCATTTGGTTCTTGGTGTTCTTTTCTGTATTGTTACACTGCAAAAATGTGTGGATCTGTTTGTTTGTTTATGTAGGAAAAATAAAGGAAGATTGTAATATTGTTGCTTTTAAATGGAATTTTAGTTTGAGTTGTGGCGTGTTGTGTGGCAACTTTCTGTTTCTCAATTTAAAAAAAAATTACCTTTCCTGACACAATGTTCTTGTTTTTATTTTTGTAAAAAAAACGCCAATAACAATTAGAATATTTGTGATCAAGCTTATGGTTAACATTTGTTCTCCTTAGTTACTTGCAGGACAAAAGAAGAGTGCTCCCTTTTGGACTTTTGAATATTATCAAACATTTTTTGATGTTGACACCTTTCAGGTGAGTACAGAATTTACTTCCTTCACTGGCTATAATTCATCTACAGTAATAAAAACAGTAACATTTAGTAATAGAGACAAAAGGCTCTGCAGATGCTAGTTTACTAAGCTGGAAGGGAGGTGGGGTAGGCCAAAGCCTGCCAAGTGCATTTAATATTATTTATTTTTAATCTACCCTTTCTATTTTCATCTGAATATTGACTTGCATTATATTTTGATTCTATGTGATGCCAATTTTCTGATATGCCTGCCCAAAACTCCAACTTCCTAAATTACCTTTCCTTATTTGAGATTTATAGAAGTGGCAGCAGAAATTTGCACATCACAGATATCGGAACCTTATTCTTTTTTAAATCTCTTGCAGGCAACATGAATGTTCAAATACTCATTGATAAGGAATGTATTCCAAGCATGTTTGCTTCTCAAATATTGTACAAGCTGCTATATTCAAACATGATACCCCAGTTTCCATTGTGCCTAAAGTAATCTATCTCAGCATTTGAGGGATCCGATTTTTTTTTTTAAATCTTGCTAATACATTTAAAAGTTGAGCATTTTGATATAGAACAGTATTTAAATTGACATTTAATTTTCTTCTCTTTGCCTAATAGGTATTGGACAGAATAAAAGGTTCCCTTTTACCACTTCCTGGCAAAAACTTTGTAAGATTGTATATCCGCAGTAATCCAGATCTTTATGGTATGTCATTTATCATATTTATCAGAGAAAAAGTCTGTTTTCAAGTAACCATTTAAATGCAAAAATATTTATTTTTCCTTTTTAAATTGCACACATTCACCCATATTAATATACATCAATTAAAAATCACTGTTTTTACTGAAATAAAGTATTTGGTAAAAAAAAAATTGCTTGCTGTACCTTCTGGAAATAAAATTGAAATCTAGAAGGAAGAATGCATTTTTAAAAAATAAAAACAAGAATTCTCCTCGTGCCCCGAGTTAAAAACCCAAAACGAAGTGCTGACGAACGCAGATCAGACAGCATCTGTGGAGGAAATGGACAGAGGACTTTTTGGATTGGGCTCTTTGTTCGTTCTGATTGAATTAAAGGGAGAGAAAACTGGGGGGGGGGGAGGTTGGGTTGGACAAAGTCTGGCAAATGTTAGGTGGACACAGTGCAGGAGGGTTTAGCAGATAGGTGGAGTAAGTGATAAGGTCTAAAAGTGCGGAGCAAATGGATGCCAGAGAGGGGAAGAGGTGGAGTGAAGTGTAAAGCCAGAGGAAGGGATATGGGCGGGAGTGGATGGGTAAGAAGGGGGATGAAAAGGAAACTGGGACATGAGAATGGGAGATGAGCATATAAAGGATTGAAAGGAGCAGGGTGGTGGGAGATACTTGGGGAAAAATGCACACCAGGGTGAGGGTTGGATGGGGAGTTTCAGGGTGATGAGAATGCGGGTGTATTACTTGAAATTGGGGAACTCAATATTCATACCATTGGACTGTAGGCTATCCAAACAAAATATGAGGTGTTATTCTTCCAGTTTGCACGGTGCTTCAGAGTCTGGCAATGGAGGGTTATCCCTCCCTTAGGCACACCACTCTTCACAGATCATCAGTCTTGGAAACAACTAAACACAACAATCCTCTCCTAACCATTAAGCAAATTTTGTTTCCAGTTAGCTACTTCTCTCTGGATCCCATGCAACCTAAAATACGATGCAGTTCCTCATTAAATCCATGTTGATTATGTCGATGACCTTGCCCTTATCAACCTACTTTTTCAAAACAACAATCCAATGCATGACACAATCTCCCACAAAACCATGCTGACTATCCCTAACCAAATGTTTCAAAGGTCTTTTATTGTCACATGTACCAATTAAGGAACAGTGATATGCAAATTACCATACAGCCATACGAGAAAAAAAAGCAACAAGCCGCACAACTACATAAAAGTTAACATAAACATCCAGCACAGCGAATTCCCCACATTCCTCACTGTGATGGATGGCAAAAAGTCAGAACTTGTTCCTCTTTATTCTCGGGGCGGTCGAAACCCCCGCGGCTTGGAGTTCCCGAAGTCGGTCTCTAACCAGAGACTGCGGGTTCCATCATGTTAAAGTTCGCAAGCACTCACAGTTGGAGCTCTGAGGTCGATCCCTGGCAAAGGGATTGCAGGCTCCGAGATGTTAAAGTCCCGTAGGCACCCGCAGTGGTGCTCTCGAAATCGGTCTCAGAGGTACAATACGGAAAAAATCGCATCTCTGTCGAGGTAAGAGATTATAAAAACTTTCCCCCAACCCTGCCTCCCACCCCATAAGCTAAAGAACACTAAAAACACACATTTAACACACAGTATTAAAACATAAGAAGGAAAGGACAGACAGACTGTTGGTGAGGCAGCCATTGCTGCCATTGCTCAACCACTCTCTTTCCAAATGTATGTGCATATTTATTCTTCAGAATCCTCTCCAGTATCTTGCTTACCACAGATGTTATGCTTACTGGCTTTTTGCTCACAGGTTTTCTTTGCTGCTCCTTCTTAAATAGAGGCATAACATTAGATGAACTCCATTCTTCAGGCATATCATCTGTGTTTAACAATAATTAATTTATCTCGGCTGGGGTTCCCACAATTTCTTCTCGAGATTCCCACAGTGTCCTTAGATGTACTTGATCAAGTCCCAGGGATTAGCTACCTTAATTTATTTCAGCACTTCCTCAATGATGATAAGGACCATGCTCAAGACATCGTTATTAACTTTCCACGTTCCCTAGTATTCGTGGCTCTGGTCTCTGAGGTACCCTATAATTAGCCTTTTCCCACTTAATAAACTAAAAAAATCTTTGGATTCTCCTTAATCTTATCTTGCCAGCCTCCACATCGAAAACTTAATTATCTGGCAATTTGGCCACTTTCAACGCGATCCTACCCCCCCCCCCCCCCCCCCCCGTCACATCTTGGTTCACGCATCCTTTCCCGCCCAAACTGCCTCCTCCCCAGCTACTTTCCCCTGCAACCACAGGTGATATATAACACCTGTCCCTTCATATTGTATTTCACTCTCTTCCATAGACCCCAGCAGCCCTTCCAGATGGAACTGGTTCACATGCATCTATTCTAACCTCATCTACTGCATTTGGTGCTCCGATGTGGCCTCCTTTACTTCAGAGACCAAGTCTAGACTAGGCAGCTGTTTCGCTGAAAACTTGTGCTTGGTCCACCAAGGTCTGCTGGATCTCCTGGGTGCCAACCATGTTAACTCCCCTTCACATTCCCTTATTGACCTTTGTCTTTGGCCTCCTCCATTGCTAGAGTGAGGTCGCAGGCAAACTTGGGTAACTTACAACCCAGTGCGATGACCATTGAATTCTCCAATTTTAAGTAACACCCTGGCCCCCGTTTCCCCCACTATCACACTCTTCCCCTCTCTTTCTCTCCGTGTCCCGTCCTACTTGTATCCTTTCCTCTGGTTTTACATTTTACTCCTCTCCTTATCTGACATCCTTTTGTTTATTTTTTCTCTCTCTAGCCTTTGTCACTTACTCCACCCATTTGGCACTCCAACCCCTATCACTTGCCAGACCTTTCCTCCAGAGATGTTGCCTGACCCACTAAATTATTCCAGCACTTTGTTTCACTCAAGATTGCAGCATCTGCAGTTCCTTGTGTCTCTGAATAATTGTTCTGTAATATTTATGAAGATGCAAGACCCTATTTGAATCTACAGATGTGTTAGTGTAAATTATTATTTAGAACAGAATAAGACAATTTTTGAACATTTGTTGTTTTCAGGTCCCTTTTGGATCTGTGCCACTCTAGTCTTTGCAATAGCAATAAGTGGAAACCTTGCCAATTTCTTGACTCATCGTGGCCAGCATGGTTATCGTTATGTTCCCGAGTTCCATAAAGGTAAGAGGGAAATACTTATTTGGTATAGAAATAAGTTTTAGCTAAAACATATTGTTTAGGTGGCACAGCACAATGTTGCATATTAAACTGTTATCCTATTGAATAATGAGAAGTTGTTCTTCACTCTCATTGCTTTGACAGCCTCCACTATTTCACTGACATGGTGCATGTTCATTTGCAGCGCGAGTGACATTGTCAGGTGCATTATGTACATTTCTCAGTAATATACTCTCAACGGAATTGGCACAGGTCAACAAACTGTTTCTTGGACACACTGTCATTTTCAGATGAAATCTGATTACTGTAAGAAACTAGGTCTATTTCCTTGCATAATTCAGGAATCTACTGTAAAACAAAAGGTGTTAGTGGCACTGATATTGATAGCAATAGATAGAGGGTTTTGATGGGGGGGTGGGGAATTAAATTGGAAAGTAATTATATTCTTGGGGACCCCATAACCCCCCCCCCATGGTATTGCAATCTCAGTCACCAAGTCTGATGTCAGAAGATCCTTTCATAGGGTGAACCCTCGAAAAGCATCTGGACTTGATGATTTAGCTGGTTAGCTTTTCCAAATCTGTGCGAACAAACTGGCTGAAGTTTTTATGGGCATCTTTAACCTCATAATTGAGGTCTGTGGTTCGCACCTGTTTTAATAGGACTTCAATAATACCAATGTCCAAAAAGTGTAAGATGACCTGCTTCAATAACTACTGACTGGTGGCACTAATGTCCATGGTGATGAAGTGTTTTAAGAGGTTAGTTATGGCACATATCCACTCCAACCTCGGCAAGAACCTATACACACTATTTGTCTATTGCGACCCCATCTTTAAATTTACTGATGACACCATGGTTCTTGGATGAATTATGAGTCGGACTATAGGGAGGAGATCGATGTCTGATTGAATGGTGCCAGAACAATGTTTAATGTCAGTAAGACCAACGAGCTGATTATTGACTTTAGAAGGGGAAAGGCTGAGGAGCCACAAACCTGTCTTCGTCGACAGGTCAATGGTGGAGAGAGTCAACAGCTTCAAGTTCCTTGGCGTGCATATCTCTGAAAATGTGTCATGAGCCCAGCATATTGATGCAAACATAAACAAGCCCATCAATGCCTCTGCTTCTTTAGAAAATTGGGGAGATTCGATACATCGACAAATTATCTCGAACAATAACAGGTGAACAGTGAAGAGCATATTGACTGGTTACATCACGGCCTGGTTCGGCAACTCAAATGCCTAGGATTGAAGGAGATCACAAAAAGTGGTGGACAGTGCACAGTCCATCACAACTCCCCACCATCGAAGAGATCCATAGGAGGTGCTGCCTCAAAATTGCAGCCAACATCATCAAGGATGCACACCACCTTGGCCATGCTCTCATTTCACTCCTGTCATCAGGATGAAGGTATACGAGTCTGAAAACCCTGATGTCCAGGTTCAGGAACAGCTTCTTCCCAACAACCATCAGACTACTGAACACATTGGAATCGGGAACCAGAGAACAGAAGTTTAATGTGAGAGGGGAAAGAATTAATAGCAACCTGAGGGAGAACGTTTTCACACTGAGGGTGGTTGGTATATGAAACAAGTTGGCAGAGGAGGTAGTTGAGGTACTACAACAAAATTTAAAAAAACATTTGGACAGATAGATGGATAGGAAATATTTAGAGGGATATGGGCCAAATGCGGGTGGGTAATGCAAGAGTAGATGGGGCCTCTTCGGCATAGGCAGGTTGAGCCGAAAGGCCTGTTTCCGTGCTGTATGACTCTGACTATGACTACAAACACTAACAAAACCTCAAACTATGAATTGTCTTGGTTGCACTTGGGACTTCAGGCTTTAATTTTGCATTATGTTGGGTTATTTTATTTATTGAGCTTTTTGAGCTAGTTGTCATGTTATCTATTAAGTACTGTATTTACAAACCTGTCGCGCTGCTACAAGAGAGCAGTATTAATACATATGACGATTTCATGTCTCTCTTGACCAGAAAGAGTAGATTTAAAATCACAATGTACAAATTGTTGTTTGGATGTAGAATGCTATAACGGGGAAACAAAATCTAAATCGCTTTTACATGTGGTATAGATAATATCTGAAAATGATTTGTAGAACAGCACAGGAGTAGTTGAAAACTAGTAGGTATGGACTTGGTACTTTGTCCCTCTTCTATGCTGCAAAAAAATCTTCACCTACTTTTCTTCACAATAACCTATGCCAATGCACTAGTAATAATCTATTATAACTGTATTTGCTCTGTCTTGGTTCTTTTTCTGGCAATTCCTAGGTTTGCCCATCTTCCAACATATTGAACTGACAGTATTGACTGGGGCTTCTGTCTCGGCTTTGCCTTTTGATAAAGCTTATCATGGACTGTATAGGAGCAGGACCTTGCACAACACTGCTCAAGTGCAGCAGTGAGATCCAAGCAGCAAACGGTCTTGTGGGTGCAGATGAGCCTGCCACATCTAGCCCAGACGTGTGAGACTGGGCACCAAATTGTGGCTCAGTATTTAGTGCCACATATGGTTAATTGGAAGAAATTTTGCTCTCATTCGTAAAGTCTAAAATGGTATTTTTTGCACTTTTAATATTTATTCCTTATTATGTTTAGGACCAAATCATGCAACTGCAATTTGAGATGTGCATATCCACTATTTAGAAGAAGCATAACAGAACCAATGGCAGTATTATAATTATTTCTATGTTTATTGCTTAAAACGTTTGTATTTATGTTTTCAAAATGAATTTATAATAGATATTTAGAGCATAATTTTGTTTTCATTTGTAGTTTCGATAGCAGCCACAGCAATTTACACCTATGCTTGGCTCATTCCTCTTGGACTGTGGGGCTTTCTGATGTGGCGAAACAATAAAGTGATGAACATTGTCTCCTATTCGTTCCTAGAGATAGTGTGTGTCTATGGATACTCACTGTTTATTTATATTCCTACTGCAGTAAGTATGACCTTGATCCTGGAGTTAGTGTTAGTTTAAGTTCATTGCGGAGGTGTGATAACTCGTAACTCACAAGCACTGGAGGAAAATATGTGTAGAACATACATTTGAAATTTAGGAGAAATAGAACTGCTTAGAGAAACATTCATTACAATATCAACATCCATGGCACATTGGTGCAGCTGCCTCATAGCGCCTGATTGTGCGGAGATTGCACATTCTCCCTGTGACCATGTGGGTTTTCTCTGGCTGCTCTGGTTTCCTCCCACATCCCAAAGATGTGCAGATTTGGAGGCTAATTGGCTTTGGTAAAAATGACACTAATATGTAGGATGGAACTAGTGTGTATGAGTGATCGCTGGTCAGCACGGACCTGGGTGGGACGAAGGGCCTGTTTCCCTGCTGTATCTCTAAACTAAGTAAAGCTGCAAAAATTGTTAGCTTTATGGTTTTGTATCTATGAAGAAGTATGGTCTCTTGGATCCAGGTGTGATGTTCTTTGTTGAAGCTGTTTATGACTTGTCAGAGAGGTGCTGCAACAAAAATGTGAAGGAGATGCAGATGAAAAATCTGGAGTTAGGGCAGGGATTAGATGGTCCTGGAGACATTTCACCAGCCAACTACTTTCATGGTTTGGGTTATAGTTGGAATAGTTCTTTAATACTGTGCTGTCTGATCCTGCCTGCGGTCTTTCGGGTTCAGTAGATAGATGATTCAAAGTCCAAAGAAGCGTGTTTGTCTCAGTCTGGAGAGTTGAACCATGCTATTTGTAAATGTTGTAGGAAAAGGAAAGTGAAATTGATTATTATGTTAATGTCAGCTGTGGACAAGATGAGGAGCCTGACCAGATGTGGGATGCACTGCAAGGTTGTTGCCAACAATGACTGAGCAATAATCCACTGAGGAATCACAGTGAGAATCTCTTGTGCAACATCACATTTCTCAGAAATATTGGCAAAAAAATCCATTAATAGCCCTGCCTTTTAAGTTGTACATGAAATAAGTGTTTCTCAGCACATGTAATCAATATTTTTCTGAATCAGAAATTACAGAGCATTGCAAATTGGATTTGTGTTATTGAGCAATTCTTTATGTCGGAGGTTGTAGGAGTCGTATCATCATCAGCATGGAAACAGGCCTTTTAGCCCACGGAGTCTGTGAGAAGCATCAAGCTCCCATTAAACATCCCATCTAATTTTCTCTGCATTCATATCACTTCCTCCTTAAATGAAACGATATAATGGCTAGAATAAAACTGCTGAAACTGCGTGGATGAAAGGGATCTAATTATCTCTCCATTACATTTTGTTTCCATGGAAGACACGATAGGAATGTGGAAACAGTGAAATGGTCCCCCATCCCACCCCAAACCTTCCTGAGTTTTTCCGTGCTCTGTGTTGGAACAGCATGTGAATGCTATATTTAAGGTCATTTCAAATGTCTTCGGAAGCACTGAAATGCTTGACATAGACCTATGACCAATTATTAGCACTGCGCAGTGACCTATTGATCTGCCTCTGTTGGCACCAAGGAATTCTAAATCCGTTATGTTTAAAATTAGTATGTTGTTAAGGAAAATTAAGATGATTAAATATCAAGACAGTTTTATAAATCACTGAGTCTGAAAGTGGAAATTGCATTGGCAGACACCAAGCCAAACAAGCATTCCAGAGCTTAAAGCTGGTTAGGTGTTCTAGAAGCCAAGTAGTATACTGGTATGCAAACTTTTTAATAAGCCTTTAATTTTAAGCAAGGTTAGAGGAAAAAAAATACACATGGACAGAGGTGAGAGGGAAATTATTCAATAGGAACCTGAGGGGCAAATTTTTCCACAAAGAGGGTGGTGGGTATATGGAATGAGTCCCCAGAAGAGGTAGTTGAGGCAGGTACTGTAACAGCATTTAAAATACATTTGAACAGGTATATCGATATGAATGGTTTAGAGGGAATTGGGCCAAACACTGACAGATGGGACATCTTGGTCAGCATGGGCAAGTTGGACTGAAGGGCCTATTTCCATGCTGTGTGGCTCTATGATGGCATATATCTTCTGTAAGTATGTAACACTTTTTGCTAGTCTTGACTCTTCCCTTGTTTCTGCATTTCAGATGCTGTGGATTATTCCAAGTGAGATAGTACGTTGGCTCACAATAGTATTGGCCATGTGCCTTTCGGGCACCGTTCTAGTGATGACCTTTTGGCCAGCTGTCCGGGATGATAACCGGAGAATTGCCATATCAACTATCGTCGTTATTCTGATCCTTCATGCTCTGCTTGCAGTTGGCTGTAAGGTACATATGGATTTATCATTCTGATAAAAGGTGCCCGGCCTGAAATGTTAACTGTTTCTCTTTGACATATACTCTCTGACCTGCTGTGTTTTCAGCAATGTTTTTATTTATAATTTACTTTGTTAACCGTAATATAATGTTTTGATTTTTAAAAGATTTTATACAAAAGTTATTGTTTTGTATTATCTTTCACTGAATTCCACGTTAGAAAAGAAAAAAAATCAGGATGGATTTTAGTTATAGATTTCTATAATATGTGTATATAAATATATGTGTGGGTGTGTATTTGTATATTTTTATATATATTTCTTTTCTTTAATTGATTTAGAAAGGCAAAGGCTGATTCCAGTATTGAGCTATCTGTAATTGAGAAACTGAATGCCTGATACACCATGGAATAATTTTCAAATTCTCATTCCATCGTTTGAAAGTGTAATATTTTTAATTAATTTAATTAAGTATGTAATTTATTTGTTGGGCTTCAATTGCAAGTATTCTTGGTCGTGGAGCACAAAAACCTTGTTGGAATAACATTTCATCCATTTGATGATTTATTGTATAGTTTGTACTATTTTCAATTTGCATTTTCTGATTTTACAAGTATTTTTGGATTATCCTTCATATAGCAATGTTACAAAATTTTGAGATTTTAAAAATCAAGTCTGCAATTTATCCCATCAGATAAAGCATAAAAATAAGTTTAATTTGACACCTAATTCACTTTCATATCTTCCGTATTAAGAAAGTTATGGCCATTTTCATACTCGGAAATTAGCATCTTGTTCCCCATTGCCTTTCAATTGACTTGACTCAAAAGCTGTGATCTGGAACAGTGAAAAGCCCATAACTTTCTTAAAAATTAAGAGAACTCAATGAAATTTTCAGTTCTTATAGATTGAAGCATTCTGAAACAAATATGAAACAATCTTACTTGGATGACCTGAAATTAAAGCATATAATTAGTTAGTTATCTAATTGTAGCTAATTACAAAATTCAATGAGTAGATCTAAACATCTATCCATTTCTTAAGAAAAGATAAACTTTTTTTAAATTGCCTAAGTGTCCAAATAACATTCACACAATAATCCACAATATAACATAATTTTTAAATCTAATTTTCATGAATTTCTGGGCCAAATGGAAGGAATTTAGTGTTTGATTCCTGTAAATTAATGGCCATTTAAATCAACTAGCGAGTGGGTTTTAGTGGAATGCGGTGGATTGGAACGTTGCGGTTAGCGGTGAAGTCGGGAGGAAAAATACTGTTTGTTCATACATTTTTTTGGACCCCATTTCGCAACATGAAAATGTTATTAAAGTCTCCCGAAAAACCAACTTTTAATATAAAACTAAACTATTTACCTTCTCCCCTACGCAAAATCCTTCCGGTTGTCGGTGCTCACGGCTTTTGAAGGTGATTTTTAAATTACTCTAGTTAATAAATAATTTACAGTAATTTAAAAATACCTTCATTCATGAAATGTCGGAGCGATTTTTCTTCCGCAACGAAATCGCCCAACATTCATCGATTATCCCTGCCTGTGGAAAAACGGCACTTTAAGCCCGCCCCCCTCTGAAAGGTGCCAAAGTCGCGCACACGGGGAGCAGCAGAACTGCAGCGCCGCTAAAGGTAAGTTTTGTAACATACCTACTTCATATTATTTTGGTTTTGCTCAATGATAGCTTGCTAAAAGGAATGATTTTAGTAAACCTCATTCTAAAGCCAAAAAGTTCAATTTTTCATAGAAATCATGAGCACACATCAGGTGTGTATTTTCCTGCAAGAACTTACTTAAAAATACCATTGGACATGATATTAAAATATTTTTTATTCTTATTCCACAGGCATATTTCTTTGATCCACCAGAAAAAGTCAAACCTCTTCTTATCTCCCCAACTATTACTCCAAATCGGAATGGAACTATTGTGGCAACCCACAGTGCATAACTTATCAGGTCAGCATTTCCATGACCTGGGAAGAAAGGAGTGGGAGGAGAAATAGAATTTCATATATTCCATTTTAGACTGGATTGCTTTAATTTTAATCTACCTTGGAATCCAAAAACAAGCTAGTGTCCTATTAGTTAATCATCAGGGCCTGTGTGCTTTTGATCGTGGTGAATATAAAATCCCAGGTCCTGCCCCAAGTTTATGCAAATGTATCTGAATCCTGGTTCAAATTTCTGTAAGTGAATTTCAATAGGATTGAAAGGAGTAACCATTCGTATAATTAAGTTACCTAATTTTCAGTCAGAAGTATGAATCATTGATCCAGAGGCATAACTCTAAATCCTGTCATTGTAGCTGGGTAATTTACATTCAAGAATTTAAATGTCTATAACAGAAAAAAGCTACTACCAAAAAACAATCCACAGGACTGTCATACAATCTAATTGTCGGGAGGGACTACTGCCAGCCTTGCCTAATCTGGCTGATGTGATAAACGATGCCAACCCCCCTCCCCCCCCCTCCCCCCTCCCATTACTAATTCTCCAGCCTCATTTTCCAGTGGTCCAAATTCCATTCTTGCCTTTTTTTAAACTCTATATCTGAATAAACTTTTGCCATATTTTATATTTTACCTTCATATTTCATCTTTTAACCTTGTACTGCCTTTTTAGTTGCATTTAGTTGGTCTTTAAAAGTTACCCAATCCTCTCGCTTCCTGCTAGTTTAGAGATTCAGTGCGGAAACAGGCCCTTCGGCCCACTGGGTCCACACCGACCAGCGCTTCCTACACATTAACACCATCCTACACATACTATGGACATTTTTTTACACAATTGCCAAGCCAATTAACCTACATACCTGTACGTCTTTGGAGTGTGGAAGGAAACGGAAGATCTCACAGAAAACCCATGCGTTCAGGGGGGAGATCGTACAAACTCCGTACAGACAGCACCCGTAGTTGGGATTGAACTCGGGTCTCTGGTGCTGCAAGCGTTGTAAGGCTGGAATTGTGTCACCATGCCGCCCTTTGCAACCTTTGAAACCTGTGCAATTTAATATGCATTCTCTTTTATTTTTATACTGTCTTTGACTTTCTTTGTGAGCCATAGTTGCCTCATTCTCACCTTATTTTTCTTCCTCTTTGGGATGAAAAGATCCTGCGTCTTCTGAATTACTCCCAGAAACTCCTGCCATTGCATATCTCTGTGGACCAAGACAATTAGATCCTTTTCTCCTATTACACTTTCACTCGCAAGGAAATGCCCATAACCTAGCATCGAGGAGGCAACTGGGCATTCAAGCCTCACACTTTTTAATGTTATAGTACCTGCCTCAACTACCTCCTCCAGTAGCTCATTCCATATAACACGGCTGTAAAATAATACATCAGTGCTGCATTCCCTGATCGAGATCTGAAACGCCACCCATTCCTTCTCTCCAGAGTTACTGCCTGTCTCGCTGAGTGACTCCAGCTTTTTGTGTCTATCTTCAGTTTAAACCAGCATCTGCAGTTCCTTCTTACACATACTGCATTCTATTATCGTCAGTTTGCTCATTTTCTTTGCAGTTGCAACTTCTGTCTGCAAGAATCTTGTGCCTCATGGACAAGTGCGGGGGTCAAGACCCTTCCAAACCTACTTTCTGTATTTCGCATCCCCCTCATTCATAATCACACCTTTCTTTCTTTGTCCTTTGTTCTTGATGGATGTCAGAGGTTATTAGGATAAGGCAGGAGAACAGGGTTAGGAGGGAGGGATAGATCAGCCATGATTGAATGGCGGAGTAAACTTGATGGGCTGAATGGCCTAATTCTGCTCCTATCACGTATGATCTTGTGACCACTGACCAAATCCACAATAGTTAACCTGACTATTTTCAAAGGGCTAACTACTGTATCAAAGTAATTTGCCCTCTCATACGTGTCTGAAGCTCGTGCTCATCAGCTTTGTAGCAGATGTTGCCACCTGGATCACTCTTCCCTTCCAGTTCCAATGTAATGCTTTAATAACCCATTGCCCTGCCATGCCCGTCATCATTCTAATTGTAAATGACCCTTTCCAACTAGCTATCATAATTTAATTAATAATCCAGTCTGAAGGCATGAAGAGTTGTCACACTTATTGCACTTCATTACAATTTTGTATGAATCGGAGAGGAAAAAAGTCCATCATTCATGTGCAGTGACACTTCAGTTATTTCCCCGCATCAAATTCTAGCTTGGATTACTGCTGCTGAAGTTTTATTTGTCGAGTCAACATTTTTTTTCTCTGAAGTGCAACCACAGCACCCGTTGCCCCACTTGCAGTAGTTCCAACAATTTGCACTCTGGAACTGGCCTCTACACTGCATGTATACTCCTTGCACGTGATGCGTTCTCCAATCATTGACGCTTTCATTAAGCAATTGTAAAGCCATTTTTCTTTCAGTAAAATTTACTGGCATAAAATAGTGAGAAAGATTGTGTTTTAAATATTTTTGAAATAATATACAAAAATGGGGAACTGTAAAGAACATTTCTTGAATAAACTGATTTTATTTTGATCCATAGCGTTCTTGACCCCTTACCATAAACTCAACCCCTTGCTATAAACTCTGATTTCAGTTCACTCTGGCAATGTTTTAACTTAATCTATGTACCCTGTTGCAATGCCCTTTAAGTTCAACTTCCTCGACTGCTATGCTTCCAATGTAAAAACAAGTTATTTATTGAAACCAACTTTTAAATTATTAACTAATCATTGACTTTTCAAAAAGTGGATGGTGTAGGAGATAGCGAGGAAGGTTATTTGAAAAAACAGCAGGATCTTGATTAGTTGGGGAAGTGGGTTGAGATATGGTTAATGGAGTTTAGTGAAGATAAGTGTGAGGTGTTCGATTTATGGAAGTCTAGCCAGGACAGGTCCGTCATGGTGAGTGGCAGGGCTTTGGGAAGTGTAGAATTATCCGGGTATGCAGGCACATAGTTCCTTGAAAGTGGCATCACAGGTATATGGTTAAAAATGCTTTCAGCATATTGGTCTTCAACAGTCGCGGTATCGAGTATAGAAGTTGGGCTGTTATAACACAGTTGTACAAGATGTTGGTGAGGCCACATTTGGAGTACTGTGCTCGGTTTTGGTCACCCTGCTATTACGAGGATATTGCCAGGACTTGAGGGTCTGTGCTATAGGGAGAGGTTGAGCAGGCTAGGACTATTCCTTGGAGTATGAGGTGTGATCTTACAGGTGTACAAAATCATGAGGGGAATAGATAGGTTAGATGGACAGAGTCTTTTACACAGAGTAGGGGAATCAAGAACCAGAGGATATAGGTTTAAGGTAAGAGAGGGAAGATAGTGAACTGAGGTGCCACTTTTTCACACAGTGGTGGGTATATGAAATGAACTGCCAGAGGAAGTAGTTGAGGCTGGTAGTATAACAGCATTTAAAAGACATATGGTCAGGTACAAGGATGGGAGGGGGTTTGGGGGATGGGAGGGGTTTAGGGGGATGGGAGGGGTTTAGGGGGATGGGAGGGGTTTAGAGGGATGGGAGGGGTTTAGAGGGATGGGAGGGAGGGGTTTAGTGGGAATGAGCTACCAGAGGAGATAGTTGAGGCAGGTACTATAACATTATAACTATACATGGATAGAAAAAGTTTGGAGGAATTTAGGCAGGTAGGACCAGTGTAGATGGGGCATCTTGGTCGGCATAGGTAAGTTGAACGACTGTATGACTATAAATTGTGCCTCTCGTCACTTTAAATCATTCATTATCATGAAAACTTAGAATGTCAGATCTCTGTATCCTTTTTAAAAAGTTCCCTTTTCTTTTTTCTAGATTTGTTCACTAATAACTTGGTATGCGGAAAGGCTCTTCAGACTAAACAACCAGCGTAACACTGATAATCTAACCAGACTACAAAGAACTATACTGATTTTTTATTTTTTATCATTGTAGAGCTCTAAACCAATTAAACCAGGTTTTGGGATTTGTGCATTGTGGCTGTTCTGGTTTTTCTGTTCTACTTTTCCACTGTCTAATGTAACATGTTTGTTACCAATTGTAAATATTTATTTCATAATTTGCTAATATAATATGGGAAAAATATTATTTGGTTGTGATATTTGGTACTTTTTACTAATGTCTAAATTTGCTTATGCCTTACAAAATTAGTTTTAACAGGTTTTATTCAAAAATGCCAATCATAATGTACATAAAAGTTAATTTATCATGTTTCAAAAGTCTTGTGTGGAATTTGACAAAAGGATGAGATTCAAGGTCTCGACAGACCCATTGAGTGTACGCACACTACATTCATAAGGAAAAGTTACAGGATTTATAATAAGATGTTTAAATTGCTGCAGCCAATTGAAGAATTGTTCATTCTTGGGCAAATGAATTAATGAGTCTTTCCTGGAATGGAAACAAAATTCAATTGGGCAGGATTAAAGGAGTATTTGCATGATGCTTTCCTCCTTTATCTTGCCATGTCTCTGTTTGTGGTGATTAGAAACAAAATGTAGAGCAAGCTAAAAATGCACAATCATTGGTTTTATTATAGACTACACTTACTATTCTTTTTCTAAATCCCTTTTATAATCTTGCCTACCTTTTAATCACTTGGGAGAAACAAAATATACAGAAGATCTGGATGATCCACAAAGGTGATCCAGAAACGTTAGAATAATCATCCTCACTTCTTCAGACTCGGCTCTGATCCCCAGAGATAACTTTCCACTTTCCCCAACATCAGCCCATCTTTGACTCCTGTTACAGGTGACCAGTGGTATGATGGAAGAAGGCTTTCTGAACACAAAATTAAAGTGCAGATTGAAAAAAAAAAAGAAAGGCAGATATTGAAATTCTGAAATACAAATTGCTGGAAATATTCAGATAGTCGGTCAGCAACTATCAAAGAAAAAACAGAGTTAATGTTTCAGGTTGAGTGAGGGCCCTTCATCAGAAGTTGGTTTTAAACTGTGGAAGATGGTTGAGAATGGCATGGGCAAAGAGTATTTCTCTTAAGGTGAGGTCAAGGTTGTCATGTGGATATGCTGGAAACATGATTATTTAGTTGGTGGGTTACTCGTATCAAATAGTTTTTAAAAATCTTATCCATACCCTCCTGCAATGTAAAACAAACTTGTTTTCTGTCTTGTCAGTTTCTAATGAAGATTCTTCAGCCTGAAATGTTAACAGTTTCCACAGCTGTCATCTGTTTCCTGTTTTTATTACAGTAGGTGTCGGTATCCAACAAAGATGATTATCAGTTGACCAATATTGAACAAAGTGAGATTTTAAAATATTTTGTGGGCAAACCAGCAAAGGCAAATGGATGTTCAAATGACATGGAAAGATATTTAGGAATATGTGGCTAAAAACAGATGAACAAATCAAAAGGCAAACTAAGCATCAATGAGAAAAAATAATATGGATTATATAAAACCTGCTTTCTCTCCTTTTTGTAAACTTTCAGGTTTTGGACTTTCTGGCGAGGCCAATATTTATATATTTATAGCATATTTTAAAGCAAAATTGCCTTTCAGAATGAGCTGCCGTCATGAGCTCCTCGGCAGGGAGTTTTGGGATTTAGATCCAATTATGACAAAGACTCACAATAAACTTTCAAGTAAGGATGATGTGTGACTTGGAGGGAAATCTGAAGGTAGTATCATTCCCATCCATCTCTAACTTTACCTGTCTTGATGATAGGGATTGCAGGTTTGGAAGATATTCTCAATGCAGACTGAGCAAGTAATTGCAGTGCATTTTGTAGATCGTAGACAGAGCAGCCACTGTGGGGTGCTGGAGAGTGAATATTTGGCTGGTTAATAAGGTTCCTATCAAATGAGTTGCTTTGTCTTGGATGCTATTGAGCTGCTTGAGACTTGCTTCTGCATCCACCCAGGCAGTGAGAGTGGCTTCTTCCCTGGACACCAGGCCAGCATTTGACTGTATCCTAGGCAAAGTCATCTTCAATGGAGGGTATTCCATTGTATGTTAATTTGTTGATTGTACATTGTAGGAGGTTCTGAGATTAGCAAGAGCAGACTTGCTTGCTGCAGCATACCCAGCTTCTTGTAATGATGGTATTTGTGCAGCTGGTCCAGTTGAGTTCCTAGTCAACGATGACCTGCAGGTAACTGATAGGATCTCTATGGTAAATACCCTGGCTTTGGTAATGCCTTGGAATGTCGAGGGTAGTGGTTAGACTCTTTCGTCGGAAATAGTTGTTGCTGACACTTCAATACTCAATAACTACTATACCAAGTACTATGATAGCCCTCTACACTCACAACTGTGCTAACTGCACGTGTAAGTTTGAAGATTACACCACTGTGGGGCCGGATCTCGAAGAATGATGGGACGGAGTACAGGAATGGGGCAGAGATCTCAGTGACAAGGTGTCAGGATAGCAACCTCCCCCATAATCTCAGCAAGACAAAGGAGCTAGTTACCTTCTTTAGCAAGTGTAATGGAGTTCATGTCCCAATCACCATCAATGCTGCTAAAATGCAAGTGGTTGAGAGCTTCTAGATCCCAGGCATAAATATTACTAACAGTCTGTTCTGGACCAACCCCATTGAAACTACTGACATCTCTATTCTTTAGGAGACTGAGGAAATTTGGCATGTCTCCAACTTGCCAACTTCGACAGATGCATCGCAGAAAGCATACTGTCGGATTGGATCACAGCTTGGATTGGGAACAGCTCTGTCCAAGACAACAAGAAGTTACAGACATTGTAGATGTAGCCCAGACCAGCACACAGACCAAGGACTCCCCACCATTAACTCCATCTACATGTCATGCTGCCTTGGAAAAGCAGCCAACACAATCAAGGATCTTTCCCACCCCTAGTCATTCCTTCTCTCTGCTTCCATTGGGCAGAAGATACAAACGCTTGAAGAAACGTACCACCAGACTCGGGAACAGCTTCTTCCCCTCGGTTATCACACTCCTGAATGCTCATTCCATAAGCTAAAGTACAGTTTTGATGTTTCCAATCTACCATTGTGAACGTTAGACATTTTCTGAGGAATTGGTTTGCCACAATGCTGAGAAAAACTATATTCTACACTCTGATATCTTCCTCTTCACTCTCCCTGTCTTTTGTGTGTTTGGCTTGATTGTATTAATTTGATTGAATTGGATAGCACACAGAAAAGCCTTTCACTGTATCTCAGTACATGTGACAATAATAAAACTAAACCTAATGTTATTTGCCATTTATCAGCCCATTGTGCAATCATCAGCAAACATTCTCACTTCTGACCTTTGAAGGCTGAAAGTCATTGATGAACAGCTGAAAACGTATTTGTGAACAGGACAGACCCCGACAAATGTCCACATTACTAGGTGTTGACCCTTGTGTCCTAAAAGCCCTGAAAATGCAGCTAGTGCTAGAGCACAGGTTCAGTTCTACAACTAAGATATTGCCAGATCCCACCCCTTCACTATAACCAGCCATTTTTTCATATCACATAGAGTGAGTCAAAGTAACGAGATTTTAAATTGTTTGTGGGTAAACTCGGAAGCAATGGATACATTTCAATAAGTTAAAAATAACAGCTGAAATAGTTAGAATGATTGATGATCAATCAGAATGATTGGTGATGGCTATTTGAGATTAAGCTACAGGAGAGGAGGGGGAATGGGACCGATGGGATTTCTCTGATAGAAGGTGGCATGATCATCAAGGGCCTCAAAGGCCTGTGTGGTAAATATTGAAGTTACTAAGTAATTAAGTACTTGAACATTGTCGAGTTTTGATGTAATTTGCAGACAGTAAGATTCTAATAAAAACAGTGTTTTAATGTTGTTGCTTTATAATATATATTAATAGGGCTTTCAGAAATGCTTCCCTCTGAATAAAATCGTGGCACATGTTGCATACACCTGAGAAACAAGATAGGACCCCAGAAACAGAGCTTGTTCATACAGTATGTGAACTGATTTTCTGTAATTGGGTTGCAGGTGGCTTTTGTTTCCAATTTGGCTCAGATCAAGTCTTGAAAATGGAACCTAATCCAAGTTTCTCTTGAATGTTTCAGTAGATTTGGGATTCATTACCTTTTGGTTGGCGATTTTGAAATAACATGCCCTTTATACTACTTCTCACCCACTTTTTTAAATTGTATATGTATGTATGTGTATATACGTGTGTGTGTGTATAAAGAGATGTTAGTAATATATTCATGATATTAATCTCATCTGAGCTAAAAGGTTGTATGTGTTCTAGTGCCAAATTTAAAGTTGGCACTTGAGTGCAGTCCTTAAGTAGTTCAACATTGTCAGGAGACTCTGCAAATGCGAAATGAAACCATTTGCTATAATGTCAAGTGGAAATAGAATTCCACAGCACACTTAAAGAGGGGATTGTTCTTGGGTCTTTGCCAATATTTATCATAACCTTCAGCAAATATCATGATCTGATCATTATAAATGTAATAGGTTTCATCTAAGCGACTTAAAATGCACGTGCATTTCAGTTCTTATGAAGGATCTTTGATCTGATAAGTTGGCATCTGCTACTTTCTGTCTTGATTCTGTTTTCTAGCATCTGCAGATTTTTTGCTCCAATTGCTAAGTATCAGGCTATTTGTGGTGTGTATGATACGCTGTCGATTACGTGATCTTAACAGTGCCATGGCTGTCCGATTGAGTCTGTTGGAACATAATCATCCTAACATCGTGTTCTGGATAATTTGGGGTTGTCAGTGATGCTCCACTTTTACATACCACCTAGGATTACAACCTGGAAGATTTCTCATTATTCAAGGCAAGGCTATATAAATTATTCATCCTGGGCACCTCTCTCAGAGATCATTGCGTTTGAGTTTGAAATTGCATTAAAGCAGTCTACTAGGTGGGTGAAATAAAGATTTTCCTCACTGCCAAAATGATGAACAAGTTATTGAAGTTTGCTATTTCCCATAGATGATGTGAATAAGTAGTTAATATTAAACGACCCAACAAAAGACTGCACGGAATGACCAACGCGGGAATAATCGAGCTGGAGATGAGAAATTCAACAGTGTTTGACTTTCAGTTCCACTACACTCTGATTATGGTGCTACCATAATCTGCATTTCCCCTTGATTATTCTTTGTGTTGTAACTAATGGATCTTGATTAATAGCTGTAATTTGAGCTGGGTATATTAGTGGCAAGAGACGAGCTCTGTTATCTCAATGGCAACTGAACAGGTTAAATACCAACAGCATCAGATCTTCCATTGACAATTCAATGAAATCCAATCAATCAGAAGGGAATTGCTGACAGATTCTGTCCACACAAACAAATTGGCTCTCTCAACATTTTGTTCACACCCTGGATGAAACACAAACAGGAAACAGGTATGAAGGCACTTAAACCTTTTCACTGTTTTTTTAATTATCTTATTGAAGCAAGCTGAAAAACAAGATACTTTCAGAACAATGTCAAAATGCCTTTGGTAAACGATATAAGTGTAGGGAGCATTTTACAGACTTTACCAATATCTTGAATTGTCTAACGTTGAATTAATTAAGAAATGTTAGGAATTTTATAATTGCTAATTAACTATGGAACTTGCTGGAGTATACTGGGAGAGGGAAAAGCAATCCGAAGTTAGGCCTGTCATCTTTTCTGTTAATGAGTGCAGCCGTATGGGTGATTGGCACAGTTGGATTTCTGTTGTTGCCCTGGGATTAAAATGCAAGGTGTGACTAGACTGCACGGGAGAAAGCTAATAGCAGACCTTGAACACGTTACCATTGCAAAGGGGGCTCATCCAGTCGCGGTATTTGCAATGCAAATGTCTGACCGAGGTGAATTTGAGAAAAGGTGGAGGATTCCTGAAAATAGAGGTCGCACATCAATGTAATTATTAATAACCCCAATAGGGAACCCGAATTAAGGAGAAAGAACCAGGACGAAATCCTGATACGGTTAAAAATGTAATGCAAGAGGCGGCCGGTAAGGGAAATGCAATGGTCTCGACCCGAAACGTCGCCTATCTCCTTCGCTCCTTAGATGCTGCTGCACCCGCTGAGTTTCTCCAGCTTTTTGTGTAACCCCCAAGGGAAATGTTTAACTTGATGGCAAATCAATGGCAGTTGAGCGATGTACTTGGTGCCGCAAATGCTGATGGCAACCGTGGACGTGACCATGCGGCCACGGTGACCCGCAACTTACCGAGGGAGGGATAGAGCATCATTAGAGGTAAACAATGAACATGTTTACATTGGGTACTCTCGAAAGTGAAAGTTAACATTTCACCGATTTAACCGTGGGTGACATCTTTCCAATAGGAGGAACGTTGTTTCCTTTCCTAAATTGCATCAAAATATTCGAATCCGTGTTAGCAATAAGCATTTCTAAACATAACTCTCCGGGACCAGTCTGATGTCACCATGCTAGTTAAAATCTGTGATCAGTTGACTAATTCCGGTGAATTGGAGAAACTCATTTTAATCCTGGTTGCATTGCAACTATGAGCCGTGGCATATTTTTCTAGCTGTTCAGTCTGAGGAAGCATTGCCGGAGTTAACGTAGGTCTCTGCGGTCGTTGTTAATAGTTATCAGACTTCTGAAATGTTCTTCTATAAACTACGGTACTGTCCCATTATTCCGGACTGGCCCATTATTCCGGACGGTGGACTTTGTCCATGGACGTGTCGCGCCACATTGCTGAGAACTATATTGTGCACTCAGCATCTATGGAACGATTTCATTCGCTCCATAGATGCTGCCTCACCCGCCGAGTTTCACCAGCATTTTTGTCTACCTTCGATTTTCCAGCATCTGCAATTCCTTCTTAAACATTCTTAAATATATTGTGCACTCTGTATTTTTCCGTTTGCACTGTCTATTGTACTTTGGCTTGACTGCATTTGTTTCTGCGTAGTATCTGATTTAATTGGATAGCAAATGACAATATTAAACCTAGTATAAATACAACGCAGCAAAGACTATGGTTCCAGGGTCTGAGCTATGGGGAGAGATTGAGCAGGTTAGGACTTTATTCCTTGTTGAGCGGGTAATCTAGAGGTGTATAAGACCATGAGAGGAATCGATAGAGTAAATGCACAGTCTTTTACCCAGAATAGGGGAATCAAGAACCAGAGGACATGGGGTTGAGGTGTGAGGGGAAATTGAGGGGCACCGTTTTACACAAAGTGTGGTAGATATATGGAACGAGCTGCCGGAGGGGGTAGTTGAGGCAGGTACAATCACAACGTTTAAAAAAATCATCTTGACAGGTGTGTGGATAGGATAGGTTTAGAGTGGCATGGCTCAAACGCAGGCACGTGGGACTAGTGTAGATGGGGCAAGTTGGTTGGCATGGACAAATTGGGCTATAGGGCTTGTTTCCACGCTGTATGACTGAGGTGAGGATGGTCTGTTCATGGGAACGTCATGGGATCAGAGGTTCTGCATACTAAGTCTCAAACTTTTTTAAATTTCAAAATATACTTTATCGAGAAATAAATATACACAATACATGATCCTTACAAAATTCCATCCAATATTCTCGGTGGCTTTGCATACATTCAATACTACTTACACAAATTACAAACATTTCCCCCCCCCCCCCCCCCAATCCTTGCCACTGATGTGGCCCACTGGCATGAAATCCCTTCCCTTATTTTGAAAGGCGTCTCTACCACACCCTGCCCCCCAATGTCCAGCAGCGGAAGGACCCTAGACCGTGATCCTCCCCCACCGAGCCTTGGCGTTGGCTGCACCAAGCTTCAGTGTGTCCCTCAGCACGCACTCCTGCAATCTGCAGCAAGGCAATCAGCAACATTCCCAGACGGACATCTCGCTCCGCTGGGAGGTCAATAAGCTCGGGCAGACCAAAGAGCATCTTTCACCGAGTTGATGATCTTCTAGCAGCACTTGATGTCAGTCCCTGAATGCGTCCCTGGGAACAATCTGTAAATTACAGAGTCCTCTGTGCAGAGCTGTTCAGAATAAACCGTGACAGGGACCCTTGCAAACCTCTCCAGACTCTCTTTGCAAATCCACACTCTGCAAAGAGGTGGGCAACCATCTCCTCTTCTTAGCAGCCATCCTGAGAGCAGCATGCGCTGGTAGTGAGGTTCCGATGGTGCAAGAAGGATCTGACTGGGAGGGCTCTCCTCACCACCAGCCAAGCCAGGTCTTGGTGCTTGTTGGTGAGTTCTGACGATGAAGCATTTCGCCAGACAAGCTGGGCAGTCTGCTCTGGGAACCATGCCACCGGGTCCATCGAGTCCTTTCCCTGCAGTGCCTGCAGGACATTCTGTGCTGACCACTGCCCAATGGACTTGTGGTCAAAGGTGTTGGTCCGGAAGATCCTTTCCACGAACGACAGATGGTGCGGCAATGTCCAGCTGACTGGCACATTGCATGTATCCTTTGCAACACTGTGGACAGGTAGAACCTCAGCAGGTAGTGACACTTGGTGCCCACGTGCTTTGGCTCTACGCTCCGTCTGATGCAGCCACACACAAAGGTGGCCATCAGGGTGAGGGCAATGTTGGGCACGCTTTTACCCCCATTGTTTGCTGACGTGCATTGTGGCCCGTCTAACCCGGTCTATCCTTGACCCCGAGATGAAGCGGAAGATGGCCCGGGTGATTCTTGTAGCGTAGGAGAGAGGGACAGGCCACACCTGCGCCAAGTACAGCAGCCCCGAGAGCACCTCAAACCTGAACCTCCAGAGCTTCTTCCATGACCCCAAGAACACCAGGCGCATGTGGCAGGGAATCAAATCAATCACGGACTATAAGACTGCTTCACCACCCTGTGATGACAACATTGAGTTCCTCAATGAACTCAACAACTATTTTGGTCGGTTCGAAGCATTAAATAACACACCTGCAAGCAAAGGTATTCCTCATTGTGAGGAAAAGGCACTCAGTCTTGACATAGTGGATGTTCGGAGGACCCTAAAAGGAGTGAACGCGCGAAAGGCGGCAGGCCCTGATAACATACCAGGGCGGGTGCTCAGGGAATGTGCTGATCAGCTGGCACATGTCCTTACGGACATATTTAACACCTCGCTGAACCAGGCTGTCGTTCCATTATGTTTCAAGACTGCCACTATCATACCTGTGCCAAAAAAATCCAACATACAATGTCTCAATGATTACCGCCCTGTAGCACTCACCCCCATAATGATGAAGTGCTTTGAGAGGCTGGTCAGGGACCACATCACCTCCAGACCCCCCTCCACACTCGACCCATACCAGTTTGCTTACAGGCCAAACCGCTCCACAGAGGACGCTATATCCTCCGTACTCCATCTGAGCCTGGAACATTTAGAGGGGAAAAACACCTATGTGCGAATGCTGTTCGTGGATTTCAGTTCAGCATTCAACACCATTATCCCACAGCACCTGATAAGCAAACTGGTTCCATTGGGCCTCGGCACCCCCATGTGTAACTGGCTACTGGACTTCCTCACTGACAGACCTCAGTCTGTGAGGGTTGGAAATAACACCTCCAATACCATCTCTCTGAGCACCGGCTCCCCTCAGGGCTGTGTCCTGAGTCCACTGCTGTTCACCCTGATGACTCACGACTGTTGTGCCAGGTTTAGTACAAACCACATCATGAAGTACGCAGATGACACAACAGTGGTGGGCCTCATCAGGGACGACAATGAGCTGGCTTACAGGGAGGAGGTGAAACAACTGGCGGACTGGTGCAATACGAACAACCTGATCCTGAATGTCGAGAAAACAAAGGAGATTATTGTCGACTTCAGGAAAACCCGGCACAGTCCCACACCACTTCACATCAATGACAGCGATGTGGAGGTGGTCAGCAGCACAAAGTTCCTCGGGGTGCAGATCACTAACAGTCTGACCTGGTCGAATAACATCTTATCAACTGTTAAGAGAGCGCAGCAGCGGTTGCACTTTCTGCGCCGGATGAGAAGAGCTCATCTCCCCCATCCCATCCTCACTACTTTCTACAGGGGCACCATAGAGAGTATTCTGACCAGCTGTATCTCTGTCTGGTTTGGGGACTGTAGAGCCTCCGACTGGAAGTCTGTGCAGAGAGTGGTGAGGACAGCGGAGAAAATCATCGGGACCTCTCTCCCCTCAATCGGGGATATTGCGACCAAACGCTGTGTGTCTAAGGCCAGCAGTATTATAAAAGACCCCACACATCTCCATCACGGACTGTTCACTCTGCTGCCCTCGGGAAAAAGATACCGCAGCATAAGGAGCAGAACATCAAGGTTCTGCAACAGCTTCTTCCCACGAGCCATCAGACTCCTGAATGCCATGTAATGGGCTGCCACTATTGTCTATTTATCCTTTTCACCCATGCCTATCCTTCGGTTAATTTATTGTGTTGCACAGGGAGCCAAATGCAACGTAATTTCGTTTGGAACTGCATGTATCAATGTATTTCTAAATGACAATAAAGTTTGTTTGACTTTTGTTTGACTTGACTTTGATGACCCAATTTCTCCCCATTATAGAGAGGGAGCGTTGCCTCCACAGCTCCAGTTTCTTCCCCACCTTGGCTATCCGCTCCAGCCAATTGCTGTCACATGCTTCAGCCCCCCTGAACGAGATCCCCAGCACCTTCAAGAAGTCAAGCTTGATGGTGAAGGGGACAGAAGATCGGTCGGGCCAGTTGCCAAAGAGCATAGCTTGCTCTTCCTGCAGTTCATCATAACTCCCATGGCTCAAACTGGTCGTAGACGCTAATCAATCTGCGGACCGAGCAGCAGACGCCGACATCATCCATGTACAGCAAGGTTTTGACCTGAGTGCCCCCATTGCCTGGCAATGTCACTTCTCTTATGCTCACGTTCTTCCAGATGGACTCGGCGAAAGGTTCAATACAACAGATGAACAAGACGGGAGAGAGCGCAACCAGCTTGACTCCAGACCTGATGGGGAAGTTGTCTGATTCCTACCCATTGATATGGACTGCAGTACAGATATCGGTGTAGAGCAGTTGGATCCAGTTTCTGATTCCCTCCCCAAAGCCCATTTTGGAGAGCAAGTCCCTCATGTACGTGTGTGATATCCTTTTTGAAGGCCTTGTCCTGGTCCAAGCTGACTAGGCAGGCATCCACCCGTCTGTCCTGCACGTAGGCAATGGTATCTCTCAGCAGCGCTAGGCTGTCTGAGATTTTCCTGCCAGGTACAGCACAGGTTTGGGCCGGGTGGATCACCCGTCCCAGAGCAGACTTGACCCGGTTGGCGATGGCCTTAGACAGGATCTTGTAATCAACATTCATCAATGTGATGGGTCTCCAATCCCTTGTATCATTCATCTCCCCCTTCTGCTTGTAGATTGGTGGGAATCTATCGTTGATTGGTGGGAAGTGGACTAGGGTAAGCAGCTGATTGGCCGTCAGATTTCAGCAGTTTGTAGTGTATTTTGTATTGTGTTGAGATTGTATCCTGTGTCAGGGGGGAGTATGAAGGCCAGGGCAGTGTACTGTTGTGGATGTCAGATGTGGGAGGTCAGGGAAGCTGATAGCCATCCAGACGTCCACATCTGCGCCAGGTGTGTCGAGATGGGGCTCCTAAAGGACTGTTAGGAACCTGGAGCAACAGCTCGAGGACCTCCGTCTGGTCAGGGAGAGTGAGGAGGTCATAGACAGGAGTTACAGGGAGGTGGTCACTCCCAGACCATGGGAGGCAGACAATGTTAGGAAGGGCAAGGGGCAGAGGCAGGGACTAGAGAGTACCCCAGTGGCTGTACACCTGGAAAATAGGTACTCATGTTTGAGTACGATTGGAGTGGACAGCCTACCTGGGGGCAGCAACAGCAGCCAGGCCTCCGGCACAGAGAACGGCCCTGATGCTCAGAAGGGTAGCAAAAAGAGGAGGGCAATTATAATAGGGGACTCCATAGTTAGGGGGTCAGATTGGCGATTCTGTGGAGGCAGTCGGGAGACCCGGATGGTAGTTTGCCTCCCTGGTGCCAGGGTCTCGGATGTGTCGGAACATGTCGAAAATATTCTGAAAAGAGGGAGAGGAGCCTGATGTTGTGGTACACATTGGTACCAATGACATGGGCAGAAAAAGAGAAGAGGTCCTGAAAGGGGAATTTAGGGAGTTGGGTGGGGGGGGGGGGGGGGGGGGAAGTTAAGGCAGAGAAGGGAAGCACTCTGACCCAAAATGTAGGCAAGAAACAGGAAAAAGATAATAAACAGAGAATAAGGGATGGTGGGTTTCTAAAATGTGTATTTTTTAATGCAAGGAGCATTGTAAGAAAGGTGGATGAACTTAGAGCCTGGATTGACACCTGGAAATATGATGTTGTGGCAATCAGTGAAACATGGTTGCGGGAGGGTTGTGATTGGAAACTAAATATTCCAGGATTTTGTTCCTTCAGGTGTGATAGAATTGGAGGGACCAGAGATGGAGGTGTTACATTGCTTGTCAGAGAAGATATTACAGCAGTGCTTTGGCAGGATAGATTAGAGGGCTCATCTAGGGAGGCTATTTGGGTGGAACTGAGAAGTGGGAATGGTGTAGCAACACTTTTAGGGGTGTATTACAGACCGCCAAATGGGGAGCGAGAATTGGAAGAGGTAATATGTAAGGAGATAGAGATATTAGTAGTAAGCACAAGGTAGTGATTGTGGGAGATTTCAATTTTCCAAAAATAGACTGTAAATGGGCTGGATGGTTTGGAGTTTGTTAAATGTGTGCAGGATAGTTTTTTGCAGCAATACATAGAGGTATCGACCAGAGAAGGGGCAGTGCTGGACCTCCTGTTAGGAAATGAGGCAGGTCAGGTGACGGAGGTATGCGTTGGTGAGCACTTTGGGACCAGTGATCACAATACCATTAGTTTCAATATAATTATGGAGAGAGTCAGAACTGGACCTAGGGCTGAGATTTTTGATTGGAGAAAGGCTAACTTTGAGGGAATGCGTAATGATTTAAAAGGAGTGAATTGGGACATTTTGTTTGATGGGAAGGATGTAGAAGAGAAATGGAGGACATTTAAAGGGGAAATTGTAAGAGTACAGAATCTTTATGTCCCTGTTCAGTTGAAAGGAAATAGTAAAAATCGGAAAGAGCCATGGTTTAAGGGAAATTGGACACTTGGTTCGAAAAAAGAGAAATATCTACAATTTTTATAGGAGACATGGAGTAAATGAGGTGCTAGGTGAGTATAAAGAATGTAAAAAGAATCTTAAGAAAGAAATAAGAAAAGCTAAAAGAAGATATGAGGTTGCTTTGGCAAGAAAGGTGAAAGTAAATCCAAAGGGTTTCTACAGCTATATTAATAGCAAAAGGATAACGAGGGATAAAATTGGACCATTAGAGAGCCAGAATGGACAGCTATCTGCAGAGCCAAAAGAGATGGGGGAGATATTGAACAATTTCTTTTCTTCGGTATTCACCAAGGAGAAGGATATTGGACTCTGTGAAGTAAGGGAAAAAAGTAGAGTAGCTGTGGAAACTATGAGATTCAAAGAGGAGGAAGTACTGACACTTTTGAAAAATATAAAAGTTGATAAGTCTCCAGGTCCTGACAGGATATTCCCTAGGACATTAAGGGAAGTTAGTGTAGAAATAGCAGGGGCTATGACAGAAATATTTCAAATGTCATTAGAAACGGGAATAGTGCCGGAGGATTGGCGTACTGCGCATGTTGTTCCATTGTTTAAAAAGTGTTCAAAGAATAAACCTAGCAATTATAGACCTGTTAGTTTGACGTCAGTGGTGGGCAAATTAATGGAAAGGATACTTAGAGATTATATATATATATATATATATATATCTGGATAAACAGGGTCTGATCAAGCACAGTCAACATGGATTTGTGCCTGGAAGGTCATGTTTGACAAACCTTCCTGAATTTTATGAAGAGGTTACTAGGGAAATTGATGAGGATAAAGCAGTGGATGTTGTCTATATGGATTTCAGTAAGGCCTTTGACAAGGTTCCCCATGGAAGGTTGGTTAAGAAGGTTCAGTCTTTGGGTGTTAATGGCGGAGTAGCAAGATGGATTCAACAGTGGCTGAATGGGAGATGCCAGAGAGTAATGGTGGATGGCTGTTTGTCAGGTTGGAAGCCGGTGACCAGTGGGATGCCTCGGGGATCTGTGTTGGGTCCACTGTTGTTTGTCATGTACATCAATGATCTAGATGATGGGGTGGAAAATTGGATAAGTATGCAGATGATACTAAGATAAGTGGTGCTGTGGATAATGAAGTAGATTTTCAAAGTCTACAGAGAGATTTGGGCCATTTGGAAGAGTGGGCTGAAAGATGGCAGATGGAGTTTAATGCTGATAAGTGTGAGGTGCTACATCTTGGCAGGACAAATCAAAATAGGACGTAAATGGTAGGGAATTGAGGAATGCTGTGGAACAGAGGGATCTAGGAATAACTGTGCATAGTCCTCTGAAGGTGGAATCACATGTAGATAGGATGGTAAAGAAAGCTTTTGGTGTGCTGGCCTTTATAAATCAGAGCATTGAATATAGGATTAGGGAAGTAATGTTAAAATTGTACAAGGCATTGGTGAGACCAATTCTGGAGTATGGTGTACAATTTTGGTCGCCTAATTATAGAAAGGATGTCAACAAAATAGACAGAGTACAGAGGAGATTTACTAGAATGTTGCCTGGGTTCCAGCAACTAAGTTGCAGAGAAAGGTTGAGCAAGTTAGGTCTTTATTCTTTGGAGCGCAGAAGACTTGATTGAGGTCTTTAAAATGATAAAAGGGATAGACAGAATTGACGTGGATAAGCTTTTCCCATTGAGGGTAGGGAAGATTCAAACAAGAGGGCATGACATGAGAATTAAGGGACAGAAGTTTAGGGGTAACATGAGGGGGAACTTCTTTACTTTGAGAGTGGTGGCTGTGTGGAATGATCTTCCAGCAGAGGTGGTGGAGGCAGGATCGATTTTAACATTTAAAAGTATAGTGGATAGGTATATGGAAGGGAATGGAGGGACTAGGGGAAAATAAATGGTCGGCACGGACTGGAAGGGCCGAGAAGGCCTGTTTCCATGCTGTAATTGTTATATGGTTATTAGGGTGATGCTGCCCTTCCTCAGAGTCTGATATGCTGCCGGCTAGAAGCATGTCATTGTTACTCTTCCAGCAGGTTCTGGCCCACCCAGATACTGCCATAGATCGAATGTCTAGGCTGTACGGATCCCCCATGGAAAAATATATCCATCTGAACCTAGGTATCAACTGCAGCCTCTGAGCAACTGGTGGGCAATATGAGTGGAAACTTAAGATTTTTTTCATTTACTCATTACTGATTTTACATGATTTGAACTGAATAATTGAAAACGATCTCACTGTGGATCGCCTGATATACATTTCAATTGGGCTAAATAAAGAACGGTGAAATAAAAGGCGATACTGGCTGGGATGTTGGGACCAATTAGAGAAAGTAATCCCTTTTTGTTAGATTAACTTTTGCAGTCCCTTTAAAGGAAAATATATTTCGCAACTGATTTTCTTTGTATATTGACCATTTCCTTCTCTTTTAAAGAGTCGCCTGCTTAATAATGACACAAGGAAAAAAAATCTATGTGAGGAGGTTGCGGTTTTAGTTAATATACAATTGTAATGCTAGGCACTTGGCGTTGGGAATGTACAGAAAGAGTTAGCATATTTGTTTGTAAAACTGCATAAAAGCGAAGGATACTCTGCATTCTTTATTTCTTTATATTCTTTATATAAAGGATAGGCAAGGATCGGAAACGGGTTAGAATTAAGGAGGAGACTTTGTAGTGTCGACATGAACACATGATAGTTGGAACGGTCGCTTAACGAAAGATATCAAAGGCAAAAAAAAACGCTAAGTTATCCATGATAAAGAATTTGGTTGCAAGGAAAAAAAGAGACATTTTCCATCCATTTGCTTTTTTTTTAAAGGTTCAGATATATGAGAATGAAAATTAGGAAAGCTTTGCAAAATTAAAATGGCCCTATCATTTGTTTGACTAGTAACTTAATGGTGTAAATTTTATTTCAGTCCATGAGAGGGGATTGAAGGTTTTGATTTTACTGATATGAGGGTTTTTGGGACATTGGATTCTGTATCAGAAGTTGCTTTGTGTATCATAAGCAAAAGGTGGGGTGAAATATGGAATGAGATTACGAGCCAGAACCTTCATAATAAATGTGTATGATTTGTATTGTTTAAGAGGGAGTTAGATGTGGCCCTTGTGGCTAAGGGGATCAGAGGGTATGGAGAGAAGGCAGGTACGGGATACTGAGTTGGATGATCAGCCATGATCATATTGAATGGCGGTCCAGGCTCGAAGGGCCTACTCCTGCACCTAATTTCTATGTTTCTATGTCTAATCTTCCTCAGTTTATGCAAACTAATTTCTTATCTTATGCTGACTGAGATTTGATTTGTTTTCGGCCAGTTATACATTTATTTTATTCTTTATTTCGAACAGATTAAAAAATAAATAGCAAGTATGAAACGGCATACAAAAAAACAAAACGAGAATATTTATAAAGTGGCAAAAACAATATTTATAAGTAAATGAATCGTATGTGTCCGAAAATGAGCAGGAAGAAGCCAAAGCTTATTAATCCCTTATTCAACTGCTTATAATTATCTTATACAAATTGAACAGCTTTAAACACCTATTTACATATGTACACCAAATTATTTACATTTATACACTAATCAAATATTTACAAAGCCAAACAAAAAAAAGAGAAAAAAAGAAAATAAAGAATGCAGAGTAACCGTTGAAATTCTTTCTGAGGAACAAGGGCCAGTTTTTAGAGAATACTAACTGCCTGTCCATCGAGCCTGTCTCCGATTAAATAAAGTCACAGCAAATCATTGGGCACAGAACCATAGACTGGGCCCCGTACACGCTAAATTGCCATCAGAAACTAAACGCGGAACCCGCTGTAATAACTAGTCGAGAACAAACTGATTCTTCATCGGAGATGTCCTCATTCTTTATGGAACGGGGATTCCCCTCCTCAACTATTGATTAGGCTCTCACCAGAGCCTCTTCTATACCCCTTAGCTCTGCTTTCACTCACCATCTCCCCCCCCCCCCACTCGTAACAAGGGCAGAGTCCCCCTTGCCCTCACCTTCCACCTCATCAGCCGTCACATACAACAGATAATCCTCCGACATTTTCACCACCTCCACCAGGATCCCACCACTGGCCACATCTTCCTGTCTCCTCCCCTTTCGGCTTTCCACAGAGACCGCTCCCTGGTCAATGTGTCCCTTCCCACCCAAACCACCCCCTCCCCAGCACTTTCCCCTGCAACCGCAGGAAATGCTACCCTTGTCACTTTACCTCCCCCCTTGACTCCATCCAAGGACCTAAGCAGTCGTTCCAGGTGTGGCAGAGGTTCACCTGCACCTCCTCCAACCTCATCTATTGCATCCGCTGCTCTAGGTGTCAGCTGCCCTACATTGGTGAGACCAAGCGTAGGCTTGGCGATCGCTTTGCCCAACACCTCCGCTCAGTTCGCACTAACCAACCTGATCTCCCAGTGGCTCAGCACTTCAACTCCCCCACCCATTCAGAATCCGACCTTTCTGTCCTATGCCAGAATGAGTCCCACCGTAAATTGGAGGAGCAGCACCTCGTATTTCGCTTGGGTAGTTTACACCCCAGTGGTATGAACATTGACCTCCAATTTCAGGTAGTCCTTGCATTCTCCCTCCTTCCCCTCCCACCTCTCCCTCAGCCCTGTCTCTGCCTCTTCTTCTTTTCTTCTCTTCCCCCCCTCATAACAGTCTGAAGAAGGGTCTCGACCCGAAACTCACCTATTCCTTCCTCCATAGATGCTGCCTCACCCGCTGAGTTTCTCCAGCATTTTTGTCTACCTTCGATTTTTCCAGCATCTGCAGTTCCTTCTTAAACACTTAATCTACATAAAGTAGGAAGCAGAGCCTTTCACCCCAGAGTGAGCGCGTTCAGACTTCGAAATAATTATATGTTTGATCAACCTTTCCTGCGTTTCCCCAATTCCCTAGAAAGACTCCCTTTCAAGTATTTATCAATCCCCTACCAATAGCTTCAGTTGGAATATTGCACTAGTCTTCACCTTCCAGTTCTCGCCCCACCTGACATTGGAATCGGATTAGTCAATTGTACAGCTGATTATTTAACAGATTGAGGAATCGCGGGATAATATATTACCTATTGCGCGTTTCATCGCCAGGATAAACACAGATTTAAACTAGTGCAACAGTTAGGAGGGTTTGGTGTGCAACAGTTAGTTGTTGAATCATTTTGTGTGCGTTTGTTCCAGCCTCAGTCAGATTGGACATGTCCAGCCCAAAGGAGGAGATCCGGGGCTCGGGAAACGCACTGACCAAGTCTGAGACCAAGAAACTCTTGCTAAAATACAGGAAAGAGCGAGACGAAGCATCGAAGAGAGGAGAATTCAACCGAGATAAACTGAATGTGATCCGGACGTCGATGGCGGCGCAGATCCGCGAGCTGAAAGAGAAAGTCAAAGCGCTGAACTCGGAAAACAAGGACTTGCATAAAACCATCAGAAAGCTTCAACCAGAGCTGCAACTGGACACCGATTCCAGACTGACGAGCAAATTGACCAAGGAGGTGGTGAAGGAACTGAAGGAGAGGGCGGAACGATGCAAGAACCTGCAGCAAGACAACTCCAGGTTAAACCAGGAAACAGACAAATTAGCTTCGGAGCTGGCTCAGGCGGAGAATGTCAGGAAGCTGTTGGAAGATCGCCTCTTGGCAGCACAGAGTCAGGTGAGAAGTCTGAGCAACGAACATGAAAGGGTGCTGAAACTGTGGGAAGAGACCAAGATTCAGAGAGATCAGACCCTGCGGGTTAATCGCCTCTTCAGAGAGTCCCTGTTCAGCAAAGAGTGTTGCCCGCAGACTGTGGATAAATGCGTTCAGACCATCGCGTCCATCCCCATCTATAGGCGCTTTCAGACGAGAAAACCAGAAGGCGCGGCCAACCTGCATGATATTCACCGGGAATCGGAGAGAGTAAAGCACAAGTTGGCAAATCAGGCGGCGCTAACTCGCAAAGAAAGACGAGACAACGCTTCAGTAAAAACATCGACTACAATTTATAGAATTTCCCCAAACTGAGACCCATTCCAAGCAATTTAAAGAGAAAATCACTACCAATAACGGCAGAACAATTGCCTACATAATCAGATCTCGCTGTCCGCGAACATTAAGAAATGCGTGCTTACATTTTTTGCGTGTATGTTGTGCAAAACATTTTAAAAATCGACACAGCTCAGAGAATCAACGTGACTTCGTCTTTCAATAGCTTACCGCAAGGCTACGGGAAATCGTTTAAATGTCTCTTGTCTATATTTTGTTCCTTAATTGCAAAATAAATATGCTTTAAATCAAGACCAATTAAAATTGTTTTCTTTAATTAAGCAGGCTAAGATGTTCGTCAACTTACCTCCCGTGGCTCCAGAAGTGACGATGGTGGAAATCTGTTGATGGTCTTCAAGATGCTGGAGGCGACTACTGTGCAGGGCAGGGCTGTTGCTACTCTGCGTCTGGGTCGCATGCGGATGCAACAACTCAGGCTGTAGTGCAGAACTTCGGTCCTGTGTCTTTTCCAGGGATAGTCATTTATTAGGAGATGGAAACATCAGGGTGGAATCTGCTCAACCTCCTTATAGCCATATAACAATTACAGCACGGAAACAGGCCTTCTCGGCCCTTCCAGTCCGTGCCGACCATTTATTTTTCCCTAGTCCCATCTACCTGCACTCAGACCATACCCCTGCATTCCCTTCCCGTCCATATACCTATCCACTTTACTTTTAAATGTTAAAATCGATCCTGCCTCCACCACTTCTGCAGGAAGCTCATTCCACACAGCCACCACTCTCTGAGTAAAGAAGTTCCCCCTCATGTTACCCCTAAACTTCTGTCCCTTAATTCAAATGTCATGCCCTCTTGTTTGAATCTTTCCTCCCCTCAATGGGAAAAGCTTATCCAGGTCAACTCTGTCTATCCCTTTCATCATTTTATAGACCTCAATCAAGTCCCCCCTTAACCTTCTGCACTCCAAAGAATAAAGACCTAACTTGTTCAACCTTTCTCTGTAACTTAGTTGCTGGAACCCAGGCAACATTCTAGTAAATCTCCTCTGTACTCTCTCTATTTTGTTGACATCCTTCCTATAATTAGGCGACCAAAATTGTACACCATACTCCAGAATTCGTCTTACCAATGCCTTGTACAATTTTAACATTACTTCCCTACTCCTATATTCAATGCTCTGATTTATAAAGGCCAGCACACCAAAAGCTTTATTTACCACCATATCTACATACGATTCCACCTTCAGGGAACTATGCACAGTTATTCCTAGATCCCTCTGTTCCACAGCATTCCTCAATTCCCTACCATTTACCATGTCAATAAAACAGGTAAATTCAGGTCCTTCACTGTCAATAAAACAGGAAATGCTAAAAAAAAACCTCAGCAGATCTGTGAACGAAGGGGTTATGGGGAGAAGGTAGGAGAATGGGGTTAGGAGGGAGAGATAGATCAGCATGATTGAATGGCAGTGAACGTGATGGGCCGAATGGCCTAATTCTGCTTCGATCGTGGGTGATCTTCTACCTCGGTGTCACTTGCACTGTTCTACCCCTTTAGCCATCAACCTCCTCTACATACAAAAATCCATGTCGGCCTTGAATGCATTTGGCAACTGAGCTACCTCAGCTCACTTGGTAGAAAGTTCCAAAGATTAACTATCCTCCAGATGAGGAAAATCCTTCTCATCTGTTCTCAATGGCCATTTCCTTATTTGGAGAATGTTTCCCCTGGCTCTAGAACCCCTATCTTGACAAACGCCTCAAGGATTTAAGAACAAGAGGTTCTGAAATCAAGAGAGCACAGGCCAATCTGCTTAATCTCTCCCCATAGCACTAACAAACCAATATGGCAAACCTTCACTACAGTCCTTCCTTATATAGGGAGATGTAGGGAAGGACTGCAGAGAAAATGGGGAATTACAGACCAGTTAGTCTAACATCGGTAGTGGGGAAACTGCTAGAGTCAGTTATTAAAGATGGGATAGCAGCACATTTGGAAAGTGGTGAAATCATTGGACAAAGTCAGCATGGATTTACTAAAGGTAAATCATGTCTGATGAATCTTATAGAATTTTTCGAGGGTGTAACTAGTGGAGTGGATTAGGGAGAACCAGTGGATGTGTTATATCTAGACTTTCGACAAGGTCCCACATAAGAGATTAGTATACAAACTTAAAGCATATGGTATTGGGGGTTCAGTATTGATGTGGATAGAGAACTGGCTGGCAGACAGGAAGGAGTAGGAGGCAAAGTAGGAGGAAGGACAGGCAAAGGGTAGGAGTAAACGGGTCTTTTTCACAATGGCAGGCAGTGACTAGTGGGGTACCGCAAGGCTCAGTGCTGGGACCCCAGCTATTTACAATATATATTAATGATTTGGACGAGGGAATTGAATGTAACATCTCCAAGTTTGCGGATGACACAAACCTGGGGGGTAGTGTTAGGTGTGAGGAGGATGCTAGGAGGCTGCAAGGTGACTTGGATAGGCTGGGTGAGTGGGCAAATGCATAGCAGATGCAGTATAATGTGGATAAATGTGAGGTTATCCACTTTGGTGGAAAAAACAGGAGGGTAGACTATTATCTGAATGGTGACAGATTAGGAAAAGGGGAGATGCAACGAGACCTGGGTGTCATGGTACACCAGTCATTGAAAGTAGGCACACAGGTGCAGCAGGCAGTGAAGAAAGCAAATAGTGTGTTAGCATTCATAGCGAAAGGATTTCAGTATGGGAGCAGGGAGGTTCTACTGCAGTTGTACAGGGTTTTGGTGAGACCATACCTGGAGTATTGCGTAGTTTTGGTCTTCAAATCTGAGGAAAGACATTCTTGCCATAGAGCGGGTACAGAGAAGGTTCACCAGACTGATTCCTGGGATGTCAGGACTTTCATATGAGGAAAGACTGGATAGACTTGGCTTGTACTCGCTAGAATTTAGAAGACTGAGGGGGGATCTTATAGAAATGTACAAAATTCTTAAGGGGTTGGACAGGCTAGATGCAGGAAGATTGTTCCTGATGTTGGGGAGGTCCAGAATAAGGGGTCACAGTCTAAGGGGGAATTCCTTTAGGACCGAGATGAGGAAAACATTTTTCACACAGAGAGTGGTGAGTCTCTGGAATTCTCTGCCACAGAAGGTAGTTGAGGCCAGTTCATTGGCTATATTTAAGAGGGAGTTAGATGTGCCCCTTGTGGTTAAAGGGATCAGGGGGTATGGAGAGAAGGCAGGTACAGGATACTAAGTTGGATGATCAGCCATGATCATATTGAATGGCGGTGCAGGCTCGAAGGGCAGAATGGCCTACTCCTGCACCCATTTTCTATGTTTCTATATATAATATGTATTATATGAGTGCATTCCTCCAATATTTCACAAGTTTCACCGGGTCTACAGTTTCTTATGGTTCACTGTAATTTCTCCTAGTGAATACTTCTCCCTGAGAAGATCAGGGGAATTCCCCTCACCACGGGTACCATGTAATCCCGTGCTACCTGCTCCATGGTCGGATAGTCGGCGACTAAACCGTCTCCCCCACCTAGTTTGCTAGGTGAGGAGGGGGCTGTGGACCCCCAGCAGGACAAAAACCTGTCAAAGGGCGGATGAGCTCCTAGCGAGCCCACGGCCATCCACACTTCAGAAGAAGTTGTGATCACCGTCGTACACATCATTGCAAGGCACCGTGCCCGTTGATGTTTTCAACGATGATGATGATGATAGAGATCTCTAGAGCATACTTGAGTGTGACAGATGATCCAAGATGGTACTGAAGCCAGGTGACTCTTTACATGTTGGTTCCAGCAGCGGATCGACAATAATTCATTACAATCGCTCCAGTTTTAAATCTTTATTTATTCCCCTTATCCTGTATCTATACATTGTGGACAGCTCCATTATAAATATGTATAGTCCTTTCGCTGACTGGATAGCACACAAAAAAGCTTTCCACTGTACATTTGACAATAATACATTTGACAATAATGAATGAAACAACTCCACATTCGACAATAATATTTCTCTTTTCCATTTTGACAAAAGTAGTCTCGCCCTAAGCATTGAATATTTATCCTTCGACAGATGCTGCTTGAGCTGCTATTTTGTTTTGATTTCAGTTTTCCAGCATTTTCAATTTCTTTTGTGTTCTTTTAAATTGAGCAGAGTGACCAATGCCTGCAACGGCACAAATCAAAATTCTGTCCTACACAATTATTAACACAGCAGTCGGTGACTTGGACAGCATGAACAGAAACAGCTTGTCTAAAATTCATTACAATCGCTCCACTGTTTTAAATCTTTATTTATTCCCCTTATCCTGTATCTATACATTGTGGACAGCTCCACTATAAATATGTATAGTCCTTTCACTGACTGGATAGCACACAAAAAAACTTTGCGAAAGCTTTCCCCTTTGCAAATTGATCCTAGACTTCCTGACCAATAGATCAGTGAAGATAGGTGATACGGTGCCCCACATGGATGAGTTCTCAGCATCGTCTATGCACCTTATACACTCATGACTGTGCATCCAAATACCAATCCAGTACAATTTCCAAATTCGTAGACACCCAGGTAGTGGGCCAGATATCAAATAATGACGAGACAGAGTACAGAGAGGAGATTGAGGGCCTGATGCCCTGGTGCCAACCTCTTCATCAATGTCAGCAAGGCAAAGGAGATTGTGATTGCCTTCATGAAGCCAAGCGGCACACATACCTTGGATACATTGATGGTGCTGCGGTAGAGATGGTTGATAGCTTCAATGTCTTAGGAATAAATATCACCAGCAATTTGTTCTGGGTCAACCCCATTGAAGCAATGGGAAGACTAGTATGAAAATAGGAAATGCTAACCTCGTGCCAAGGAAGATTTTTAAAAAAAGCTTCACAGTGAGGTCAAGATGCTGTGCTTCATTGCAAAGGGTACTTTATTTGGAATCTAGCCATTGGTGTAACTGAAAACAAATCAGGTATAGATTGCAGATATTAATAATCAGAAAATGGCTATTGTCCTGTTCCTTTTGGGCCTTAATGTTAAAATCACCACAACAAAACACAAGCCAAATTTTGCTCAGGAATTAAAGGTTACAGATATTGGCATATATAAAACAAATCTTCCCAAGAAAACTGTAGTCCTGCAAGTCCTTAAGAAAATGGGGAACATTCAGACCACTTTATTCTTGATAAACTTAACTTCTTTAATATATAAGGTAGACAAAATGCTGGAGAAACTCAGTGGATGAGGCAGCATCTATGGAACGAGCGAAGGAAATAGGTAACAGGTCGGGTCGAAACCCTTCTTCAGACTGACTCCCTCAACCCGCTGAGTTTCTCCAGTATTTTTGTCTACCTTCGATTTCCCAGCATCTGCAGTTCCTTCTTAAACATTCTTTAATATATATTTATTTTTCACTTTTCACTGCAGAAATATGTTAAAATAATCAGGCCATTTTCTGTGTGAACATTTGCAGCTAGATACTGCATCTAAAAGTGGATAACAGCCATTGTTTACATAGAGCAAGTATTGATCTGAGTATTTAGAGAACAGATTCACATACAACAAAATAGTCTGAAATTAAAACAGAAAATGTTGGAAACTCACGTTATTTAGAGAGAAGCCGTTAACATTCAGGTTGGGACCTTTCACAGGTACCAGATAAAGTTAGAAATCAAATATATATTAAGTTGAAGGAAAGGGTTAGAGAAATATGCCTGGCTTGAAAATAACCAGGAGACTGATTGACACAGATGGTGATGTCAGTTGAGAGAATAAGTTGGGTCCAGTCTATCAGAGGTGAACTGATTGTATAAGATGTAAATAGGAGGAAAATTAATGAGACGTTGAAAACCAGAATTTATGTAAATCTGAAATAAAAGATAATGCTGAAAATATTCAGCAGGTCAGATAGCATCCATGGAGAGAGAGAAAAACTGAGTTAATATTACTGCCAGTTCCAATACAAATAAGAAATACTGGTCAACTTTCATAACCTTCTCAGCCATAACCACTTCACTTGGTCTCCATACAAATATTACTCAGCAACAAAAACACTCTACACAGAGATTGAAAATTTATTTTTCCCCCCCAAGATTTACAGCAGTTTATGTTTTGGTTTTTTTTTGCCTTTCAAGGTATTTCTAATATATTTGTGGCGAAGTAATCTATTTTAACGCATAAACAGTCAGAAATTCAATGTCAACACCACATTTATTGAGATACGAATAGATACAGCAGCCACAAATTATTAGAACCTCAAGTATAACCTTGCTAAATTCCAAACAGCATTTCAAAAGAAATACAAAACAATCGTCCTTTATAAACATACACTCTACTACAAAGATGTACAAAATTACCAAATGCCGAGGTCTCTTCCTGTGAACAGGGAAATCTTAGGATTATTCATATTTTTAAATCAAAAAAAATCTCGCACTTGCCAGAATATAAAAAGGAGCTTATAGAACAAAAACAGAATGCTGGTAGTGTGTTATAGAGTCTTAACCTTGTGAGCATTGGCTCTGGAAGATTTCAATTGCTTCATTCCTTGTATTCCAGAAATTGCTGCAGCCTTTTTCTGTGTTCTGACGAAAGTTGTACAGCCCTGAAAATAAGAATATATTTAAACATGACACATAGTTTGAGAAGGGAATTGACATTAAATGAATCAAAGGATTTTATTAATTAAAAATCAAATTAAATAATTAATTTTAAAGTATCTAGCAAGACCAGAAATTGTGCACTTGCATCTTGAAGTATCCTATAGAAATGGACATATATGGACTATATAGACTTACTTTAAATGGTCTCCAAAGGTGGTAGTTATCCTATAAATTGCAGTTTTCAAGGTGGCACGAAGGGCAAATCTCAGAGTCTTGTAAGACGAATCTACGAGAGTACCGGGAGATCTTGTTGGCTTGCTAGATGCATGAGGTAGTTTAAAATGTTTGTCCACAGCCTGTTTTTAAAAATAAAATAAGTTCAGTTCAAAATAATAAGGCAGAAGGTTTTAATGAAACTTGATGAATCAGGGTTATCTACAAGAAAACATAAACATTCCAATCAACCGAAGGACATTTGCTGGGTCTGAGATATGATGTAATGTTAATTTAAAACAATGATTTTTCTTTCCATTGCTGCATTTCACAGTTTGCTACATACTCAGAAACTGAAAGCTGCACTGCATTATGTGCGGCTCTTTCACAATATTACATACTAAATATTCTGACAACTTTGATATAATTCCAGATTAAACTAACTCCAGGTACTGTGAGAAATGCAAATATTGTAACAGAGGGATATGATCGCCTGATACTAGTATCACTTTCGTAGATGCTGGAGGATAGCTGGTAAGTTGAAGTATTAAAATGGAGGCACTCATTCTTTCTCTGCTGTGTGTCTGTCTATTGCTCGACAGGCCTGGTCCACACTCACAATGTAACTATATATAATTGTCACACAAGATATATACCCATATATGTTCTAAAATGTACCCATACATCCCTCCTTTAATAATAATTCAAACAACAACAAAAAAAAAACAATTTTTGTTTATCTTTGCTGGAGGATGAGAGGTGATTTTACAGAACTACATAAAATCATGAGGTGTTCAGATGACATGGACGGTCACAATCTATTCCCAGGGTAGAAAAATCTAATACTAGAGGACATAGGTTTAAAATGAGAGGGGGAACATTTAAATGAGCCAGCAGAGTTTGTTTTCACCCAATCAGAGGGTGATCGGTATAGGGAACATGGTGTCAGAAGAGTCGGGTACTATTATAATATTCAAAAGACATTTGAACAGGTACATTGAGAGAAAAAGTCTAGATGAACACGGGCTAAACCCAGACTTATGGGACACGCTCTGATGGACATCTTGTTCAGCATTGATGCATTGGGCCCATCAGACAAGCAATTGGGCCCAGCAGGTTCCATACCAGCATTGCAAAAGCACATACATAGAGAGCAGCTTGTTGCATGGTACAGTTAAGAGGATTCACACCCAATACTAAATAAACCACATATTTTGTGATTTTCAAAGTGGGACTAAAGATATATCTTCTTGGAAACAATTTCTTCCAATTGGTACAAATGCCTGGATAGTGAACACTTGATCAAAATGTGTAATTTCTGGTCATTTATACATCTTGCATTGGTAAGTATGCAAATGCAAGTGATTGATTGAAAAAAAAAACGCAATGTGACACTTAAAGACAAAATATAACTCGCTTAAATCTCGCATTGCCGACAGATACTCCCATCTCCCAGATGACAATCAAAGGATCAAACTGCAAAATGAATTTCATGGTTGCAATTAGTTGACTATATAGTATGATAGGAAACTTAACAGATCGCCTCGCCAGGCCCTTGGAAGCAGAAACTGCATTTCAACTCTTTGGACAATCCGAGGTCCCGATAAATACATTGTTAATGTGGATTGTCTAGTAATTTAATCTTAGGACTTGTATCATCCCTGCTAGGTGTGATTTAACTAGAACAGAGAAGGGGAAGTATATGAAGGTGCAAAAGGTGGTAAGGTTTGAGTTATGCTAAACATCTCTAATTACTTACAATTTACCATGATAAACTCAACCCCATGGAGCAAGTATTTCAAGTGTGGACTGTGGTTGGCAGAACATATAAAGAACTGAAAGGGTTCTCACCTCCTGGAGAGAGAGCATGGCACACAGGATAGATGACAGTGTTGTCTGCACTACACCATATCGGTCTTCTGTAAATGAAGCTGCCACAAGATGGGAAATGGCTGCAAACGAAGTGATAAATGAAATTAAATCTATGCACGATTAAATAAGATATTGCAATGATCAGGTGTTGGGGGGGGGGGGGGGGGAAGAGGAAGGGGGTGCTGCAGGAAAAAAGAACGTTTCTGACGGAGAATTGGAAAAAACCCAACAAACTCAAAATATGCATGAAGTTGCACAAAGGTCTGTCATACACAGGGTCCTACTATTTAGTTGCCATGGAGGAACCCAGAAAAAGTCTGTTCAAGACCAATATAAGAAATGGTTGAAAATAGAAACATACAAAATAGGTGCAGGAGTAGGCCATTTGGACCTTCGAGCCAGCACCGCCATTCAATGATCATGTCAGTCCCCCGTTCCTGCTTTCTCCCCATAGCCCTGGATTCCGTTAGCCCTAAGAGCAATATCCAACTCTCTCTTGAATGCATCCAGTGAATTGGCCTCCACTGCCTTCTGTGGCAGAGAATTCCACAGATTCACAACTCTCTGGGTGAAAAATGGCCTTCATCTGTGATCCCTGGTTCTGGACTCCCCCAACATCGGGAACATTTTTCTTTCACTGGTAACCTTTAATAGACCGTCTCATTTTATACCTTAGCTCAATTCTGTGGGATGAGTGGGTAATGGGAAAAGTAAACAGGAAGCCAGGAACCCAAAATTAAAAAAGGGTAGTTTGTAGGCAAGTTGGTGAAGTTAAAAAGAGCTGATGTCCCAACGGCATGATCAGTTCTAGCCTAAACCAGATACAAGATACAAGGATTAGGATCTCAATAACAGGAAGAGGCTATACAATCCTGCGAGCATGGTAAATATTGAAGAAGTTCCTGGCTGATATTTTACCTCAAGTCTAACCTTCGCCCACATCACCTTGATTCTCTTAATAAACCACTAACACATTACACATACAAGGATTTACAAATCTCTGAAGAAAGAAGTTTCTTGTTACCTCTGTTCTAAATAGTTCACTTAACACGAGACAGTTGCATAGCATCCAAAAATCTTGTACAGTTAAGTAATCCCTTAAATTTGTGGGTTTGCAGTCGAAACCCACAGATGCTGCATTCCTAGTGAGATTGATGCACGGCTGCAATGCACAGAAGAACTAGTGAGTGGACCATCTAATATCACTCCATCTGCTACTGCTTGCATGCCATGGCTTTTGAAGCTGCTGGTGTGACTAAAAAGGACAAACTAGAAAGATTTTGCACTGCTCCACCAGAGCATTAATAATCTACTGAGAATAATACTCTAAACCTTCCTCCTTAAAGAGTAGAATATTCACCGATTCCAATCAACACCATAGCTTCCATGTTTGCAGAGGGAATATGCAACCTTGCCCACTCCACTATTTGTATTCCAATTGTGCCTACATTACATTTCTGATCAGAATATTTTTAATTTATTAGTGGGATTGTTTCAGTTGATAGCTTTTTAAAAAAGCAACACGACTCCCCAGAGCAAATGAGCTGAGCATGTATTTGGCTTTGGTTAAATAGGCTCAGTATTTAATTTTGACAGTTTAACATGTTAGTATTAATCAGAAACACTTGGTCTTATGGTTAAGTCATGAAAAGATACAGTACCGAAATAGGCCCCAAGGCCCCCCAAATCCACACTGATCATCGACCACTAATCAATCTGGACTTCATCTATCCTGTTGCGATTTTCTGTCCTGCTGCTAACCTTTAACCCAAATAATTAATTTAATCATCACTGGCTGCTGTTGTCATTGCTGCAAACAATCAAAATTGCCCCAACTTGGGCAATTGGGCGGGCGCGACTCACGTTGCAGCGGCCCCTACAGCCTGTCTGTCTTTTTAAAAATTTTTTGTCTAGTTAAATGTAGTTGTTCGTGCTTTTTTTGTATTGTTTGTAACTGTGTATATGGGATGGGGGGGGGGAAGAGGGGGAAACTTTTAAATCTCTTCCCTGCACGGGAGACCCGACTTTTTCCCTGTCGGGTCTCCGTTGTCGTTGGGGCCTAGCACCGTGGAGCAGCCTCCGACCGGGACGACCTGGGGGCTCCAGTCACGGAGCTGCGGACTCACTGTCATGGGGCTGGCCGGCCTCGGAGCGTGGGGAGCGGTGGTGGCTCGCCGCTGCGGCTCGACCCCTGAGCTCCAGCTCCAGCTGCAGACCAGTGGACTATCGGGAGCTCGCGGGTCCGGGTGAGAGACCGCTCTCCGGAGCTCCCGCAACACAGCTTCTCCAGCCCGTGCCGCGGGGTTGGAGCGACCTGGAGCGGGGCCGTACATCGCCCGGCGCGGCTTTCATGGCCGCGGGACATTCCAGCGCCCGCCAGGGGCTCCAACGGTGACTGTGACCTTTGGGCCTGGAGCGGGGCCGTACATCACCCGGCGCGGCTTTCATGGCCGCGGGACATTCCAGCGCCCGCCGGGGGCTCCAACTGTGACCTTTGGGCATAGAGCGGGGCCGTACATCGCCCGGCGCTACCTCAAAGGCCGTGGGATTTAACACCGCCCGCCTGCAGCTTGGACCTCGGGAGAGAGATGGCGCGGGGGAGAGAGAAGACTTTGCCTTCCATCACAGTGAGGAGGAGATTCACTGTGATGGATGTTTGTGTGAATTGAATTGTCTGTTCTTTTTTGGTTTTTTTTATGAATTGTGTATGGCATGTAGAAACGGAGTTTCGTTCGAGCCTCTGAGGTTCGAATGACAAATAATAAAATCAAATCAAATCAAATCAAACGTTGCTATACAATATATAAAATGGTATTCTAAGATGGTTTCTGGACTATATTTTCTGCACAACCTCAGGGTTTATCCTGTCTTAAGACCATGACTCTTCCATTCTCCAGAATGTAAGCCACTCCACATGTGACAATGTCTCATCTATACAGAGCTTGAATTGTATGGACGGATTGATAATGCTTTATAATAATTAAAATAAACTGTATAGGAGAGGCTGAAAAAGAGAGAGAGTGACTGAATTTAGTCATTTCAGAAGGAAAATCCCATAAGCATTTGATATCTAAGATTTTCAGTACATTATCTTTCTCACGACTGTGACTTAATCTCATGATTAAGTACTGCTCCAACCATCACCATTCATTAATTACAGACACAAAATGCTGTAGTAACTCAGTGGGTCAGGCAGCACCTCTGGTGAAAATGGATAGGTGACGTTTTGGATCAGAATCCCTCTTCAGACTGATTTCAGTAGGGAGAGTGGGGGGAAAAAATGGAAGCAAAGAAAGGACAGGACATATTGGAGCCGTCAACAGATGACCTCGGGCAAGGAGGTTCCCTGATCGGCTGACTGTTGACTAGAGAGAGCCTGAAAAAATACCAGCCCGGATTTGTCCTGTTTTTCTTCACTTCCAGTTTTCCAATCAGTCTGAAGAAGGCTTCCATCCCTAACATTTTCACCAGAGATGCTGCGCGACCTGCCGAGTTACTCCAGCATTTTGTGTCTATCTTTGTTACATTCTACAATTTATTAATCCTCTGATGCCATCACTATAGTTGGCAGATTCACAGGTGTGATAAGTCATTGTACAGGAGAGAGATAGAGCACATGGTCGAGTGGTGTCACAACAGCAAGCCCTTGCTTAAAATCAACAAGACAGAGGAACTAATTGCTGACTTCAGGAAGGGAAAGGTGGGAGAACACAAGCCGGTTTTCATTGGCTTGTTGGTGGTGGACAGTTAGCAGTTTGAAATTCCTGGATGTTTACATCTCTGATGACCTGTCCTGTGCTCCGTACATAGATGTAATCACAAAGAAGGCAAAGTCCGGCAATATAATTCCTCTGACTTCTACCAATCAAGGAGGTGTGTGAGAATGCAGGGTATTAAGTCACACTGCATCCTGACTTGAAAATATTGCCATTTCTCACCAGTCAACGTGTCTAATTCATGGAATTTCTTACCCAGTTGCATCACGGTAGTACCTTTAGTGGAATAATAACTGCTACTCAAGGTAGCTCTCTACCTCCTTCTTAGTAGAAATGATAGCTCACCTTGACTGCGACACTATTCATGTAATTGCTTCACAATTAACACAATAGCATTGATTAGAAGCAAAAAAGCGCATATCCCCACAAGAGCAATTACCTTCAAGTGCCCAAATATGTGCTTGACTGTTCGCAAACAAGGCCTGACTTGAAGCTTCTGGAAGCTGAAAAGAAAATGCAATTAAATCTAATCTCCGTTTATTATAGAATTAAAGACAAATTAGGCCAGCTGAGATTTTGAAATGCCATGCAGTGCCAGCCACACATGCACCAAAGTCATTAAAGCCGCATGTTTGAACCATTAGTCTGCATCACTTCAAAAAGCTAACTGATTTGCAAAGTTGCTAATTATGCATTTCATCTAAAAAATCTATACATGCATAATGGAAGAAGCCAAGTTAAGATAACTATATCACATGCAACTTAAAGAATATTTTCAAGTTCCGACACAAACGAATTCTTCAAAATATGGATGCACTGCATGATTTTTTCAAGGATGAATCTTGGTAACAAACTAAATTCTATAATTTGCAGATTAAAAGTCAACTGCAGGCAAAGCCTTGTACCTAACTCGATTCTAATATTTTAAGTTTAATGCAGCTGCCTGAAAGGGTTGAATGAAGAATATCACGTTAAAAGTTTCAAAGAAAAGTCACTTTCAAAGAGTTCCATGATTCACAACTCTTTACGCTTTTGTGCTCACAACTGACTTTTCATCTCCAGCCTTTGTCCAACAATCTGGTTATCAAAATATTCTGTCACCTGTGTTCACCTATTACTGGTCATGCTCTGTTCTGCCCATCCTCTTCCAGCTTTCTTTCCCACCCACTTACAATCTGTCTGAAGAAGGGCCCCGACCCGATATGTCACATATCCACGTTCTCCAGAAATGCTGCCTGACCCGCTGAGTTACTCCAGTCTTTCTATGTCTTACTTTATAATTTTAAAAGTGTTCAGCTACATCTTTAAAAGCCATTTATTTCTGAATATTATTTGCAACCATTCAAAGCAAAGAGTATCGATAAACGTTTCCGAATATTTATGTACTCGTATTTCCCGGCAATGAAGACGTACCTGTGTCGAAGACGCACCCCCATTTTGAGTTGCTAAATTAAAAAAAATGCTGGCAGGACATAGAATTTCTCACGCTCCGAAAACAAAGTAACAATTCAATTTGCCCAAGTCTTCCAGATCTCCTCCATTCTGAATGACTGAATGGGTGGGGGCTGGAGGGTGACGGCAGGTAGAGAGATGGTGGGAAAAACGGGTCAAGTTGAATCAGTTGTGATCTTATTGAATGACAATACTAGTTCGAGGGGCCAATTGAAGTTACTCGCGCTGACATAGTAAACTTCACCATCCGCTGTCCTGTTATCCATCGCACCCTGACCCGCTCTGCTCTATGATCTTTGCTCTTGAGCTGGTCCCCTCATTTTTCGGTCTCCGAGCCAGGTTAAAAATAGGGAATTTCAAAACTAACACCAACTGCTTTTGTGCGCTTCTGTTGACAAGCCAGCAGCATTCTTATTCTCCCTGTTATTCTCACTTGACCGCTTCCCATCAGCTGCCAGCAATGAGGGATAGACTTGGCTATCCCTCAGTACAGCAACATCGTTCTTGATGTTGCTTATACTGAGGGATAGCCAAGTTTATCTTTCTTGGCTAACAACCTAACCTTCGGCCTCCAAGACGCAAGTACATTTGCGTGCCTTATTTTTGGGTAAAATTAGCGTCTTCATTGCCGGGAAATACGGTACCTGCTCAAATTTGAGCTTGTTCGGAGTGGAATATAATTGACTGAGCAATTAAATAGAATTAGTCACACAGACCTTATCACAAACAACAACTGCATTACAAAGTGCTTTTAATATGGCAAAATGCACCTGGCTGATTCGTAAATAGCATCTTATATCAAGCGTGGAGCAGAGCCCAATCAGCTGAAACCACAGTTGCCAAATGTGGAATGATTAAAAATCAGAGAGATTCCAGGGCCAGACTGAACGGAGCTGATATTTTGGACAAAAAATAGACACAAAGTGTTGGAGTAACTCAGCGGGTCAGACAGCATCCTGGAGAACATGGAATACATCTTCATCAATTAGGTAAGAGAGTACATTATATGTTCTGAACAAAGTTACTTTTAATCCAGCACCAGGTTGTACATTGGAACTATGGAAGAGCCAATCATTGAATGCAATGATTTACAGAGAAATGCTGCTTTTTAAAGTGATTTTTTAATTATACAGATATGTTTCATATTTGTCTGGATCCGGATGTAGTACGCTGAAAAGCTCTAGGTAGAGCACCACTCACTCAGCATGTGTTATTACTCATCTGCGTTAACAGTAAATGCCAACAAACCTCCAATCTCATTGCCTATTGATTATGCTGGTCTCAAAGATAGTCATTGTAATGCCAGAAATCTAGCTCAACAATTCTGCATTCAGGTCTGTGGAATCAGAGGTTGGTCAGCTGCTACATGCTGAGAACAACTATCAATGTGAACAAAATAAACTTAATGAACCAATTCTGCCTTTGTATATACCATTAAAACTCAATTAACCCAAGTCAGCAAGGCATAACATTTTCAGTTATTATCAACAGTCAAGAATTTCTAAACAGCTTACGATGTTGTCATTTTACCAATTGTTGCCGAATGTGAGAGTTGAAGAGAAGGGAATCACTAACAGCAACTTCCACACTTTATAATAACCGTGCACGTGTCCATCTCAGAATTTGCCAGTAGATTTGCTCCATAATGCCATTCTCAATGCAAACTCCAGGTCAATATACCAACCCCTCAAAAAATCTGAAATTTAGTGTTTATTGCATGGACAAGGCAATCTTAAGATTTTATTTCATGCTTGAGAAACAAATGCATTAAAGCAGAAGAGATAGCAATATTATATCACAACACTTGATTATTATAAAGAATGAAATGTGAACAAAAGCTGTTCTGACAACTCTGCACAATATGAGATTTGTATTTATCATTTCATTCCAAAAAACAATTGCAGGTTATGTTCCTGAATCTACTTGACGCAATGAAATAAGCTGGACACAAACACCATCCAGTACTAATTGAAAAGAAAAAGAGCTCACCCTAAGTAAGCCAATCCCAAGAAAAGATCCTAAGAACAGTGCAAATTAATTACCAAGTCTGCCAGATATATCTAACCGATGCACAAGGCTTCTAAAATAAAATGCTGCAGAAGCAAAAGAATAAGAGCTCAACATTAAAAAAACGAGCAGGTGAGCAAAGCATCAAGCAATGAGCAAGATTTCCAACAAGGCATAATCTGACATGCTGTTGATGTGGTTGAAATGACATTTAACACGGTACCTTGTTAAATAAATACATTACCAGCCCCCGCTTCAACACAAAAGTTTTGACCTAAATGAATAAACATTTCAAAGCAACATTAATACATATTGTTTTAAGGTGGTAGATGGAGGATACAAATGCCAAAAACACAAAGCCTAAAGGGCCTGTCCCACTGTACGAGGTAATTCAAGAGCTCTCCCGAGTTAAAAATAAAAAAATCAAACTCGTGGTAAGCACGTAGAATGTACGTAGCGGGTACATCGGAGCTCAGGACGTCTCTTAGCGGCTCGCAACGCTAACTGCAGGTACTCGGCAAACGCGGTAAGCTCGTGAAAACTCGTGAGGATTTTTCAACATGTTGAAAAATGTCCACGAGAGCCCCGAGTACAGACGAGCGGCCATTACCGTAATTCTCCGAGTTCGAATCAGGGGAAACTCGGGAGAACTTTTGAATTAGCTCGTACAGTGGGACAGGCCCTTTAGGGTTAAAAATTCAAGGCAGATATAGGCGATGTTCTGTGCTTCAAGTAAAAGTTCAAACATATCCGGTAGCTCTTCACAATTCTCCAAACGCAGCCACCAAGTGGCAAATAATTTAAAATTACTTGTAGACAGTAATTCATGACTAGGATTTTAGGTTAGTCCTTCGGTCCCTATTTGAGATACAATTGCAGTTCATATGAGAATATAAGAAATAAGAAAATAAAATGAGACAAACCAAATAATGCAAGAAAGCATTCTGAGGTCAATGGACACACACCACTGGGACTTCATTACTCACCCCCCACCCCCATATCTCTATTGTATAAACCTTGCAAAACAAGTCCCCACTAAGCAACCTAAGCCCTATTCCCTTTTGAAAACGTTAACATGGATGACAGCAACCATGCGATTAATCTTCACAGAATGACCAGGTGCTTCCCAAATGAGCATCATATCTCTTAAAATATGCTCTTCTATCTGCCTTTGATTTCTAGTCTAAATACATTTTCCCTGTTACATCGCCAGTTGCTGCTGTTAAAGCCCAAGGTTTGGTAATGTTACCCGACTGTTACCAGAGTACGAGAGCACATCTGATGGAGTGAAAAGCTGGAGGAGCAACAGCGGAGACTAGTCACCCGTTTGCAAGTGACAGAATGGGGAAGTAGGTTTAGGTAAAGATGTATTGAGGAATTAGATATGAGCGCCAGAGGGGAATTTGAGGTTGACATGTATGGGGGGGGGGGGGGGAGGGGGGGGGGGGGAAGGAGGAGAAAGGATATGAGTTATTGACAGATACAAAAACATATGCAAATAGAAATGATAGGATAGTTTCTCTCACAAATAAAGCTGCAACAGTAGTGATAGTCTGAAAGAGGAGCAGCTCTGGAAATGAGTTCAAGAACTTATGGGCATTACTGAATAAATAAAACAAAATTATCTCCATTGCCGAGTAAATGGTTAATAGAAATTTGCACTGGAAGAAGCAAAATGGGATTGGCGGGGAAGAGGAGCTCTTAATCTGACAGTGATCAAGGTGCTTCATTTCCAAAGGGATAGAATATATATTTGATAAGGAAGAATATAAATGGTTTGATTGTGGGAGTGGGGTGAGAAAGGAGAATGGCGACGTCAGGCGGCAATCATTCACTGGAGACACCAAACATTCACACGGCCAACTCCGATGATTTTCATCAGTAATTCTATGAAAATTCATCTTCATCAAGTCCAATTATTGGGAGCGATTTATCACAGTTTAGACTGAGTCAAGGACAATATGCCCATTGCCAACTGGTGGATCTGTTGCATTGGTTAAAATTGGTCTGTGCAGGCTTGTTTTCATATATGAACAGATCAACTCTAATAGATTGCCAACACAGACTTGTTAATTTAACATAGAGTTGGAGTTCAAACTATGCCAAGAGGAAAGAAAGCAAAAATAAAATATGGCAAACAATGGCGAGCTGAAATGCTTATGTAAAATGCTTGAAATATGACTGAACTTTATTGCCTTCCCTCACAATGGAAACGTTGATAACACTGTGTGGGGATGTTTATGTTAAACTATATCGTGTATTGTGTTCTTTTTATTGTATGGCTGTATGGCAACTCAAATCTCACTGTACAAATTGGTGCATGTGACAATAAATGCGACGAACTTAAACAGAATGCTTTGAGCCAGACTGCAATGGGCAGTTTCAAGGAGATTATTATGTAGTTATACGTAGGGTGTTTGCAAATTATACCCACAATTATTATGCATGGATTATGAGTTATGTTATTACTGTAATGATGGAAATTAATGTTTTATCAGTATTACTTTGGTACTGGTGAAATCAAAGCTCCTCCAACTGTTTTTCTTTCCAAGTGGCTACTTATCCAGCAATTCAGTGTCACATTGCATTCCTGGTAGTGTTTCATTTGAAAGTTTTGCATAACACTAATTAGTATAAATCTATGAGCAAAGTATTCTCGTAACAGGGAACCCAGCTTCAGTTGAAGTAAAATACAGTACCTTTTGTGAAACTTACAATACAGTACCTTTTTTAAAATGTACAAAATTACTGGATTGCAAAAGATTAACAGCTGCTGCAGTTTGTACGAGTTAACTTAGCATAAAGTGCAGATTGAATTAGTGCGGTTGACAAATGCAATGTCTTCATTTGATGACCGACCACAAGAAGCATAGTCCACATATTTTTGCATATAAATAGAGCTCCTTTACCTGTTCTTGTCTTTGAAGTATCCATTCTGAAATAGGACTGTGCTTGGTTACTTCAGGAGATCTGCTGTCAACCTTTGCAGCTTGACCAGCAAATTGACTCGTGTTTGCCACACACTCTGAAAACATAAGCAATGTTAACCCTCAATAACGTCAGCAATTCAGTCAAACTACAAAAATATGTAGAGTGGGATGTGAACAGATCAGCCATGATCTTTTTAAGTGATAGAAAAGCCTTGAGGGGTCAAACAGACTGCCCTTAGCTAAGCTGTATGTAAAATTGATGTTCTTAAGAAGTAGTAACACTGGATCAAATCATAAACCATTGAAATTACTCGGGTTCTGTTTCTCTTCGCTTGTTTATTTAACTAATGGTTCCAAATGTAAAATTAACTCCAAATACAATGTAAGATTGGATCCATGGTGACTTTGTCGTCTGGATTTAGAACTGTCTCACTCATGAAAACAGGTTTGTGTTGGCAAAGTGTTCATCTGGCTGGAGGTCTGTGGTCAGTGGAGCTCTGATATACAGGTGGCTTGGTTACTAAGTTTGCAAATCATCCCAAAATTGGTGGAGATGCAGACAGCGAGGAAGGTCTTCAAAGAATACATAATGTACAACTATAAAATGTATACATATACACAAATTATATATCAGGTACAGAAATAGGAAAATAAATGGCAGATGGAGTTTAATCCAACCAAGTGTGATGTTTTTGATTGAAAGATACAGCATGAATAAGCCCTTTAGCCCATCAAATCCACACTGACCATCAGTCACCTGGTCACACTAGTTCTGTGTTATCCAACTTTCACATCTATGCCTTACACACAAGGAACAATTTACAGATGCCAATTAACCACAAATATGCATGTTTTTTAGGGTGGAAAGAATCCAGGGCATCCAGAGGAAACTCACACGGTCACATGCAGAATATGAAAACTCCCTATAGGCAGCATCCAAGATCAAACCCAGGTCTCTGGTGCTGCGAGGCAGCAGCTCTACCAGTTGTGCCACTGTGCTGCCTTTGGGAGACCAATGCAAGTGTGTGTACTCAGTGTAGGAAGGAACTGCAGATGCTGGTTTACAATGAAGACAGACACAAAATGCTGGAGTAACTTAGCAGGACAGGCAGCATCTCTGGAGAGAAGGTATGGGTGGCGTTTGGGGTCGAGGCCCTTCTTCAGACTGAGAGTCAAGGGAGTGTTTCTGACAAGATTCAGTCTGTCTCAGTCCAAATGTTATTTTCAATTCCACAAACAAGAACTTCCAATAAAGTATTTTCATTCCTAACTTCTGCAAATCAAAGTATAGTGATGACTTACCCGTGGAACCAGAAGCGGATGACCAAAGTTTTGGTCTCCTCTTCACTAAATGAGAACTCTGCACAGACCCGTAGTAAGGAGAGCCGAAGTCATTCAAGCGGTTCACTGCAGGCGAGTCAAAAGGACTGCTCAAATCTGGTGTAAAGGGGAGACTCAGGAGGCTCCTCAAGGACGGGGTTGAAGATTTGTTCATTGGGGAAACCAGAGGGCTCTGGGGAAAACGAGTATAGAATTGTGTCTTCAAGGAAGGCTGGTAGCTGGAAGGTTCTTCAAGGCAAGTAGCACCTGCAACGGAAAGAATGATGACCATAAAAGCATACCTATAACCGGGTTGTCAAATTAAACTAGGTTGCCACAGGATTGGATAATAAATAGTGGGACTATATAGTGATTAAAAATCCAATTAAAATAATGTAAAATGTAATGTCCAAGTCCCATTATCTCTAGAATCCTCTCCATCCCATGCTCGATGCTCCTTTATTTCCAGTCCCTCATACAACACTGATTTACACTTCACCAATGTTGACAATTTATCTGAATGGGGTTGGGTGGAATGGTGGTTGTTGTGGGAGGAGGGGAAAGAGGAGAGAAAGAGAGTTTGCAGGGACGACTAAAGGAATGGTGACATACTAACTATTTCAATAGAAGTTTCTGCTCCCATTTACAGCTCCCTTCATTTTGATTCTTGCTTCTTTATGGCCCATTTCTCTGCAACTTATAAACTTTCTTTCACTGACATTCAGATGTGATGAAAGACCAACAATTTCAAATGCATGCTTTATTTCTATCTCCACACATTATGCATGACCTGCAGTGTATTACATTTTTTCGTAATTATTTTTGATTTCCTCTAACTGCTTGTTTAAATAAAACCCTAAAACAATTTGCTATTACTAGTCGTAGTCAAAATACATTGTAACAACTCTGGATTACACTTTGGAAGCGAATTACAGATTTCAGATATTATATTGCCATCAGATTATTGGAGCTATGAAGCCAAGAAACAGAAAGAACTTTGGATTGGTCAGTTTTGATAAAATTTTAGCTCTTTTAGCCTTATCATATCAAAAATATCCTGTGGCTCACATCAGACGATCTCCTCAAATAAATTATGTCCACACAAAACCTGCCCCACATTGTCCAAAATTGTGATTAAAAACCTATTTTAAATAAACTGAACAAAGTCTGACCTGATGTACTTGACGGGTGGCTTTCCCTGGGAACAGGATGTGGTTTAATTCGACCATTGGCAGCAAGAGCTTCCTGATATTCTATCAGCTTTTGCGTTAGGTCATTTAGCAAGGCTAAGCATTCACCCGAAATGGCTATCCAATTATGAGGATGCCCACCTTAAAATGAAAACACAAAAATGATCAGCCGCATTAGCCTGGATAATATTGAAGCTGATTATTATAGTTCCTACTTGATATAAGGCACAAACAGAAAATTACTGAAATGTATAACACTGTGAAATCTGAAAAATGAACAGATTAAAATCTCAGCAGGAATGTCCTTGCGTGCACCAGTCTAAAGCCATCCAGGAATTGCACAGAAATTAAACAATTGAAGGGAAATCATTTCCTAAGATGTGAAATTGTAAGCTGCCTACCTTTTGGAAAAGGTAGTGGATCAGAGAGAAGGTAGACCCAAAATGCTGGAGTAACTCAGTGGGACAGAAAAAATGGGGAGAAAAAATGGGTGACGTTTCGGATTGAGACCTTTCTTCAGACTGATGTCAGGGGAGTGGGCGGGACAGAGATAGAATGTAGTCGGAGACAGTAAGGCTGTTGGGAGAACTGGGAAAGGGATGGAGGGCGTTAGAAAGCAAGTTACTTGAAGTTGCAGAAGTCAATGTTCATACCGTTGGGGTGTAAGCTGCCCAAGGGAAATATGAGATGCTGTACCTCCAATTTACACTGGGCCGCAATCTGACAATGGAGGAGGCCCAGGACAGAAAGGTCAGGCTGGGAATGGGAGGGGAGTTAAAGTGCTGAGTTAAAGGTAGGTTAAGGCGGACGGAGCGGAGGTGTTCAGCAAAATGATCGCCGAGCCTGCGCTTGGTCTCGCCGATATACGGGAGTTGACACCTGGAACAGCGGATACAGTAGATGAGGTTGGAGGAGGCGCAAGTGAACCTCTGCCTCACCTGAAAAGACTGTCGGGGTCCTTGGATGGAGTCGAGGGGGGAGGTAAAGGACATTTATTGTCACATACATCAATTAGTACAGTAAAATTTGAGTCACCATGCAGCACACAAATAAGATAAACACAACACTATAGAATTTAACATAACACATAAAAACATCCCCCCACAGCAGAATCAACGTTTTCTACTGAGAGGGAAGGCAACAAAGTTCAGTCCTATTCCTCTTGTTCATCCGTGGCCTCCGCAGTCCCCACATTGGCGGCCCGATATTTCAGGTCCTCTCGCCGGAATGATGGAACTCCGGCATCGGAACAGAAGAACTCTTTCCAAATCAGCCACTTCCAACACTGGCGATCCTCGGCGAAAGATCCCAGGCCTCCGCGATGTTTAAAGTCAGCGCCGCCCTTGGCTGGAAGCTCCACAAACCACTGACCATAGCTCCACGGTGTTAAAGTCAGCTGGCCCAACACGCCGGAGCTCCAACACGGTGATCCCGGTAAGGCATCATCCTGCTCCATGATGGAATTCTGCGCTGCGCCGCTGCTGAAGCTCTGGCAGGAAAGGCCGCGCCAATCCAGATGGTAGGCCGCGAGGAGGGGGCGAAGATACGGCTCGGATGAAAGACGCATCCTCGACCAGGTAGTGACTGAGAAAAACGGTTTCTTTTCCCCACCCCACACATTAAAAAGACTAAAAGACCTCCAAAAACAAACTTTTTGACAGACTAAAAATAACAAAAAGGATGAAAGGACAGACAGCTACTGGCGAGACTGCCACACTCGATGGCGCCACCACTCGAAGGGGACAGGCATTGCATCTCCTGTGGTTGCAGGGGAAAGTACTTGGGGATGGAGGGGGTGGCTTGGGTGGGGAGTTGCGGAGGGAATGGTCTCTGCGGAAAGTGGTGGAGACGAGAAGATGAGGCCAGTAGTGGGATCCCGTTGAAGGTGGCGATTAGAAAGAATGTTATTTAATTAATAGTTTAAATCATCAGGAAGGGAGAAAGCTATTACAAAGGATCTAATAGGGATGCTTAAGAGGTTTCTTGGGGGAGAAACAAGAATTAGGATGAAGAAAAGCAAAGGTAAAATAATGAGATTGAAGGGGGTGACACAAATGCCCAAATCAGCAATTTGCTTGAATATGGTGATTTGTTGTGAATTTCCAGATGAGTCTTATAGTAACCAAAATTCTAACTTCCACAAGAGACACTGTTGAAACAAAGGGTATTGCTTATTAAAAAGCGAGCTATATTACCACCAAAATGTAGACATTAGTCAATACTCCAAAAATCTAGTAAACAATAGTATGAATGGCACAAAAATTAGCATTCAATTTGCATTCCTTCTTCAGCATTATCGCTCATATTCTCCTTTTATAGAGTCCGCGAGGATTAAGATTATTACAAAAGATAGAAACAAAAAGTTGGAGTAATTCAGTGGGACAGGCAACATCTCTGGAGGGAATGAATGGGTGACGTTTCGGGTCGAGACCCTGCCTCAGACTATTGCAAATTCGGATTATCACAAATGGGTTCCAGCTATTTCCGTAACATCAACATCAATTTATGCAGTATACCAATTTTTTTTAATCTGTAAAATCATGCATGCATACAACATCCAACATCCATTTATTAAAGAGGAACACTGCTATACCTGGATGGCTAAGGCTGAATACCTCCTGTCTTCGACTGGGTGAATACTGGGAAAGTAAAGCCAAATCTTGCAACGCAAGGTACTGAAATAGAGAGATATACACATTCAGTTACCTACTTGCTAGCGACAAGTCGAAACAATCTACTATAATGATGTACTCTTTGTATTATAATGTTTTATTATGTGACTGATATCCAATTTGTTTTACCTTTATAGAACGGGAAACATTGGTCGTTAGGGCTTTAGGAAGGCATTGATCAGCTTCCTCTCCAAAATTGGACTGCACAGAAAATTGGAACACCTAAATCAATGAAAAAGACCAAAAGTATAAAACCCAATAGGGTTTTGTTTTGAGTACAAGCAAGCACAATACTGATTGGCTACAAAAATTGTCAATAATCTAAATTGTGCATTTTAGAGAATGGGACAATAACTGGATATTTCTGTTATTCTAAAACAGACACATAATTCTCGACAGATGTGGATGGGCAAGACGACAGTGAGCAGCTGCAATAGTCATTTTTTGTAATCTCGACAGCATTTAAAGTGGCCAAACCATGGAACTTTGGTAACTTGTAAATACTTATTTTGCAAAGCAAGAGATGGAAAATGCTCAAGGTTCAAACAAATTGTTCATCCTTACAAAATTTTGGAAACGATGATTGCTAATGAATAGCATGTATTGCTGAATAGATTTATGTGAACAACAAAAAACAATAACAATAAATATAAACAAGCTACTTTATCCACTAATAATTCTAACATTAATGGCTTTAAGTGTCTTAAAATAAATAGGAGCAGGTTATAATGCTATTGGAACCTAATCTGCCATTTAATAAGATCACGTAATTGGAATATCACTGTACTTTAATTGGTGCACGTGACAATAAAAGACCTTTGAAACTTTTCAACCCAATCACCATTCAAAAATCTGTCTTAAATACATTGCACCCACTGACCATTCACAGCCTTCTGGAAAAACTAGAACAACCTTGAGTAAAGAAATAGTGATGCAAGAACTCCAGATGCTGGAATTTTGAACTAAACACACAAAGTGTTGGAGGAATTCAGCGGGTCAGGCAGCAACTGTGGAAGGAACGGACAGGTGACGGATGGGTCCGAGTCCAAAATGTTGTCTCAACAGATGCTGCCTGACCTGCTGAGTTTCTCCAGCATTTGTGCTTTGCTTGAGTAAAGAAATGTTTTCTCATTTCTGCCTTAGTAGGTAATTCCTATTCCGACTGATCCTAGTTAACATTTCCCTGCCAGATGAAGCACGTTTCTGTAGCAATTAATCGATTTCTCCCAGTAACTTAATTGTTTCCAAATAAGGTTAGTTTATATCCTTTTTATCTCCAGAGAATAAAAATTAATTCCGGGACACAATCAAATTAATATATGCGGCACAGAGACCAGAAATGACCCCCATACATTAGGAGAGTTTTCACAAAAACATTGTTCCACTTCTGTTCACCCCATTACAGGAAGAACATGGTGGCTTTGTACTAGGTGTAGAAGAGGTTTATCAGGATGTTGCTTGTATTAGTGGGTATTGACTATAAGGAGAAGTTGACAAACTTGGATTCTTTTCTCTGGAGCATTAGAAGCTGAGGGGAGACCTGATACAAGTATATAAAATGATGCGAGGCCTCAATAGGGTAGGCCTTTTAGAAAGCCACCCTTTTCTCTGGGTGGAAATGTCAAAGACTAGAGGACATTTGAGACTAAAGGGGCTGTCCCATTTGGGCGACCTAATTGGCGAGTTTGGAAGAGTTTGGAAAAAATGACCTCCTTCGACTATGTGGAAGACCAGCTTCGACTAGCTACGACTAACTTTGGGAAAATTGGACACCGAATAGTGGGGAGTGAAGACGACCTCCTTTGATCTCCTTTCGACCTCCCTTCGACTATGATGAAGACCATCTATGACTACCTTCGACTACCCTCGATTACCTACGACTAACATGCCGATCTGCTATGACCAAACCTACGAGTAAAAAAAGTATTGTTTTTTTTCCATGGCAACCTTTTTTTACTCGTAGGCATTTTTTAACATATTGAAAAAAACGCTGCGACCTAGCTGAGCCCTCGAGTATGCGGAGACCACTCTCGAGCATGAAGGAGAGTTACGAAGACCGCCTACGACCTCGTGTCGACTATGCCGCGAGTATGAGTCGAGGGCAAACTCGCCAGAACTCGCGGATTAGGTTGCCCAAGATTGACAGGCCCCCAAGTTGAGAGGGGCAAAGTTTAATGACGATATGCAGAGGAAGGTTATTTTTATAGCGTGGAGGGTGCTTGGAACATGCTGCCACGTATAGTGCTGGAGGCAGATACGATAGTGGCATGTAAGAGTCCATTAGATAGGCACATGGATATGCAGGGAATGAAGGGCTACAAATCACATGCAGGCAGACGAGATCAGGTTGATTTGGCATACACATTGTGGGCGAAAGGGACTGCTCCTGTACTGTACTTTTCTATATTCTATATCTTTCGTCACAGTTTTTCTTCATAATTTGCTGTTTTGATAATTATGAAAGCTTAATTTTATATGTAGGAAACTTTTGAAAGCTGTCCCTCCTCCCACATTTAATTATTTCATTTTAGACACAAAAAGCTGGAGTAAGTCAGGTCAGACAGCTTCTCTGGAGAAAAGGAATAGGTGATGTTTCGGGTCGATATTCTTCTTCCTACATATTAAATATTGCATGTTAGTTTATGTTTACATTTTATCTTCCCTCATTAACTTTGTGTACCCATTTGTTGCTGGCTTGTAAAACTCTCCACAGGCTTATTACTCTTTTGCTTAACAACATTGTAAACTTTTCAGCCATAGGATCTCTTGCACATTGATTCCAATGTCTTTAAATTGAAAACAATCAAAATGGGAACTCTTGTCAAAACAAAGTTATGATATCTTTTCCATACTCACCTCCGTGATGTAGATTTTAAAGAGCACCCATGTAATGTACCAGGTAACCAAAATAAATGTACCGCTTAGCCAGGTCGTGTAGAGCAGTGGCAAATCAAACAGGCCAGTCAGGGTATCCAGACAATGCTGTGTGCTTCAGAAAAAGGTACATTAAATAGTGCTAATTGTGCTCATTCACATATTAGCACTAGTAATATTGCATCTCACTGTGATCTGACAGACGCACATCTTTCTAAAAGGCAACGTGTAAGTTTAACATATACCCAAACTACTTTACTGCCAAAGATCACTGCTCAGATATACGAAAGTAGAATTAAAGCAGCAAAACGTTTTACATGATTTGGTTGAACTATTTTGTATGTTAAGCTTCAGAAATTGTAAGTTTGGTACAATGCCATGGAAAAAATAGGATTCATATTTAAGTGAACATCTGTGAGTGGGGAATGAGCAGACGAGAAGTTTCAGCTTTGGACAGAGCGCATTGCTGATTTTGATCAACTCAACCTGACCCAATTCAGCATTCTGAATCAGGATGTTTAAAATCATTAACACTGTTTTTGTCTACAAGTCCACATTTATTTTTGAAAAATGATAATCAGTATCACTAAGCTATCCCATTATATAAAATACACTGATGTGGTGTCAAAGGGCAAAATAAGTCATAGCTTCAAATCCAAAACACCCCTGTGATTGCTTAGATCGACAGATCAGTGGCTATGATGCTGCTTTTGGGTTCAATGGCCTTGTGCAATTAATGGCATTGGTAAAGGAAAAGAAATAACACACAATACAAAATCACCTCCCAAATAATTATTAAACAGGGTCTCATCAAATATTAACAAATGAATATTCTATAGGCAGCTCACCTGTCCTTTTGGAGGGTTGTTGAGGCACTTATCCAAGCTCTCGGCACATAACCTGAGTTGGAATTAAGAAGGTATTAGGGAAATCAAATTGAGGATTTGCAGATATTTCGTCCATCATTCAGCGAGCAGATTTTGGAGACTGAGCAATGTCACCAATAAAGAGTAAGCCATCCTGGAGTTTACTCAGCAGTCCATACCAAAAGATCAAGAACGTTTTAACCAGCTTTTATCAGTTACATGCAACATATTGCCTTTATGTTTATTCATTATTTTTAAACAGTTCCCTCAGATTATGTCCCCATATTGTAATTTTATTTCTTCATGCATTTCATCCCTATCCTTACAATGTACGGTAGTGATGTGATGTCAAATACCTACAATAATGAAACTGATTTATAAAAATATTTTACTGTTGCATTGTATTTGAGAAATCAAAATAATATAACGGTGAAACCACATTTTAAAATAGTTTAGTATTCTTCTATTTGACATTGCTATTGCCGGTATAATTTTTTAATCCTCTGGTCATTCGTGTAACATAATTTTGCTCGGAACCAGGACAATTATCAAGTTAATCAAACAAACATTCAGAGAAGCTGAAATTCAGTCAACAAGTGTATTTAAAACCGAGTTCTCAAATTCTGCTTATTCAATTCAAAAAAGCAGGTGCTTAATTATTTTCTCCCTGGCACATCTTCCCATTTTCGGACCCACAGCTTTCTTGTGGTTCCAAATTATACTCACTCAGGCAACTCTCTATGGAATGCTCCAGCTGATTAATAGTTATTTCCCCTTTTTCAACTCAAGACAAACTGGAAAGTGCACCAGGGAAGTAGTGAATATAGTGAATGAAGCTCCAATATTGCTGCAATCCAGTATTTCTATCTCCGAGTTAAGTGCAAGCGAAAGAATGAAGGTGAAGCAGAGGCAAGCAGAGCATGAGAAAATTAACCTATGCCCAAATGTAACTCACAAGATAGGACATGGAATGTGAATAAATAAAAAGATTACCTAGAAAATAGTAAAGGATGCAGTAGTTCCTGAGGAAATACAGAGATTGCACAGCACTATACTTGATGACCAATGATAGGTTTGCTTTGAAACGCAGGTACTTAAATTGCTGCAAAAAAAAGGAAACAGAAGATTACTTTTTCCCTCTTTTCTCAACTTTTCTGTTTTTTTCTTGTGAGCAAGCTAGGACTCACCAAGGCACCGTTCCACAGATGTGGAGCACTGTATTGACCATTCAAAAGGTATTCTAGCACTGCATATCCCGCTGATAACACTGGTGAGAAGGTCATTATCTCCCTAATTGTGTCCATACTCAATACCCACAGCAATGCATTCCAGACCCCACTACGTTCTGTGTAAAAAAACTTGCCCTGCACATTTTCAATAAACTCCCTCCCCCCTCTGAACTTATAGCTATGCCCTAGAGTTGGACATATCCACCGTGGGGGAAAGTTTCTACCTCTACCCCATCTATGCCTCTAATCACTTCTACCAAGTTTCCCCTCAACCTCCGATGTTCCAGAGAAAGCAATCCAAGTCTAGATTCACTTGTGATCTGACTGATGTTTGCTGCTTAGCCCCACAAATAATTGTTATAAGCACAGTGTCGCAGCAGTAGAGTTGCTGCCTTACAGCGCCAGAGACCCGGGTTCGATTATGACTACGGGCGCTGTCTGTACAGTTTGTACATTCTCCCTGTGACCGTGCAGGTTTTCTCGGGGGCTCGGGTTTCCTCCCACATTCCAAAGATGTGCAGATTTGTAGGTTAATTGGCTTCTGCAAATTGCCCCCTAGTGTGCAAGATGCAAAAGTGTGATAACATAGCAGAACTAGCGTACAGGTTGGTTGGCGTGGGCTGAAGGACCCGTTTCCACGCTGTATTTCTAAATTATATTACACTAAACAAAGATCAAAATCAAACTGCACCTTTAAGTTTCATTTCCACAATAAGCAGTTGATTAACCCATTTGGTCCTTAGGGAGTACAATTTAGTCTCAGTGCCGGTTATAGACCTTAACTGATAGGTTAATATCATAAAGATCCAATATGGCTCACTAAGTGCTATTTCTCTCAGTTCCTAATAAAGGGATCTCAAATCAAAAGTCCAGTACATTTTTGCAAATATTAAATGGAAACTGAATGTAACCATCACATGTCGATAAACTACAAAGGGATGACCCCCCCTCCCTCTCTACATGTTAAATGTGGTGGTACAAGTGCCACATGTGGCAGCCACAGTGCTTCAAGTGGCCACGTGAGAAACCCGTACCATGATTAGTTCCAGAGTTAAGTACTACACCCAACAGCTACAGGATAGCTGCCGCTGAGAGGCGGGGAACACAGTTAGAGATTGACAGAGGTCCAGGAGCTGGTGGATTGCTAGATCGACCTAGTAGGAAACTGAATATATTGACCCCAAAAGAAACAAAAAACAAATCACCATATAGATATCAGGTCCAAGACCCAACAGATGTCTAAAGAGGCAGCAAATAAATGACCTGCATTTTAGATCATAGCAGGTAAGAACTCTCACATTGAAGTTTAGATGACGTATATTTAAAATAAACAAATATTTACTACAAATAAATTGATCTGCTTTTAGAGTATCCAAAGTAGAAATAAAAAGTTACATTTGTTACCTGCATAGTTGGGAAAGACAAATAATTGAAGTTGTTAGCAAAGTAAAGCAAACTGTAACAATATCCTATAAATGCTCCTTCCATCAGCAGGAAAACATGAAATTCATTGAGGCACATGTGGCCACTGGATGCAGAACTGTAACGATAAGATTAAAAGTTGATAGGGAGTTTAGCGGCAAAATAAAGACAAGGTGCACAAATTCTAAACAACGATATTTTGTAAACGTTCACATTACCGTAACTCCAAGCTTACCTGTCACGAGATGAGCAAGGCACACTGATCATCTGGTAACGCCCACCAGCTATGACTGCGGTGCACCATGCCATCAGCATCCCCATCACTGCATGTACCACCGAATGAATGAACCGATGTGGGTGGAACACATTCCCTATCAGTGCAATCCGACTGCATGGAATAGATGGCTCCACTGCAAAGGAAGGATATAACATTTTTCAAAAAAAAAACCGTAGCAGGTTTAAGATCCTGTTAGGGGCTATACATTTAGTTGGAAAAGTCGACAAGGCAAGTAATTTGAAAACACCCCCTTTCAGAACTCAAACTTGAACATAACATCTAATATCATCTCAGCAAAATTGATCATTACATCATTTCACCAACTGTGGAATCATATATTTCAACAACTTAACCACCATCCTTGTTTACCCTACCCAAACTGACAATTATCAACATCTCTGCATACTTCACCTGTCTTATCGACAATCATTCCATTTCACAAACGAAAATGCTTCCAGTGGATAAAATACAAGATTCTTTATTTTAAAATCACTGTAGCCTCATGCCACATTCTCCTCAAGCCCTTTATCTTACCCCAAATGCATATACTCTCATCTATTTGATGCCTGGAATTCCTCTCATACTATCTCCACTCCCTCACCCTGCCACAAATACACAGGTTACTTTTTAAATAGCATTTCAGTCACCCATCATAGCTCTTAATCAGCATTCTATATGATTTTTGGTGTATTGACCAAGTGTTATTTACTTGGTACAAAAAACAGAGCAACACTACGGCACGGCAGATTTGACTGAATCCAGGTGCTCTGTGTGTGGAGTTTGCACATTTACCCCATGACCAAAAGCACATTTCTCCCAGGAGTTTCAACTTCATCCCGCAAACTGAAGACATGCTGGTAAGTTTTAGACTTTGGACACACAGCACGGAAACAGATCCTTCAGCTCAGAGTTCGTGCCGACCAACGATCACCCTACACAGTAACACTATCCTACACATTAGGAGCAATTTTCCTTTTGTACTGAATTTGCAGAAAGCCAACAATCACTTGGAAAATGTTAGAAATGACTTTAGACAATGACTAGAAAAAGGTAGGCCCATACATTCATTTTCATAAACACAAAATTAAAATTTTTTTATGCATCCCATTAACACTCGATTTAGATATTGATCAAAATGAACTTAATTCTACATTTTCATTACAACAAATGCATAATTCACAAAGTGAGGCCAAATTGAAATTCCCATTGACATACTGTCAAAACTGTATAAATGTCAATCACGCAACTCATGTTACATGATGTACCTGGTATCGTATGAAACAGGATATAATGAATCATTGCCTCTTTTCTCACTAATAATTGAACAAACCTAATTTTAAAAGAAATGATTTTGACAAATGCAAATTTTACTTAAAATGGAGATAAAATGCATGATTTTAAACCTATGGAGTGAATATTTAAGCATCAAAATGTTATCTAAAAATCAAACAACAAGAAGTTAACAAAAGAGTAGCCAAGTGTCAAGAATAAAATTCTAATACCTGAATAATATTCCATATTGAAGATTCCAATAATTACTAAAGATCCACACAACACCAGGATTGAAAACATTATGCAAGAACTGTTCAGGTGGTTCAATGTGTCTAGAAAAGAATAAGGATACAATACGTTATTGTATTCAGAAAGAGAATTCCTCCCCCAACCCATCAGCATTATGATTACCTGAAATCCACTGAACAGGACAGAATACATTCAGTTGGCTAAGCATTATAAATACAGTCGTGGAGACAGGCAACAACAGGACAGACCATGCAATAGCAGCAGCTGCTCGCCAACTGAACACCTGGAAAGCAAGATGACAAAAACGGAAATTAGTATCTGCTCAGGTCTGGGGCGAGTTTTGAAAAACAACTAAACAGATAGTGGGCCAGTTTATAAGTTACTATACCTGTTATACTCACTCCAGTTCTTCCACTATTATTTTATTAACTCTACTTAAGCATCCAATTTTCAGTTTCAGTTACAGAATGTTCTGAAGAACTGTAACATATTCTGCTTTACCAAGATAAGCAAGGTAATCCACTTGACACCATAACAAAACTTTATGACATTCCAACCTGGTAACATCCATGTCAATTTTCTGTTCCATCTTCCCCTTACCTGATCAGAATTTTACATAACACTCCAGCTGTGGCCTAGTTATGTCTTTGTTTTTCTAACCACCGATTCAGCGAATGAAGGAACACCATACATGCCTTCTCTTTCTCTTGTACATATCTCTGTTTCCCACCTTCTATGTTTGAATTTCTTTTAGATTGGTGGACCAAATGAATTACTGTCACTTCCCTGCTTTGAATTTAATTGCCAACTTTCTGTGCATCTGACCAACCCACTTACATCATTTCATCAGAACCCCCCACCCCCCCCCCCCCCCCCCCCCCCCAAGATAATGAGGGGCATTTGTGTTGAGTTACTTTAAACAATAAATAAATAATAAACAATAGATCTTCTAGCTTAATTGACATGAAATGAATTTACAATAATCTGATCCCACTGTCGATGATACCCACTCTAAACCCCAACCATCAACTCCAGTCCCTCAAGCGAATTGCAAACATAAGGAGCTACAGATGCTGGTTTACCAAAAAAGACACAAAGTGCTGGAGTAACTCAGCGGGTCAGGCAGCATTTCTGGAGAACATGGGTCGGAGAAGTTTCGGCTCTGGACCTTTCTTCAGATAACAGGGGAGGGACATTGCAGACTCAATAGCTCGGCAGCATCCGTTTAAAGACAGATGGGTCTGGAATTCCGGAACACCTCGTCTGATGATACCCTGGTCACTTTCCTGTCAGTTTAACATAGATCATCATCTTTGGGAGCTTCCTTCCCCATCTTCACCCGTTAAAGAGAAGATAGACACTTAATGCTGCAGCAACTCAGCGGGGCGGGCGAGAAGGAGAAGGAATGGGTCGAGCCCTAAAGAATCACAGACCCATGCTCCCCACAGATGCTGCCTGTCCCGCTGAGTTACTCCAGCATCGCAGTTCCTTCCTCCACATTCACCCGCTCCGGGCCGGACATGCCTCGGCCTGTTCAGCATCAGCGGGCCGGTGGTGAAGGGAGCAGCCGCCGGTTGGCAGGACTGGCCTCACCTTGCGGATGAACCATAGGCCCGGCGGCCGCTCGGCGCACCCCTCGCTGCTGGCGCCCCGCATCCCGAACTCCAGCTCCTGGACAAGACCAGGACCAAGACCAGGCCGCGCCGCTCCCGCGCTTTCAGATTCAAAGGCCAACCCACTGTGCGTCTGCGCCCCCCATGGGTGACGCATGCACGCCGCGATCACGAAGGCAGCACGGCGCCATGTTTGATGCTGGCCGAACCGGTCGCCATGTTTGATGCTGGCAGAACCGCCCGCCATGTTTGATGCTGGCAGAACCGGCCGCCATGTTTGATGCTGGCAGAACCGGCCGCCATGATGGATGGAGCCGCCTCCTGGACAGAGCTGAGATGACATGTAGACCAAATGTACTAGAGGAGCTCCTCTAGTATCTTTGATGTAGACAGACACAAAATGAGACAGACGAAATGTAGAGGAAGGAAAGCTACAGTCAGTGGGACAGTCAGGCAGCATCTCTGGAGAGAAGGAGTGGGTGACGAGACCCTACTTCAAATTGATATGTGTCTGAATTTCCTGCAGTCTGGTCATAGTCAAGATCGAAAGCGTTTATTTGTCATATGCACCTGAACAATGAAAGTCTTGAGCAAAAATCTAAGTGATGGAAGACCTCAGCAGGTCAGACAGCATCTATGGAGGGAATGAACAGGCGACGTTTGAGGTCGAGACCTTCTACAGGTGGATATGGGTGAGGGGGGTAATTGGCAGATGGGCAGCATAAGTGACAAAGGACAAAGGGATGAAAAGGAGACAAAAGGAAAAACAAGTATGCGATGTAAAGCTGGAGGTATGGGTGGAAGGGGACAGAGTGGAGGGGAAAGATTGAATAAGAGGGGAATATGGGAGTTGGAGATGAAAAATGTGCTTGTGGAGGAGGGGAAAGGAGCAGGTACCTAGAATGGTTGGAGTTTATGATGTATGCACACTGGTAGAGAGAGCAGGGAAAGGTGATATCAGGGGAAAGAGAGGCGAAGGGATGGGAATGGTGGCTATTACTTGAAATTGGAAAATTTAATGTTCATACAGTTGGGTTCATAAGATCATAAGACAGGAGCAGAATTAGGCCATTTGGACCATCGACTCTGCTCCGCCATTTGATCACAGCTGAGCTATTTTTCCCTCTCAACCCCATTCTCCTGCCATCTCCCCGTAGCCTTTGGCACCCTTACTGATGAAGATTAATTTTTGTTTTAAAAATACCCAATGACTTGGCCTCCATGGCTGCCTGAATTCCACAGATTCAACACCTTCAGGCTGAAGAAATCTTCTTCATCTTTATTCTAAAGGTACCTCCTTTTATTTTAAGGCTGTGCCCTCTGGTACTAGATTCTCCCACTACTGAAAACATCCTCACCACATCCACTCTACCTAGGTCTTTCATTATTCGGTAAGTTTCAATGAGATAGCTTCATCCCTCTATACTCCAGCGAGTACAGGCCCAGAGAAATCAAACACTCCTCATATGCTAATGCAATAATCCCCAGAATTATTCTCATAAATCTCCTCTGCACCCTCTCCATGCCAGCTCATCCTTCCTCAGATATGGGGCCCAAATCTGCTCACATTATTCCAAATGAGGTCTGGCTAATGCCTTTTAAAGCCCGTCTGAAGAAGGGTCTCAACACAAAACGTCACCATTCCTTATCCCCACAGATGCTGCCTGTCCCGCTGAGTTACTCCAGCTTTTTGTGTCTCTCTCAAAATGATAGGGCCTATCAAAATGATAGGCTAACATTGCATTTGCCTTCCTAACTATTGACTAAACTGGCAAAATAACCTTTTGAGAATCCTGCACCAGAGTTCTCAAGTCTATGCCTTTATTCCTTCTGTCAAAGTTCATGGCGTACACTTTGCTACACTCAAGTGATACAGTGATGTTCTTCTATTTTTTTTAAATGGGGAAAGGATTCAGTAATCAGGACTAAGGAGTGTTGATTCAGGATTATCAAAAGGTTAATTGGGAACAGGGATAGTGACAGATTTGGAGGACCAGTTGAACACAAAGTGCCCGGTGCAAATTGAGATAATAGTTTTTGGCAGGAAACCCCAGCCTATGCCAATGTGTGCAAATGCAGTCAGTAACATTTCAACTTTGGTTGCTTTGTAAACATTAGGCAGCATGGTGGCGCAGTGGTAGAGTTGCTGCCTTACAGCACTTACAGAGCCAGAGACCCGGGTTCGATCCGGATGACGGGTGCTGTTTGTATGTTCTCCCTGCGACCGTGTGGGTTTCCTCCAAGATCTTCAGTTTCCTCCCACACGCCAGAGACCTACAGGTTCGTTGGTTAATTGGCTTTGGTGTAAATGTAAAAAAAAATTGTCCCGAGTGTGTGCAGAACAGTGTTAATGTGCGGGGAATCAGTAGGCTGAAGGGCCTGTTTCTGCGTTGTATCTCTGAACTAAACTAAACTAAAGTTAAACTATTGCGAGTCTCTATTGTCATTGACGAACCCCACGTCATCTCTGATGCCACACGTTATCTCTTAATTGATTCATGATTTTTGATGTTCACATTTATATTGTAAACCTAAAGACTGGGCAGCCGGGCAGCCAAGCCATACAAACCAGAAATGTGTAATGGACAGAAAACGTATAATCTGGATGTTCTGGTTCATATGAAAAGTTAAAGAAAACATTAAGGAACAGCAATAAAAACATAACATTTATATGTGAGATTGAAGTGCAGACAAAATGTTGCAATCACGTGTCTCACTAATCACAAATCATTGTTATACCACGAATATTCATTCAGAATTAATAGTTGTCAATGGTTTAAACAACATTTGGTTTGTTTAAATTTATTAGCACACAAGGCACCAAAATTCAGGAACTGGAAAATATTACAATAAATCAATATGAAATGTTTTAGCCTCTTTATGTTGTGCCTTTTTATGTTCATTAAAAATAATAGATAAAATAACTAAACTGAAAATACAGTTAAAAGCAATAATATACATATGTTTCTCATGGGGAAAAATGGGATATTGCTGTGATTCCTCTATTTACAATGCAGGTACTACATTCATTGTGTATTGAATTTATGATATAACATACATTGGAGATTGTTGGAGCAAATGAGGTACATTTTGAAGGGAAATATACATTGTAGGGCAAGATGTTCCCAGGTTTGTATCAGGAATGTTATCAATAAAGATTGGCTAAACCACAGATGACAGAGAGCTTTGAAAGAGAAAGTAGGAGTAGAAAAGCTGACGTGCGAGAAACAAATTCCGGATGGCTTCCAGCATGAAGTGATTAAAACCTGGAATGTGGAAGGGGCCTGAATGGAAGAAAATCTGAGATTTTGATGACCATATTGAAAAGTCTTGAAGGTATAAAAACAAGGGTGAAGGTCTTGTTTACAATGTTTATCAGTTCCTTGGTCTTGTCAATATTGTTAATCAACTACTTGGTCTAGCTAACATTGAACAAGATTGTTATTCTGGCACCATTCAATAAGATTGTCAATCTCCCTCCTGTACTCTGACTCAACGTTGCCTGTTAATTGTTCCAAACAACGGTGGTGTTGTTGGCAGATTTAAAGAGGGTGTTGGAGCTCTGTATGGCTGCATAGTCATGGGTATATACAGAGTATAGTGAATCTTAGAATCATAGAAAATAGGTGCAGGAGTAGCCATTCGGCCCTTCGAGCCTGCACCACCATTCAATATGATCATGGCTGATCATCCAACTCAGTATCCTGTACCTGCCTTTTCTCCATACCCCCTGATCCCTTTAGCCACAAGGGCCACATCTAACTCCCTCTTAAATATAGCCAATGAACTGGCCTCAACTACCTTCTGTGGCAGAGAATTCCACAGACTCGCCACTCTCTGTGTGAAAAATGATCTTCTCATCTCGGTCCTAAAATACTTCCCCCTTATCCTTAAACTGTGACCCCTTGTTCTGGAGTTCCCCAACATCGGTAACAATCTTCCTGCATTTAGCCTGTCCAACCCCTTAAGAATTTTGTAAGTCTCAATAAGATCCCCCCTCAATCTCCTAAATTCCAACGAGTACAAGCTGAGTCTATCCAGTCTTGCTTCATATGGAAGTCCTGCCATCCCAAGAATCAGTCTGGTGAACCTTCTCTATATTCCCTCTATGGCAAGAATATCTTTCCTCAGATTAGGAGACCAAAACTGTACGCAATACTCCAGGTGTGGCCTCACCAAGACCCTGTACAACTGCAGTAGAACCTCCCTGCTCTTGTACTCAAATCCTTTTGCTATGAATGCCAACATACCATTCGCTTTCTTCACAGCCTGCTGCACCTGCATGCCTACTTTCAATGACTGGTGTACCATGACACCCAGGTCTCGTTGCATCTCCCCCTTTCCTAATCGGCCACCATTCTGATAATAGTCTACCCTCCTGTTTTTGCATCCAAAGTGGATAACCTCACATTTATCCACATTATACTGCATCTGCCATGCATTTGCCCATTCACCCAACCTATCCAAGTCACCTTGCAGCCTCCTAGCATCCTCCTCACAGCTAACACTGCCCCCCAGCTTCATGTCATCCGCAAACTTGGAGATGTTGCATTCAATTCCCTCATCCAGATCATTAATATATATTGTAAATAGCTGGGGTCCCAGCACTGAGCCTTGCGGTACCCCAATACCGTGTGCTTTAAGTTTGAATGCTAATCTCTTATGTGGGATCTTGTCGAAAGCCTTCTGAAAGTCCAGATATAACACATCCACAGGTTCTCTCTTATCCACTCTACTAGTTACATCCTCAAAAAATTCTATAAGATTCGTCAGACATGATTTACCTTTCATAAATCCATGCTGACTTTGTCCAATGATTTCACCACTTTCCAAATGTGCTGCTATCCCATCTTTAATAACTGACTCTAGCATTATCCCCACTACCGATGTTAGACTAACTGGTCTGTAATTCCCCATTTTCTCTCTCCCTCCCTTTTTAATAAGTGGGGTAACATTAGCTACCCTCTAATCCTCAGGAACTACTCCAGAATCTAAAGAGTTTTGAAAAATAATCACTAATGCATCCACTATTTCTGGGGCTACTTCCTTAAGTACTCTGAGATGCAGCCTATCGGGCCCTGGGAATTTATCGGCCTTTAATCCATTCAATTTACCTAACACCACTTCCCGGCTAACCTCGATTTCACTCAGTTCCTCCATCTCATTTGACCCCCTGTTCCCTGCTATTTCCGGCAGATTATTTATGTCTTCCTTAGTGAAGACAGAACCAAAGTAGTTATTCAATTGGTCTGCCATGTCCTTGTTCCCCATGATCAATCCACCAGGGACCTACATTTGTTTTAACTAACCCTTTTCTCTTCACATATCTATAAAAACGTTTGCAGTCCGTTTTTATGTTCCCTGCCAGTTTTCTTTCATAATCTATTTTCCCTTTCCTAATTAAGCCCTTTGGCCTCCTCTGCTGGACTCTGAATTTCTCCCAGTCCTCTGGTAGGCTGATTTTTCTGGCTAATTTGTATGCTTCATCTTTAGTTTTGATACTATCACTGATTTCCCTTGTTGTTCACGGATGCACTACCTTCCCTGATTTATTCTTTTGCCAAAGTGGGACGAACAAGAGAAACTTAAAAAAAACATTTCATATTGGAAAACACTCCCTATATCTATGATCGGTAGGATTAATGCTATAAAGATGATTTTTTTACCACAATTGTTATATTTATTTCAGGCAATTCCTTTTTTTCTCCCAAAAAGTTTTTTTAAAAAAATTGATACTATAGTTAATAATTTTGTCTGGGATTACAAAAGTCATAGAATAAGTAAAAAACACTTATGTAAGTCTAAGATAAATGGAGGGCTGGCACTTCCAAATTTTCTATATTACTTTTGGGCAGTTCAGATTAAGAATATGAATTTTTGGTGGGTAAATATGGATGTTGAACCAATGTGGTTAAAAATGGAAAAGGAAGACTGTTTACCTTTCAATATAGAGTCGATTATTTTCGCACCAAAGGAAGTACAAAAAAAGACTTATAGGGACAACCCTATAATTCATAATAATAGGCGTATTTGGAAACAGATAGTTAAGACCCTATATCTGGATAATCTTTCTTTTAGGTTACCAATTAGGAATAACCCACTGTTTAAACCCTCAATCTTAGATGCGGGGTTTAGACTGTGGGAGGATTCAGGAATTAAAAGGATAGGACACCTTTATAGAAATGGAAAATTTTTATTATTTGAAGAGTTACAAGATATTTTTGGATTACCTTCACAACACCATTTTAGGTATTTACAAATTAGAGATTTTATTAAATGTAACACACAAGACTATAAAAAAAAAGAACCAGGCTTATTAGATGAGCTGTTTAATTTACATCCAAATACGGATAAGCTTATAGCTTATATATACAATATTATTTTAGATAAAGAGAACCCAACAACTGAAACATATCGTCAAGCATGGGAAAATGAAATTGGATTACCTAAAACAAAAGAAACTTGGGAAGAATGCTTACAAAGAATACATTGGTGTTCTTTGAATGCCAGACACACACTGATACAATTTAAAGTTATATATAGATTACACTACTCGAAAACCAAATTAAAAAGTATCTTTCCTAGTCTCTCCTCTATTTGTGATAAATGTAAGAATCTTGAAGCAAATTTAATACATAGTTTGGTAACGTGTCCACGGTTGAATTATTATTGGATTGAAATTTTTAAAGTTATTTCGGAAGTTCTTAAGGTTGAACTCGACCCAGACCCAAAATTAATAATATTCGGAATCCCGGAGCCAAATTTGGTACTCACAGTTAATCAAAGAAATTTTTTTGATTACTGTTTAATAATAGGGAAAAAAATGATACTTAAATTTTGGAAGGGAACATTATCCCCAACAATTAAAATGTGGAAAGCAGAGATGTTGGAGACGTTGAATTTGGAAAGAATTAGATTTGTCCTTTTGGACAGGTATAATTCTTTTGAATCGATATGGTCTCCATATATACAGTATTTAGAGAAGTAGCTATTCTTGGAATCACGGCTCGACGGACACCCTACAGATCCGATGCGAATAACTTACTTATATTTGATATTATTGTGCATTTATTAGAGATATTTCTGAATGAAATAGTATTTCGTATAATGACCTTAGTTTTTGTTTATATATATGTAATATTTTTGTTTTTCAAATTTTCCCTTTTTTTTTCTTTTTTTTTTACGGTTGAAGTATGTGGGAAGAATTTTTTATTCCTTTTTATTTACTCTTTTTTCTTTTCTCTTTTATATATCCTTTTCTTTATTTCCAAAAAATAGAAGATATTAAGTATTGATATGTTATTTGTAGTAATATTGAATTAAGGTGTTAGTTTATAAAGTAAGCTTTACATTGTAAACGGTTTACTTCAAATAAAAAAATATTACACAAAGTGGGACGAACAATTGTTGTAGTTCATCCATGCAGTCTTTAAATGCCTTCCATTGCATATCCACCGTCAACCCTTTAAGAATCACTTGCCAGTCTATCTTGGCCAATTCACATCTCATACCCTCAAAGTTATCTTTCTTTAAGTTCAGAATCCTTGTTTCTGAATTAACAATGTCACTCTCCATCCTAATGAAGAACTCAACCATATTATGGTCACTCTTGCCCAAGGGGTCACGCACAACAAGACTGCTAACTAACCCTTCCTCATTACTCAGTACCCAGTCTAGAATAGCCTGCTCTCTCGTTGGTTCCTCTACATGTTGGTTTAGAAAGCTATCCCGCATACATTCCAAGAAATCCTCTTCCTCAGCACCCCTGGTGGGACTGAGCGCACAGCCGTGATGTGTTGATAGTTATTGTGAAGGAAATGTTACCAATTCAAACTGATTGTAGTCTGTTGGTGATGAAGTCGTGGATTCAATTACATTGGGATGAGCTGAGACCCATTCTCTGAGTTGATGATCTGTGTGGAGCAGATGATGGTGTTAAACGCCAAGTCTAGTCAATGGACAACAGCCTGGCATTCTTTTTCTTCTTGTCCAAGTGGTCCATTGCAGAGTGGATGAATGGGACTTTGTGCAAGTACATGTGCACCAAGTTATTTTAAGAATGGATGAATGCAGGTTTATGCAGAAAAAGTACAATGTAAAACAAGTTTGTCAATATGCCAACTGTACTTCGAGTGGTATTTTAAACTGGCATTGAAATGAGTCGAAATCTTGTCAAATTATCACTTGCTTTTCTTTGTGGTTGTTTTTTCCATATTCTTAGAATCTGCTATCTCTCTTGTTGTTAGCCTTCTATCCATTCTTTTATTTATGCTCTTGCTTGGACTTCATTCGTTAGTCTATAATATGAAGCATATTGACAATGCTTTATGAGACATATGAATATATTACATTTGTTACACTTGTCTTAGCAGCTTTCAAAGATTTCATGAGGTTGGTCATGGAAGATTTTCTCTTTTGGCATCCATGGTGACTATTCATTTATGGGCTGGATCTGGCTTTCTGCCTAAACTCTTTGCCCCTGATGACTGCTCACCATCACTAACCTGTACCAGATATGAAGCGTTTTGCCAAGCTTACCCTCCCTATTTGAAAGCAACTGCCAAGTTGAAGCTTCCTACTGGGAGGGGCCTTAGGCATTCGATCCCGGAGCTCTGCAGTGTGCATCTGGGGCCTTTCTGTTGAAGGCTTTACGAACAATTTTCAAATGATCCAGATGTGACTAGTGGTTACACAAAAACTGTTTTAAAATTAAAATAGAATTTGTAAAATAATTCTAAAGATAAAAAGTTGCTTATTTGAAATATTAAAAATGACAGAAAATTATAAAAAACATTAAAATAAGTAAACCCCTTACTGTATCTTTGCATATCTTTCTTTGCAGGGTGGATGTCATATTCTCTTACATCAACCAATCCTGTTGAAAAGCTTAAAGATCAGCAGCTAAACTGAACATAACTGGGGGAGTAGGGTAGGAACAAGGAACCGCAGATGCTGGTTTACAAAAAATGGCACAAAGTGCTGGAGTACCTCAGCGGTTCAGGCAGCACTCCTGGAAAAACATCGATAGGTGACATTTCGGGTCGTGAGCCTTCTTCAGATTGATTTTGGGGGGGGAGAAAGTTAGAAGAAAGGAGCGGCAGGACAAAGCGTGGCTGGTAATAGCTGAACACGGGCGAGTGGGGATTTTGATACGTCATTGGTTGGACAAAGGACAATAATGGAAAACCAGGGAGACAAAAGGATTGAAAAGTTGTGAATTGTGAAACCAGAGGAAGAAATTTAAGTGGAGGGGAAGGGGAAAAATAGGTGCAAATACAGGTGGGGCACAAGAGGGGGGGGGGGGGGGGGGGCTATTAGAGGTAACCTAAAATGGCGTATTCAGTGTTCATACCATCAGGTTGAAAGCTACCCATCTGTAATAAGAGGCGCTGTTCCTCCTGTTTGTGTGTGGCCTCACTCTGGCAATGGAGGAGGTTCAGGACAGGAAGGTCAGTATGGGAATGGGACGGAAAGTTAAAATGGTTAGCAACAGGGAGATCCGCCAGGCCTTGCCGGTCCGAGCGTGTGTTTGGCGAAATGGTCCCTGAATTTATGCTTGGTCTCACTGAAGTGCAGGAAGGCTCATCAGGAACACCAGATGCAGTAGTTGAGGTTTAAGAAGGTGCATGTGAACCTCTGTCTCAGCTGGCAGGATTGCTTGGGTCCCTTGATGGAAGCTAGGAAAGAGGTTTAGGAACAAGTGTTACATCTGTTATGTTTACTGGGGATAGTACCAGGGACGGGGGTGGTTTGGGTGGGTAGGGATGAAGGAACCCTGGGGCTGTGGAGGGACAGGTCTCTGCAGAAGGCAGAAAGGAGGAGAGATGGGAAGATGTGACTAGTGGTGGGATCAGTTGGAGGTGATGGAAATGTCGGACTATGATGTGTTGGATATGGAGGCTGATGGGGTGAAAGGTGAAGATCAGGGGCATATCATTGCTTCATCTTGGGGGAGGGGGAGCAAGAGCAGAACTACAGGGCATGGAGGAGATACAGGTGAGGGATCCATCTGGTATGGTATGGTACTTTATTTGTCACATGTGAAATTAATTTTTGTATACAGTTCAGTACGACAGTGGGGGTGGGGGGATGCTGGAGGAGCTTGATCTGGGATTATAGTGCTGGCTTCTAAATATTTTTCGCCTTTTTTAACAAATTCTATTTGCTATTTCCACCAGAGTTATGTTAATGCATCTATGAGTTTTGTTACATCATTTATCCTTTGTAAATGCATCAGTCCTATGTAACAACACTGTTTCCTGATGAATTAGTAGGTTTTTGTGCAATTGTACCACTCTCATCTCCTCTGAGCACTTTCAAACTGCAATCAGACCGTAACTTGGGGTTTTACGCTCTTTGAGTTTGATTAGTTTATTTTGATATATTGTAATTTTGAAGACAGTTATATAATTTTTCATCCTATTTTCCAGTGTTATGTCTGACTGAGTCACTTGTTAAATTTCTGGTAATTCCTAAAATATTTTCATCACTTCATACATCTGATCTCGTTGGACGTGATTTTAGAGATCCATGTCTCGATTGCCTGGGATGTCAAATCACAAACCCGCCTCATTTCCAAAATTCCAGAATAAGCTGCAGACTCAAATCATTCAAGCAGATGCTAGATGACTGTGGCAGGGGCTCAATAGCATTATGAATGACAAGCTAAGAGAAAACCTTCAGCAACAACGTATCTCTATCTTACCCTTTGATGCCCATTTTGCCAAACACGTCTTTGTCACTCCAACTACCTGCGTTGCCACTTTCAGAGAGCCATGTGCACGTCTCTTTGTTCTGCAACAGTTACTGTGGAAGTCCTGCCCTGGTTTATCTTGCCAAAATGCAACATCCCAAATTTGTCCAAATTAAATTCCATTTGACATTCCTTGGCTCATTTCATAGTTCATCTAAATCCTGTTATAATCTTAGATATGTTTATTTATTGACCACAATACCCTTAATTCTGGTTTCATCTGCTATATTACTGACCTTGCCAAATCCATTATCATCCAAATTGTTAACATAGATTAAAAAAACAACAGTTGACCCAGCAGCGATTCCTATAGCACGCCGCTAGTTACAGGCCTACAATCTGTATAACAATCCTCCATTACCACCCTCTGACAAGCCAATTTTGTATACGATTAGCTGGTTCATCCTGGATCCCTTAAGATCTAAAGTTCCTTACGAGCCTAACTTGTGGACCTTGTCACTGGCCTTTCCAAGGTCCATGTAGACAATGTCTAAAGCCTCCCCCTCGTCGACTCTCTTTGCCACTGCTTCCAAAAATGCAATCAAATTTGTGAAACATTTCCCATGCACAAACTATAATTGAGCCAATTTTACTTTTAAGCAATGTATTTCCTGGCAATATCACTTAGATCTGCTACTCTAACATTGATCCAACATTTGGACTACTTGGTATCAACCCAAAATTACCGTCTAGAATCTTGTCTTGTGCAAGAGGGGAAATATTTCAGCCAATTTCATGCAATACAATTTAATACCTTAAGGGGGTGCTCTCGTTTTTAGATCTGCACTTCCCAGGGAAAAGCTGATGATGGCACTTCAGGATGTCACCATGAAGAAATGTTGGCCCTGCTCCAATGTAATTACATTCATACAGTGTGCTAACATTATTTAATCCGACTTGGCCAGTGCACATGTGTAACAATAAACATTAATTAAAAGTTTGAAGATTTATGGGTGTTTTTGGGAAAAAATCCAATGAATACATTGAAAGTGAAATGCAATAGTTTTTTTTTCATTTTTCAGATTAACTGTACATTTGCAAAATATGATTTGGCAACTTTTAACTGAAGGCATAACAAACAATGCAAAATTAAAATCCAGCCAAAGCAGGACCTTGAAGTTAAGATGCAGAATGGGTAGTGTTTTGTGCAGGAAAGTTAAAGTCAGTGCTGAATAACTAAATCACAAATCAATTCCAGTGGACTAACACACATAACATTGACTAGTTCTTGGACTCTCAGCTGACACTATCATTGTACCACCAACAATGTATATGAGCTGAAGGCCGATTTAACATTCATTTTTGTGTGATAGCTATTATTCTATGAACTGTTGCTGTGTTTACTTAAAACAAATCAACAAAACAATGAATGAACTAAGTTCATTCATGCATGTGTGGGGTAGAGCTGGCAAATGGTGTTAAAAGATTCTGATGTTCAAAGACAGCACAGCAATGTGGCGCAGCTGACAGAGCTGCTGCCTAACAGCTCCAGTGGCCCCGGTTCAACCTGCATAGGTCTCCTCTGGGTACTCCGGTTTTCTCCAAAATCCCAAAAAATGATTGGGGTTGGTAGATTCTTTGGCTACTGTAAATATCCTCCAGTGTGGATGAGTGGTAGAATCCAGGAAGAAGTTGATGCAAATGTGTGGAGAATGTGTTAGGGATGTTGCCAAGATTTGAGGGCCTGATCAATAGGGAAACATTGGGAGAGTAGGACGTTATTCCTTGGAGCGCAGGAGGCTGAGTGGTGATCTTATAGAGGTGCATAAAATCATGTCAGGAATAGGTAGGGTGAATGCACAGTCTTTTACCTCGGGTAGGGGAATTGAGAACCAAAGGACAAAGGTTTAAAGTGAGAGAGGCAAGATTTAATAGGAATCTGAAGGGCAACTTTTTCATTGAGAGAATGGTGGGTATGTCGATCAAGCTGCTGGAGGAGGTAGGAGTAGTTAAAATACACTTGGACAGATACATGGAGAGGAAAGGTTTATAGGTATAAGGGCCATACATGAGAAAATGAGAGTTGCTTAGATGGAACTTCTTGATCGGCATTGACAAGTTGGACTGAGGGGCCTGTTTCCGAGCTGTAAGACTATAACTCAAATAAATGCATCACTGTAAAATTAATGTAAAAATGGATATTTGATGATCAGTAGGCAATTGGTGGGCTATAGCAATTGAGTAAGCCTATAGGGGTTTTAACCCAACGTACCACATGGAGAGCACTGGTGGAATTAAAACTTGCTTTGCAACCCACTGCTTATTGCTCCTTTGACTTCACTGAAGTGTAAATTTGGGTGGTTTATAAAGATAATTTATTTCCATCCCGAATAAAATTGGAAATGCTGGTTAGGCTGCATCTGTGGGGAAGGTAATAGAGTCAATGTTTCAGGTCAAGATCTTTCTGCCTAAACTGAAAGTGAGAAAACAAAGTGTTAAATTGATGAGAGGGAGAGAAGTGGAGGAACAGAGGGGATTTCTGTCAGTGGAGACTACATTTTCAAGGTAACAATTACATTAAAAAAACTGGCAGATAAAGGCAGAAAAACAAAAAGAGAAAAACATTCAAACAGAAAGGAACAACCACATTTATATGAACCTAAGAAATTGCCTGCCAAATTTCTAATTTTTCTATTATCATATCTCTAATTTCTTTAAAACATAGGCCATTTGAGCCATCCTGTTTCCACTGGCTCAAAAAGCAAACTCACCAATTCCACTTCCCCATTTATTTCCCTGTTACCTATTTTTCCCTACATGCCCATCACTTCACCATGATTATCCCATGACTGATCTACATTTGGGGAAACTCACAGTAACAAATTAATCTACCAACTGCACACCAGAGCAGCGAGGCAACAGCAATACCTGTTACAAAATGCACCAAACTTTTATTGAGTACTAGACCATGTGGGACCCGTTATGCTCCGTTCCCCCAATGCAATATTCCACCACTCACCTGTTCCCCCAACGCAATATTCCACCACTCACCCATGGGCCCCAACTGCACAGGTGCGGCTTATTTCCCTTCATCCCACAGTACTCCCTCTCCCTCCTCATCACCCTTCCTCTTCATTCCCCTCTCCTCCTCTCTCCCACTCCCTCCTTCACCTCTCCCTCCCTCTCCTTTCCCCTACCCTCAGTCACTCCCTCCCTCCATAACCCCTCTCCCCTGCCTACCCCCCTCCTCTCCATCTACCTGCTCCCCCACTCATCACCTATCCCACTCAAGACCAATGTTTAAATAACATTTCTCCTCCTCCCCTCCCCCACTCCCTCCTTCACCTCTCCCTTCTCTCCTTTCCCCTACCCTCAGTCGGCGCTCCCCGAAGGCAATCAATTGGTTCCATGTTCCAGTAACAAATCTAACTTAGTCCAGGAAAAGCTGGAGATAATTTGAGCAGCTGGGAAAATGCAGATTTTTGTGTTTCTCCAGTTGTATCCAGGAGGTGTCAGAAGAGATCAGTGATCTTATTTGCTGTTCTACTTTATCATTGAAGCATGAACATCATGCATGTGTCTGTATGTGCGTGCATATTCTTACTGCGATCCCAATTGGACAGGCGAGCCATGTAGTGTTGCTGTTTTGCATTAATGTGAAATTGGCACAGACAATTTAGGGCACTTAATCTGCCAGTTTAAAGTCTCAACGTAAACAGTTCTCCCAATACCATCTCCTACCAATGCTCTTTTCCCCTCCTTTATATGCTTATCGCCCACCCATGCTGCATCATTAGAATTGGAGGGCACGGAGAGAACACATTGGGAGAAAATGTTCTCACTGGCAGACGATCAAAAATTAGGAGATGATGATGATTGAAGAAAAAATTACGTTAGTTTTATTATACACTAGACCAAGTGGGACCCGTTGGGTTCCTGGCACACGGGAGGCCTGGTCCCCCAATGCAAACCGTTCCCCCAACACAATAATCCACCACTCACCCATTCCCCCAATGCAACCAGTTCCCCAATGCAACATTCCAGCACTCACCCATAGCCTCCAACTGCGCAGGCACGGCTCATTTTGTAAAGTTTCCAATGTGAATAACTTGTAAAATATACCATCAATTTGAGTGAAACCAGTTAAAAACACACCACAGGACAATGGTGAGTAAGGTGGGTCAAAGATTGTAACGCTATTGTGTACCATTTTGGTGTAGTTCCTGGAGCACACCCCGCACAGACAGACAGACATAGAAACAAACAAGATGAGAGTTTTAGTAATATATACTAGACCAAATGGGACCCGTAGGGTCGTGTTCCCCCAACGCAATATTCCACCATTCACTCGTTCCCCGAACGCAACCCATTCCCCCAACACAATATTCCACCACTCACCCATAGCCCCCACTGTGCAGGTGTGGCTCATTTTCCCTCATCCCCAGCATTCCCTCCCCATGCTCTTCACCCTCCATCTTCTTTCCCCTCGCCTCCTCCCTTCCCCCACTCCCTCCCTCACCTCTCCCTCCCTCTCCTTTCCCCTACCCTCAGTCACTCCCTCCCTCCCTCCCTCCCTCCCTAACCCCTTTCCCCTCCATACCCCTCCTCTCCTTCTATCTCCCTGCTCCACCACTCCACACCTCCCCCCTTTCCAACTCCCCCAATAAACAATGTTTAAATAACATAACCCTCTCCCATTCCCTCTCCTTACAACAATGTAACAAATCTCTCATTGCACTGGGAATCCTATCATTTCTTAACATTGTAACGGGCAGGGCAAGTATTTTATGTCAATGAGATTCGGGATCCCATTGTGACACCCTAAGCTGCTAACTGTCAGTGCAAGTTGAAGTGATTATGGTCAAACTGGATTTTCTAAGGTTTAAAATGTGAATAACATGTAAAATATAACATCAATCTGAACGAAACCTGATACAATACACCACAGGCCAATGGTGAATAAGGTGGTGCAAAAATTGGAGTGCTATTGTGTACCATTTTGGCATAATTTCAAGACATCACAGACAGACAGACAGACAGACAGACATAGAAACAAGCAAGATGAGAGTTTTAGTAATATACTAGACTTAAGTGGGAGTCTTAATATTCCACCTCCACCAATTCCATAATTGGTGGCCAGTGAGGGGGGGGGTGTGTTCTGGAGTGCTAGTATGGGTGTTGTGGGCTGAAGGGACTGGTTTCCAGAGGGCTAATATGGATATTGTGGGCCGAATGGATTCTTGGGATGGCAGTTCAGTCACTCAAGCCTGTTGTGCTGGCAGCTCACTCACTCATGTCTGGTGGGCTGGCGGTTGACTCACAGCTATTCCTTGAAATTCCATTTCAAGCAGGGTGCCACCAAATTGAAGTGCAGTTTCATACCATTTCAAGCAGGGTGCAAGGCCACTAAAGACAGCGAGTTGTGACCTCTCCCTCCTCCATCTTGCAGAGACTGAGCCATGCCCACATTTCAGGGTTTTACAGTCCGTTCCCCCTCCCACCAGAAGGGGCGTGACCTTCATGGCGTGATTGACAGGAGAGAATCTCAACATTTTTCAAACACTAATAACTCTTTTATTTTTCATTGATGGGGAAAATCTGCGTTACCTGATGAGTGGAGGGGGACTCTGAATAAGATGGCCAAAAATCACAGCCGAACGTGGTAGCATTATTTCTAAAATCAATATAAAGCACAAACAGGAAGTGGTCAAGATTAGACTTTTAATTATATAGAAGGCAAGGCAACTTTAATTAGTCAAGGCAACTTTAATTAAGAAAGGCAACTGTAATTAGGCAAGACAACTTTAATTAGGCAAGGCAACTTTAATTAAGCAACGCAACTTTAATTAGGCAACGCAACTTTAATTAGGCAACGCAGCTTTAGCATTTCCAAATGCATAGGCAACGCAGCTTTAGCATTTCCAAACCAAAGGCAACGCAGCTTTAGCATTTCCAAACCAAAGGCAACGTAGCTTTAGCATTTCCAAACCAAAGGCAATATAGCTTTAGCATTTCCAAACCAAAGGCAACACAGCTTTAGAATTTCCAAACCAAAGGCAATACAGCTTTAGCATTTCCAAACCAAAGGCAACACAGCTTTAGCATTTCCAAACCAAAGGCAACACAGCTTTAGCATTTCCAAACCAAAGGTAACACAGCTTTAGCAGTTCCAAACTGTATTTTCAAACCACATTAAGGACACTGACAGGTCAGTAAAACCACTCACGGTTTAGTAGACATGTGTTCAGTGTTATTCACAGCTCAGACTGAGAGATGTGACCAAACTCGCTCCCCCATCTTGCAAAGAATGACTGAGGCACTCAACACTTCCGGGTTTTATAGTCCCTCCGGAAGGGCCGTGGCCTTCAGGAGAGAGAATCTCAACATTTTAAAAATACTAATAACTCTTTAATTTTTAATCGATGGGAATATCCCCTTGTCCTGCGCAGAGGAGGGGGAGTCTGTAAGATGGCCAAAAAAATCACAGCGGTAAGTGGCAGCATTTTTTCTAAAATCAATATACAGAACAACAGGAAGTGGTCAAGATGAGACTTTTAGTAATATAGATACTGGACCAAGTGGGACCCATTGGGTCCCGTTCCCACATTGCAATATTCCACCATTCACCCGTTCCCCCAACGCAACCCGTTCCACCAATGCAATATTCCACCACTCACCCATAGCCCCCAACTGCGCAGGCGTGGCTCATTTCCCATAAACCCCAGCACTCATTCCCCCTCCTCTTCACCCTCCCTTTTTAAACTTTAAAACAAATGACTTTTCACTTTAAAAAATGCAATGCCACTTGCTGCCCCTGCCGTTACAATGTTGCAAATGACAGGACTCCCAGTGTCCTGTCATTTGTTACATTGTAATGGGCAGAGGCAGCAAGTGGAATTTGATTTTTTACAGTGAAAAGTTAAATTTATAAAGTTTACAATGTGAATATATTGTAAAATATACCATCTGAACAAAACAATACAACACACCACAGGACAATGGTGAGTCAGCTGGTCCAAAAATTGTAGCGCTATTGTGTACCATTTTGGCGTAATTTCAGGACATCACAGACAGACAGACATAGAAACATGATGAGTTTTAGTAATATACTAGACCAAGTGGGACCCATTGGGTCCCTGTCACACAGGAGGCCTGGTCCCCCAATGCAACCTGTTCCCCCAACGCAATATTCCACCACTCACCCATAGCCCCCTACAGGAGGCCTGGTCCCCCAACGCAACCCGTTCCCAACACAATATTCCACCACTCATCCATTTCCCCAATGCAACCCGTTGCTCCAACGCAATATTCCACCACTCACCCATAGCCCCTAACTGCGCAGAGACGGCTCATTTCCCCTCATTCACCCTCCCTCTTTTTAAACTTAAAAAAAAAAAATCCAATTGCACTTGCTGCCAGAAAAAAAAAATCCAATTGCACTTGCTGCCAGGACTCAGTGTCCTGGGATTTGCAACATTGTAGTGGGCAGGGCCAGCAATTGGATTTTTTCCAGTGAGAAATTGAAAAATGTTAAAATTTCAATGTTTTAAATGTGAATAACTTGTAAAATATACCATCAATCTGAACGAAACTTTTATAAAACACACCATAGGACAGTGGTGAATAAGATGGTCCAAAAACTGTTGCACTATCGTGTACCGTTTTGGCATAATTTCAGGAACTCACTCGCTTGCTCACTCACTCACTCACTCACTCACTCACTCACTCACTCACTCACTCACTCACTCACTCACTCACTCACTCACTCACTCACTCACTCACTCAAACAGACAGACTCACAAACAAACAAGATGAGTGTTTTAGTAAGATAAATTAACTGACTGACTGACCGACCGACTGACCGACCCAGTTTCCTTTATGATGGGGAACCCTCAAGGTATGAACCCTCAAGCTATTACTCCAGATTCAATTCCAGATATTACTGTAGGGTTCGAAGCATGGGTTCTAATCCTTTGTACCCCCACAGGCAATTGTCAGCTTGTATGTGTTAAAGAAGGAACTGCAGATGCTGGAAAATCGAGGGTATGGATTGGTCAGTAAGTTTGCAGATGATAGCAAGTTGGCTGGGGGGTGAAGACTGTGAGGGAGGTCAAATAATACAGTTGGATATAAATCAGCTACAGAAATGGGCAGAAAAATGTCAGATGGAGTATAATTGTAAGGAATTGAACTTTGGCAGGTCGAATGTAATGTAAAAACATACAAAGTGCACATTGTCAGAATTTATTAAAGAGTGTTTTTATACATTTTGGTTTCACCATGTAGAAATTACACCTGTGTTTATACATAATCCCCCCATTTTAGGGCTCCATAATGTTTGGGACACATGGCTTCACAGACGTTGTAAATGCTCAGGTGTGTTTAATTGCCTCCTGAATGCAGGACTAAAGGGGCTGTCCCACTTGGGTGACCTAATCCGCGAGTTCTGGCGAGTTTGCCCTCGACTCATTCTCGCAGCATGGTCGAAACAAGGTCGTAGGAGGTCTTTGTATCTCTCCTTCATGCTCGAGTTTAGTTCCTGTGTACTTGAGGCCTCAGCTAGGTCGCGGCGTATTTTTCAACATGTTGAAAAATGTTGAAAAATGCCTGCGAGTAAAAAAAAGGTCGCCATGGAAAAAATCGATACTTTTTTAACTCGTAGGTTTAGTCGTAGTAGGCCCCAGTAGGCCCTAGTAGGTCGTAGTAGGTCGGCATGTTAGTCGTAGGTAATCGAGGGTAGTTGAAGGTAGTCGAAGGTAGTCGCAGATAGTCTTCATCATAGTCGAAGGGAGGTCGAAGGGAGGTCGAAGGAGATCGAAGGAGGTCATCTTCACTCTCCACTATTCGTTGTGCAATTTTTCCGAAGTTAGTCGTAGCTGGTCGAAGCTGGTCTTCAACATAGTCAAAAGAGGTCAAAGGACGTCTTCTACATAGTTGTAGGAGGTCTTCAACATGATAATTTTTCAAACTCTCCTAAACTCTTTCAAACTTGCCAATTAGGTCGCCCAAGTGGGACAGCCCCCTAAAGAGAGCTCCTAGCACCAAGCCTTTCCTCCAGTCTTTCCATCACCTTTGGAAACTTTTAGTGCTGTTTATCAACATGAGGATCAAAGTTGTGTCAAAGGAGCCATTATGACACTGAGAAACAAGAATAAAACTGTTAGAGACATCAGCCAAACCTTAGGCTTACCAAAATCAACTGTTTGGAACATCATAAAGAAGAAAGAGAGCACTGGTGAGCTTACTAATCACAAAGAGACTGGCAGGCCAAAGAAGACCTCCACAGCTGATGACAGAAGAATTCTCTTTATAATAAAGAAACACCTGTCCGACAGATCAGAAACACTCTTCAGGAGTCAGGTGTGGATTTGGCAATGACCACTGTCCACAGAAGACTTAATGAACAGAAATACAGATGTAATTTGCAAACCACTGGTTAGCCGCAAAAATAGAACGGCCAGGTTACAGTTTGCCAAGAAGTACTTAAAAGAGCAACCACAGTTCTGGAAAAAAGGTCTAGTGGACAGATGAGATGAATATTAACTTATATCAGAGTGATGGCAAGAGCAAAGTATGGAGGAGAGAAGGAACTGCCCAAGATCCAAAGCATACCACCTTATTTGCGACACACGGTGGTGGGGGTGTTATTGCCTGGGCATGTATGGCTGCTGAAGGTGCTGGCTCACTTATCTTCATTGATGATACAACTGCCGATGGTGGTAGCATGATGAATTCTGAAATGTATAGACACATCCTGTTTGCTCAAGTTCAAAAAAATGCTGCAAAACTCATTGGCCGGGGGTTCATTCTACAGCAAGACAATGATCCCAAAAATACTGCTAAAGCAACTAAGCAGTATTTCAAAGCTAAATAATGGTAAATTCCTCAGTGGCCAAGTCAATCACCCGATCTGAACCCAATTGAGTATGCCTTTTATATGCTGAAGAGAACACTGAAGGGGACTATCCCCCAAAACAAGCAAAAGCTAAAGATGGCTACAATACAGGCCTGGCAGAGCATCACCAGAGAAGACCCCAGCAACTGGTGATGTCCATGAATCGCAGACTTCAAGCAGTCATTGCATGCAAAGGATATGCAACAAAATACTAAACATGACTACTTTCATTTACATGACATTACTGCGTACCAAACATTATGTGCCCTGAAATGGGGGGACTATGTATAAACACATGGTATAATTTCTACATGGTGAAACCAAAATGTATAAAAATAGCCTTTATTAAAATCTGACAATGTGCACTTTAACCACATGTGATTTTTTCTATTACAAATCTCAAATTGTGGAGTACAGAGGCAAATAAATAAATGATGGGTCTTTGTCCGAAACATAATGGAGGGCACTGTATATGAGTTGGTCTTGTCATCATGTTCGGCACAGACAATGTGGGCTGACGGTCTGCTCCAATGCTGTCCTGTTCTCTGCTCTATGTTCTAGTTACCAGCTTAGGAAAATCCTGTTTGACTTATTTTATACTTCCAGAAGAACTTAGAAGTAAAGTGCCCGACCAGAACTTTCATTTGGAATTTGTTAACTAATTTATGAAAACACATACAAACACTATAAAAAACAACATACATATTTCTATCTAATTCCAGAAATATCAAGGTGTCACAAAGTCATGCAGCATAGAAAAAGACCATTTGGTTCAACTCGTACATGCCGACCAGATGTCACTTCTAAGCTCCTCACATACTTCTGTAAACCTTTCTTATCCATGTATCGGTCCATATGTCTTTTAAATATTGAAACAAGGAGTAGCAGATGCTAGTTTATAAAGAAAGTAAAGAAGTCCGAAGAAGGGTCCAGACTCGAAATATCACCTGTCCATGTTTTACAGAGATGCTGCCTGACCTGCTTGAGCACTTTGCGTCTTTTATATGTTGTTATTGTATCTACCTCAAATTTGTTCACCGGCAGCGCGTTCCATTTCCCATCGCCTCTGTGTGAAAAGGTTGCTCCTCAGATTTCCACTAAATCTCTCTCTAGTTTTCTTAAACCTATACCCTCTAGTTCTTGTTCCCCTATCCTGGGAAAAGATTCACCCTAACTATTCCCCTCAAGTTTTTGTTACACCTACGATCAACCCCTCAATCACCTGTACTTCAAGGAATAAAGTACAAGTCTAACCAATCCCTCACAATAGCTCAAACCCTCCTTCTTTCAACATCCTTGTAAATCTTCTCTGGACTCTTTCCAGCTTAATGGCATCTTTCCTATAGCAGGGTGACCAAAACTGAATACAATACTCCAATCGCGATCTCACCAATGTCTTATATAATAGTAACATAACATCCCAGCTTATATACTGAATTCCTTGACTGATGAAGCCCAGCGTGCCAAAGGCTTTCCTTACCACCTTATCTACCTGCTGCCACTTTCAGGGAACTTTGGACTTGTACTCAGTTCTACAACATTCTCCAGGGCTCTGTCATTCATTGTGACTATCCTGCCCTGGTTCGACTTTCCAAAACGCAACACCTTCCAGTTATCTGAATAGCTATTGGCTATACTGTGGCCCACTTATCCAGTTGATCAAGATCAAGATGTTTTAACTCTTTAAAAGTTATTTTAAGAGAAACAATTTTGTGTGCACAACCTTTAAATCAAATTCTTATTTTCCTTGAATCTCTTGCTAACTTGAGAACCTAATTGACCCCACAGGTCTGCTCTTCCATTCAATACATTTATATGTATTTTTTACCTCAGTGCTACTGTCCTGTTCCAAAACCATATTTCTTAATTTCCTTAATATCTATAGATCTGAAACTTAGAAATAGTCACATTTTGGTCCTCTCAGATAGCCATGCAGCTTTGTTTGTGTGAGTCTCTTCTTACTAGTGGTGCAATTCCAACTGGCAGTGGCAGACCTGCTCCACCTTACTTCCATCATTTGGAGGTAGTGTGAGCCTTTAAGGCCGCGACTGGAAAAAACCCCACTGTATTCAAATAAGCTTAGTACAGAAAAGTTTTTAACGTGCTTGAATATTTTGGATGGATTCAAATGGATGGCCACTAAATCCAAACAGGATTTTCTAAATGTATATAAATACTTGAAACAGAGATAAAAGTTCTCAATTTTATTGAAATCACACATATTTCTGTTCTCACTATAAATCATGAACACATTTGTTGTGGTTGTACATCACAGATACAGAACACATTTTTGTTGTACATTATACATATGGTAATATCTTGCTCTTCCAGAAAATCATACATGTCGAAAACATTTAGTTTTCCTTTCAATTGAGAGTTTTCTTTGTACATTATACCTATGCGTTGTCAATTATTGTTTTCCTGTATATCAAACATGTATAAAGTCTTGCTCTTTCTGTGTTCCAGGCTTATGGGACGTTGTTTTTCCTGTATATTACACAACATCGACTTCTTAATCTTCCTATGTTTAATACATAAAGGGAATTCTTCACAGGTACTGACCAATCTGGAAATCTGACATGAAAACGACAAATGCTAAAAAAAGTCCAGAATGCCCAGCAACATGCACAGAGACCGTTCACTGGATGTCTCTGTAGGACATATTATGCGTTCCAAAACATCTACTTTGATGTTCAATCAAAATTTTAAAATTCTCATATTCCTATATATTATCTTCCAATACATGTGATTCCTCTTTCTGATTTAACTTCTCTTCTCTGTCTCTTGGTAGCGACTGTATTCTCATTGCCTAAATACACATGCAATATTAATTGTAGCATATAATAATGCAGATTTCGCATCTGTGAAAAATCTACTATTTGTTAAATAAGGAACATTCACACTCCCCACTCAGCAACTGTTAGACTGTCTTATGGAAATCCTTGGATCACTCAGATGGTCTTGGGATGATGCTGAATCTACTCAAGTAGCCAGTAGAATCCGTGAGATGAGTCTCAAGGAATCTTTGATTGCTGTATTGTGTGGCCTCAATGGTGCCATTGCCACCATGAAGATAAATCTACTTGTGTTGCCAAGTATATGTCAACTTTCTGAATGTGTCCTAAAGCACACTGTAATTAAGTAAGACAGGTTTTGACCGCATAAAGAAAAAGCCATCCTATCTGCAATAATGCAAAGTTATGATGTCAACAAATGCACCAGCTAAACTCTTGTTGTCTTCTTATTGATGAGTAGCCACACTTCTGCCCATTTTGGAAAATGGATGGCTCTATTTACTGCTCATGGAGAGATATTGTAGTTCGGATCCCCAGTAAATGCTTAGAAAATCGAGTATTAAATCAGGCAACATTTTGTGCAGTAAACATTCATTGCATTGAAGTATTTGAACTAGATTGCATGGAACAAAATTGACTGAGGGGTGAATGGTTTAAGCATAAAAAATATTTTTAAATGGTCAAATTAGATTTCTAAAATGTCAGAATGATGGAAAAATGAATGATATGAATGGCCATATCATTTTCTCATTTAGGCAAAGCATTAATTGCGTTGCTGGAACAACAATCCTGGACCTATTTCCATATATTGTTTGTAACCACTGTATATCAATATAATTAAGCCTGAAATTTTGAATGTCTTAATCAATACATTAAAAATCGTGGTGAGGAAATTAGATGTCTTAAATGCTCCACTAGGGGGCTTGTTTGACTGGTCAGCAAAATCAGAAAAACTTCCTGGAAGAGGAAAACACAACCTGAAATTCTGAAGAAAAATGCAGACAGTAAATTATGCAGACAGACAGAGAAATTATGTAATCTTCAATATTATACCGGAAAGTTCAATCATAAATAATATGCATGCTGATTATAGATTAAAAATATAAATACAGTACAGCATTTCTAACATTAGAAAGTCAAGAATTTCCTGACTTTGATTGCCATTTGAAATTATTTAATTTAAATGATCTGATTATTGGCATTGTTGTTTACTTCAATTAATCACATAAATGAAAGATCTTCCAATCTGGGCACTTTAACTTGGAGGCATATCACTGCTTAATTATGGAGTGAAATTAGAAATATCAGCAAAATCCATAATTTTGGATGCTCACACACTCAACAAGGAGTGTGGAAGAAAGTTAACACATTTGATGCCAGTATAGACAGAGGTTTGAAAATGGATGGATGATACTTGTATTTTACAAATTTAGGAGGTATACAGTGCAGAAATTCATCCAATTTTCTCAGGAGATCAGGGACATATTTCACAAGATTTTCTGTCCTCTGGCTAAAACTATTAAATGGCATACATGACAAATTATTACAAAAATCAGACAACACACATACCAACAAACAAGAAATTAACATTTATTGATCCAACAAATATCCATAATGCAATATGCAACATTTGCAGTTTCCTTTCCCCCTCTCTGCGCATTGACAGCATTCCTAAATGCTCATTCATCTTTCCCCTGAATCCTGCCTGTCCCCTGACAAAGCTTACTATGGACACATGGAGTCTAGTTGTACTAGCCCACAAGTAACCAATCTTATTTATGAGCTTATAACGGTTTACGTTATAAGATATACCATTATATGTATAATACTGAGACTGAGAACATTTCTTCCCTATCGCCCGTTGTTATCCACCCTCTTGCACCATCCCTTTCCCCAAAAGATTTCTCTCAATGTCTACAAGGCTGTTGATCAGTTTAGCATAAAACAGATTTGAAGCCTGTGAGATATCTATGCCAAACTAGTTGTCTTCCTCCACTCAACTATCTTTTTGCTTTGCTCCACAATATCTTACTAAAACAATTTTGATGAATTATGGACAAAAAGCGAAAAAACTGCAGGTTCTGAAAAGTTGAAATAAAATAGAAATAGCCCAGCTATTCAATCAGCATTTGATTAGAAACGACAATGCATATATTTTTTGGTGGCTTAACCTTTCCTCAGAATTGTAGGTTGCAAAACCAAGTTATTACCAAAGCCTTGTCAAGTAGAGTTATTGAGATAAGTGTGTTATATAGAATTATTGCGAGCATTTACAGTACATAAGTAAGAGGAACGAGTTCATATAGAACGATAAATTATTATGCAGTAAAGTTTTATCTTGAACTGTTGTAAGGAAAGATTTCGTACAGATTTGCTTAAGGAATTATCATTCCTAGTAGTTAGAGGGAAAAGATTTATGCAGAACTATTGTGGAGAATTATTGCAAAGAAATGCTGTGAGGAAAAGCTTTAATTTAGAACTGCTGTGAGACAAGGTCTGATCGCAGCAGTACTGTGAGGAAATATCTCAGTGCAGGATAGCTATGGGGAATATTACATGTCGAACAGTGGCAAGAGAACGTTTTAACCAAAGATCCTGGGATCTGTGGTTTTAACCCTGATCCTACTTGACAAATTACCTTGAACTGCTTTAAAATACAGTTTTTTAATGAACATCGTTATGATAGATATTAAATTGCAAGATAGAACCGCACACGTTTGTAAATGCGATTCATATGACCGGTGTTACAACGATATTCGTAAAGTGCAAATTCTTATTGTGCTAACTAACCACGGGGAATGTTGTGCAAATAACGTTTATAAGAAATGTTTTCCATTAACGAAGTTGCATTTCTTTTAGTTCTTGTAAATGTCAGAAAATTAATTTCAGAGATTAGCGTTCGTCATAAAAGCATCAGTGAAACTCAGAACAGGGAGATGGGTCGAATTAAACCCCGTTCACACCCAGGTCTAACTGCAACCTCTCACGGTCCTTGCACCCTGTGCAGCATTCACTCGTGATTACTCCAACGCGAACCCCAGTGTTTCACTGTGTAGGAAGGAACTGCAGATGCCGGTTTAAACCGAAGATAGACACAAAATACTGGATTAACTCAACGGGACAGGCAGCATCTCCGGAGAAGGGTCTCGACCCGAAACGACTCCTATCCCTTCTCTCCAGAGATGCTGTCTGACCCGCTGAGTTTCTCCAACATTTTGTGTCCATCGCCAGTCTTTCACTGATGGGGTTTGGGAGCGATCCTGTCGTCCTGTTTGCTCCTTGACTTTCCCCAGGAGCGCGAGGGACATCTGCTTGAGGCTGAGACCGGGCGACCCGCAGCTCTCGAGCTCTCGCCCGCCTTCCATTGGTGGCGAGCCCTGTGTGACTGGGGCGAGCGTCAATCAGCGGGGCGGCTGCAGTCCCGCCCGCCCTCCCGCCCGCTGCACTTCACTGCTTGGGGGGCAGGGGCCAGCAAAAAACTCGCAACACTCTGGGATCCTGCAATGCACTCAACATCTTGTTTCATGCGATGTTCTCATTCAGGTACTTCTTATCCATTTATATAACCTGGTGTTTCAACTGGCAAAGAAAATTCACCAGACCAAGATATTTGGAGGAGGATAATATATATATTTTTTGTACAGAGCATGTTTGTGTAAACCCGTTGCTGTTTTACTCCAACTTTGATCAATTCACTAATAATTGCATAATATGTCGTGTCAGTTTATGTTTTCGTAGTGCGACAAAGCTGTAAAAAGTTTATTTGCAAAGCACTTTTCAGTGTGTAAAGTGCTTTATTTTCCAACTTATAAATGTGATGTGTTCAGGTGCAAACCTTTCAATAATTGGTGCCTAAAATTCTTTCACCACAACTATCTCTACCTCTGCGGGTTTGTAAATTCTTGGTTTAAAATATTTTGAACTCTTAATCATGTCAGATATGGGGATGAGCAAAATAACTTGTGGGCATATTATAAAGTGAGGGGAATATATCCGTGTGAGTAGTGTTTAAATTATAACCACGGGATGAGCAGAAATATCCCAGAGTGTGATGAATCCGTCAAATGGAAGTTCTTTGAAACTATGGTCCTTTTTTTAAAGTTAGTACTTTGTTTGAGTTGTTTAAAAAAATGTTTGTGTTCCGAAGCAGTATTTCGCAGAGTTAGCGGCTGCTGAACCTGAGAAGAAATTTTAAAATATTCAGAAAATAACACATGATAATGCACCTTTCTTTGACAGACTCGTGTAACTGTGGGGTTTATCTTCATTAGTCATCACTTGGAGCATGTGTGTTCTCTGAAATGGATGAAGGAAATAATTTGGGATGAAAGCAACGTTTGAAAAATTGGGGGCTGGTTTGACACTTGATGCACTCTGACCTATACAGTATTGTCCAAAGCTGAAGTTAGCTCTCCAAAGACATCACAATATGTTTTACCTGTACAGATTGATGGCAGCTTACTAAAAGCACACTTCGTATAGTGAATATACTTGTTTTTAAACCAAAGATCAGTTTTGGAAGTGTGCCATTTATTTCCCACCATTGAGGACTCATTCTATTTGTGCCTTGAAATCAGGTTTCATTATTGACGCAAAGATTCGACCAAGAAATAAAAGACTTGACTTCATCAGAGAACAAACAGTAGGTTCCTGAAATTGCTGCACCAGCAAAATATATTTTAAGAGCCATTGAGGTTTCTTTGTTTCTACCCCTAAATCGGGTAAATATCATGAAGAATTCTCTTAGATTAGATCTTTAGATTTTCTGCATTATTAAATGTTACATATCGAGTGCAACGTGCAAGCCTGAAAGATTTATTTAATTATTGTCAATAATTTTATCACACATAAAAACACCGTTTTTAGATATATTTAGTTTATTTAAAAGGTGGCTTAGTTAGACAGTTGTGAAAAACTTGGCCAATTTTGTTTAATTGAGGTGAGGCATTTGACATGTGTTGCCTAATTTTGAGGTTAAAGATGAAAACTAAATTGATTTATTTTTCCCCTTTGATATTTCTCTTACCTCTACTGAGGGACCTAAATTCTGCCAAAGTGTTGGGTTATGGCTGTTGCCAGTTTTGTAGTACCTCAATGAAATGTCCATTCTTTAAATTCCTGACAGAATATCACCAAGCTATTTGTCTAAGAAAGGTCACAATTGGTTTGATCTTTTCCTCATCCAACGAGCAAAATATTTGATCTAGTTGACTTTATTCTTTGCAGTTGGTGCACAATTATACTGAACCATTGCTGGAATTGTTCTAACAAACCGTCCACCTACCCACAAGTAATCTTTTAAAACAAATTGGACTATTCTATGTATTCTGTGCACAAACCATATTTTGCATAGTATATTTGATTTAGTACAATTATTATTTTGTGGTTGCGCTTATATAGCAGTGATCCACTAGAAAAGCTGATGTCGAGAGAGCTGGCTCTGTTGAACTTTACATGCAGCACGATAAATTTGGTTTCCAGTCATTAATGCTTACAGTATTACTACAAAATCTTTTTTTTAAGAAGCAAATTGTTGAAGTAATTCATGACCAGTGATTCAGTAGCTAAGAATTGTATTGAGACCGGGAACACTTCAGAATGATCTTTGAAGTGCCATTGGGTGAGCTGAGATCAGCATATGGGGCAGTTGATTTGCAGCAAAAATGCTGAGGTGCTATAATGTAGAAGGGAAAAAAATCTGCAAATGTCTCTGTCCTTGATTTCTGTTCATCTACTCTTTTCTGGAAAGTCCGTTTGCAATTGGTAGATGGAGATCAGCGTTGGGCTTGTTTCTGATCCCCTTGCATGCTGACAACAGATGAATACCTAGGCCCATAAATGAAGATGTCATTGATAGGCAATGAGGCGTGGAACTGCACCTCCGACAAGGGTTGGTTCTATTTGGGTGGTAGTGTGACCAATTAAAGGCTTAAAAACAGATAGTTGAATGTGTCAAGTTTTTTTGGAAGAAATAATATTTTAAAATATTTTTTGCAGTAAAAGAGTAGAATATGCACAGATCCGTGGGATGAACAATGGGCACCAAATGCCCAGATTTTGAGAGATTATTCAGCAGTAATTATTTTAACAAATAATAAATCCCTTTACATCATTTCATAAAATATTGCTCCTAATGGGAATGAAAGATCACATAGCAAGAACCACACTGATGCTGTACCTCAGAGGACTCTGATTGGGGATATGATTCATTCGGTCTGTTGAAATCCCAAAGTACAAGGTATTTTAGATGAGTTTCAGTTAGCAAATAAAGTACAATGTCCTAATCTTTCTAAGCAGTATTTTTTTTTATAAGAACCACAATATTAAAGGTAAGGGACAGCATGAAAACATTTTGCTAACTATCTGGAAAACTATTCAATCTCCAATAATATCCAAATGTAAAGAAAAATGTTCCACCACAGTGGCCATGGTCAATTTGTTGGAGATTGTTTAAAACCACAGAATATAAACTTAAATTATCTAGGATAAACATGTTTATCAAGTTTATGCTCTGTTGGGATCCACATGTAGCTGAAGGCCAGCTCTGGCAGGAACTGGTTAGTTTAATTTCTCTTTTAAATCCTGGACAACAGTGTGAGAGTTAATGTTTAGTAATGCAATTTAATGCTTCAGTATTAGAAGCATGTGCTATTAAATGAGAGTGCAGCGGGTTTAGTGGATTATTGCTGAATCTGCACATCTTATGAAGTACAGACAAGCATCAATTTAATCATATAATTGACATTAAGTATAGTTTATAATTTGAGAAAAGGCCAATTCTGTGAGTGCCCAGTGATATTACCTCAGCCTACACCATGAGGTTCTCAGGTGGAATATTTTTTCATAGAAAAATTGTGAGATTTTTATATGTATCAGGGAAGAAAATAGAAAGACTATATTAGCAATCAGTAAGTAGCAGCATTCTTTCACTACATCTTTCTAACTTCAATCTTTTAAATTTGACTCCATGTTCCCCTCTGCTTTTTTCTTCTCACTTATCCTTTTCATTTCTTTATCTTTATTCCAATCTTTTCAGCTTCCTTCTATTTTCATCTTCCTGCTCTCTTCCATTCTTCTATCCTACATTGCCCTCATCTTTTTCCTTCCCCTCCGCTCCTTCTTCTCTCATCTGCACTCCACTGCCCATCTTTCTCCTTTTATTTGCATTTTGATGTTCTCACCATCTACGCTCTCTACGCTCCTTTCCTCTATCCTCTCCATTCCACTACACTGGTCTCTTCCCATCTTTCCACTTCTCTCTCTTGAACTCCTCTGCCTTGTTCTCTGCCCCCACTCTCTTCTCCTGTCTTGGTCTCTGCTCTCACTTGTTCCCTCCTCTAACATTTATCTCCTCAATTTCCCCCAGCTTAACTCTCATCTCCATTGCTTTTTTATTTTCTTCATTACCATACCCTCCTCTACTTTTCATTCCATTTATCTCTTTTACTAAATTAAAAAATGTTGATTGAGAATTGCATTCTCATGAGCTATCTTTATAACACATATTCAATGTCTTTCCCCAATCTATAATATTTTTAATCAGTGTATTGTTGGTGATTTACAAGTATAATATAATAGGTGGCTAATTATTGACACCCAACCACATAACATGTACACATTAAATACATCTGTTCAGACTCTTATCTTCCTTTTTGATTCAATTTTGCCCGCTAAATATCAAATAAGAAACTATTTTAGGCAGTCTTCAGTCACTGTTAAGAGGACCTGCACAGCATGGATTTAATCTTTTATAACCGTGTGAATATAGTGTTTTAGCATAGAAATAAATCATCACAGCAAGAAGAGGGCAGCAGTCCAACATAATGGAAAATACATGTCTCTGATTATGAGGAAGAGGAATCCATTTATTGTTGTAGGAAGCAATTATAACAAAGTTGGCAGCTGCAGTTGGTTACCACACTACCCTTTATTATCTGGGTACAAACCAGAATGATAGGTAAAAGTCTTTGTCCTACAACATATTTTGGTGAATTTGTTCAGATATCCCGATATGTGGCAACTTGCGGCATTCTGTTATAACCTTCTGTTGGTTTGACATTTCATGAGATAAAATCTTTGCTCTGCACATTGATAATGATGAGAGCATCAGGGCTTGGAGAATGAAAAATTAATAATCAGTCTCACTAAACAATGACTGTTAATAATCCTGAAAGAAACAGGAATAGCAGAGAAGGAAATAGAGTGAATTAAAGTCAGACCAGCTACTGAAAGAGAAAAAGAGGGGTAAGAACAATTAGATTAAGGGGAAAAGGAAAAGTAAGATAAAATCATTTGTAATATAGATTTACTACCATAAAAATAAATGGAGTCATATCTATGCCAGAGGTGTGTGAATCTAATCTCATTGTCATGTCCTTTGTAGTTCTTTCATTGTTTCAAATATATTCTAAAAGACGCAGTAATTTCTGCTTTAACTTGACATTGAATAAAACATCCCAAGGACTCTACAATAAATAAAATCAATTTTGCACTCGATCATTGATTCATGAACCAGTATTTTTTCCTACTCACACCATGACTATGAACCACTGCATCTTCACATAGCTTTCTCCATTGTGGTGCCAAAAATCCTGATTTCAAGCCTGGTTCATTCCATACTTTGTTAGTTAATTTTACTGTCATGTATACCAAGGTACAACAAAATTAATTGTTTGCATGGAGCTCATAGAGTACACAATATACATGATAATGATATGTATAACAGAAAATACAAAAACAAAACAGCAGAATGATGCTGCACATTGCAAACACAATATTTTTTCTGTGGGGAGTTTCTTAGCATGAGTCTTACATTTGTCTCTATTCTTCAACTTAATTTGCACCACTCTACTCTTGTGATTTTAATTAAATATTGTAGCTAGCTAAATTTATTTCATACCATTCTAAGTTCACGTTTAAGTGGATTCCTCAGTTAGTACTGCTGGCTCACAGCTCCTGTGACTCAGGTATGAACCGAACATCTGGTACTGTCTGGTTGGAGTTTGACAGATCTTTGAATTTAGAGCCAAGAGTCAAAGGTCAAGAATCAAGATTGTTTTATAGTCATATGGCCCAAAACGGAACAATGAAATCCTTACTTGCAGCAGCACAACACATATGTACACATAATATTCTGTAAAAGAGAGAGGGTGGATGTGGAAAGGATGTTTCCACTGTTGGGAGCGTCTAGGACCAGAGGGCATTGCCTCAGAATTAAAGGGCGCTTTTTTAGAAAGGAGATGAGGAGGAACTTCTTTAGTCAGAGGGTAGTTAATCTGTGGAAATTGCCACAGAGGGCTGTGGAGGCCAATTCAGTGGATATATTTAAGGCAGAGATATACGAATTCTTGATTAGAATGGGTGTCATGAGAATGTGGCCAGGGGTTGTGTGGGTCTTTGATGATGCTGGCTGCGTTTCTGAGGCAGTGACTCCTGTAGATCCCTCCGATGGTGGGGAGGTCAGTACCCGTGATGGACTGGGCAGTAGTGTTCACTACTTTATGTAATCTTCTTCTGCATTCTTGAAGGTTCTAGTTGCGGAACCTGGCCATAGTGCAATATCAATATGCTCTCTACTGTACATCTGTAGAAGTTCAAGAGAGTATTTGTTGATGTGCCAAATCTCAATCTTCTAAGAAAGTAGTGGCGTTTAGTGTGGGCTTTATTTATGAATGCATCAATGTGCTGGGTCCAGGACAGATCTTCAGAGATATGCATGTCCAGGAATTTGAAGCTTTTGACTCTCTCCACCACAATCCACATTTGTGGATTGTGAAACTTGAAAATTCATGGTAATATTTGGGTATTCTAAACTCAGCTCTTTTCCAACAATTTATTTTCAAGCTGGTAAAGAAAAGCTTTTATAAATAGTTGTTTCTCTCCTGTTCAGCACTTCTAGTGAGATAACTTAGCATGGAATTACCAATATCTTTTCATTGAAGTATTTTGCACTGGACCTCATGTGACATGCCTATTGTGCCCACTTTTATATTTAATAAATATTCCACCATTTCGAATGGATGGATCATGGGATTGAAAGAAATCATTGTTTATTTTAAAGTAGATTAATTCTGTTCACATCATACTGTTGTGGAGCACCATTTACTACATCATCGGATACGGGCAGAGAAGCCGGCGTGAAGTGAGTGATCGAAACAAGGTGGATGTGTCAGAGCCTCGAGGATGAGTCGGAGCCCACAACGAGGTTGGGTCAGGATGAGGATGAGGAGATGGAGTCAATAGGAAGGAGGTTGGTTTATGTGATGGTCTGGGCTATGTCCACAACTCTGCAATGTCTTGCGGTCTTGGATGGAGCTGTTTCCAAACCAGGTTGTGAAGCATCCCGATAAAAAGCTTCCTATGGCACATCTGTAGATGGTGTTGAGGGCTGTTGCAGACATGCCGGACTTCCCAAGCCTTCGAAGGAAGTAGAGGTGCTTTCTTGGCTATTTCATCAATATGGCTAGTCCAGGACAGATTGCTGATGATATTTATTGCTAGGAATTTAAGGCTTTTGACCATCTCTACTTCAGCACCATCAATGTATGTGTGTGTGTACTGCTTTACTTCCTGATGTCAATCTCAATCTGTTTTGTCTTGCTGACATTAAGGGAGAGGTTGGTGTCTTAGCACCAGGTCACAAGTTTCTCAAGTTCATTTCTGTACACCCTACTCTCGTCTTGTCATTATTTGATATCCAGCCCACTACGGTGATGTCATATAGATAGTATTGGAAACCAGGACCAAACGCGAGTTACTGCAGATGTGAGGCAACTCGTGTCGTCAAGAATCAAATAAAAATATTGAAAGGAATGAAAAAAATGAAGAGAGCGGTAGTGATTAAGTAACTCGGGCATGGATATTAAAGTCTAAAGTTTGTTGATGGAGGGAAAAATTGAACCGGAGCAGGAACTTGGGCCTTAGCAATTTAAATACAACATGTATTTAAATAAGGAGAGCATATGAGATGCCTTGGGAAATATAGCAGAGAAAGTTTGAAATGATGGTGGTGACCAGGCATTCCAATCTCCTCTCCACTTGTCCACCTTTGTCAGCACAATTCGGAAGTTGTTTATGGAAAAGTAGGATGCTCCTATTCTCTCCTGCCAAACAATTAATCGTTAATTTGCAGCAGTGGTTGGAGTTGAACGCGGATGCTTAAAGAAACCCATGATTTCTTCAAACAATGCAGGTTTGTTTGTTGCAGTGCATGTATCTCCCTAAATTACTTACAGTTCATGTGCATAAACTGAGAATAAAATAGCCAATCGCACTGGTTATGTGGAACACCAATAAGCATTCTTCCTGAATGGCAGGTGGAGAAACTCTTTTGTTAAAAGATCTAAAGGGCCTGTCCCACTTGGACGACCTCATCCACGAGTTTAGAAGACCCTAGACAAGTTTTTAAAAAATGCAAATGTCGTGTTGACTCGCCGAAGTAAAAGACCTCCTACCACTATGTCTACGACCTCCTACGATTATGTCTATGACCTCCTACGACCCCCCTGGACCTCAGTCTTCCACACCTAAGACCAAATACGACTAGCTACGAGTGGAAAATGATCACATGATAAAATGATGTCATGCTTGCATTTTTTTTCTCGGGCCAGTTACCGACCTACGACTACCTACGACTACCTACCACTATCTACGACTACCTACGACTAGCATCACGGCCTACTACCACCTATCTACGACCTACCTACGAGTAAAAAGTATCAATTCTTTCCATGCCGACCTTTTTTTTACCTGTGGACATTTTTTATCGGGCTGGAAAAAAACGCCGCAACCTACTTGAGGCCACGAGTACGCGGAGACCACTCACGAGCATGAGGAAGAGTTACGAAGACCTCCTACGACCTCCTATGACCTTGTGGCGATCATGCATCAAGGGCAAACTTGGCAGAGGTCGCTAATTAGGTCGTGAAAGTGGGACAGGCTTAAAGACGAATCGCAGTAGCTGAGATATTTGAACTGCAAAATGAACTGCTGAACAAAACTATTCATAAGTTGGATGATCATAAGTAGAGATGATAGATGTGAAGGAGCAGTGACAAGAGCAACCTCAGGACATGTGAAAAATGTGTTTATTGAAATAGAATTGCATTGTTTCAGTATATTAAATTAGCGCTGAATGGATACAATTTCTTAGTTTATTAAAAACAATTAGTAACAGAACAGTTTGATGTTTGCAACAGTATATTCTGTTGCAGTTATCAGTGTGTAGTTTTTCTGGATGTATAGGAAGAGAGGACGCTCTTACAATTTATAAATGCATATGCAGCTGCTTAAAATAAGCAAAATTAAATATTTAAGTACCCAATACATTTTTATTTTACAATTAAAAGAAGTTCAGAGTGTATCTGTTTTCTTAATTTAGCTTAGATACACATCATGGAAACAGGCCCTTCAGCCTACCGAGTTCACGCTGGCTATTAATCACCCGTTCGCATCAGTTGTATGTTATCCCACTTTTTACTCAACTCCCTATGCAAAAGGGGCAATTTATAATGGCCAAGTAACCTACAAATTTGCATGCCTTTGAGATGCGCGAGGAAACCAGAGCACCCAGAGGAAACCCACGCAGTTACAGGGAAATTGTGCAAACTCCACACAGACAGCACCCAAGATCAGGATCGAAACCCGGTTTTCGGCAGCAGCTTTACCACCTGTACAACTGTGCCAACTTAATTATTTTATTCATTATTCAAACAAAAGAATCATCTGTACATTTCTGCTCTCAATTACGTTGGATAACTGACATTTCAACTGTAACCACAACCCGGCCAAACGCAGACAAAGAAACCAAACAAGAGCTGATTCAACCAAAATTATTGTAAGAAGATATAGAGGAAACTATTATGTAATAAACATGGGATGCAGAGTAAATACATTAGCTTCGCACTAATTCAATTACATTTTGCAAAAAAAGATCTTTGTGGAAATTTTGATTGAATTGTCCATGAGGGAGGTAGAAAATATTGAGAGGCAATTTTGATCTTTGGTTTTGCTTCAGCTGGGTTTATGCAGCTAATTATGTGGCATTAATTTGATGCCATCATGTGGTGTTCAATAAAGGAATTCCATATTGTACAGTTTAAGGCTTCAGGAAATCTATCAAAGTCAACATATGATCTCTGTCATCAATGTACAATACAATGTATAATTTCTACTATTTGAACTGTGCCACATAATTTATCATTGTGCTGCCATACGTTTAATTTTGGGGGAAAATAAGTGCATTTTGCTGATGTAAGAGTTTACAGGGGGAAATAATCAATTTTCAGAAACAGCAGAAAGAAAACAGGCATAAAGAACTTTAATCTCAGTTCTTCATCCCTCTATAGCACCCTGGAATTTAATTGGGAATCCAGTTTTGTTTGAAGTGAGTTTGCAGCTACTAAAAGAACAGGCTCATCGTTAACAATGGAAGATGCAGTACTCATCCTTCTCATCAGAAAGCCAACCGGGAGACCTGCAAAGTCCCTCCTTTGGCAGGAAATCTTAGTGGCAGTCCACCTTACCCATGCAGGCTGCCTGCAGAGGGCTGTTACTTTTTTCCTCTTCAATTAGATCTAATTAGTCTAAGAATTTTCCAGCAGCTAGGACACACAGAAAGCAGATGTGATGGGTAGATTTGTAGCAACACAGACCATTTGTGTGGATCTGTTTTCATTTTTCTGAATCCTGATTTCATGTAAATTTAACTATCAGAATCTGGATATGCCTGCTAAGTATTTATTTCCCTATCATATTTGTCTTTGAAAGATGATAATGAGCACCCACAAATGGTTGGAGTACTCATGGTGAAGATGCCCTCCCAATGATGCCGGAAAGAGAGATCCATGATTTTGATCAAGTTTGCACTTGGAGCCATATCTTTGGAGCCACCTCTCAATGAAGGCAGATGTCAATGATGAGATTCACCAATGTACCAGCATATTCTTTGACCAATTGCAGAAAAACAAGTTTGAAGATCAAGAGCTCACACCTGGCACAAACTCATGGTCTGCTGGGCAGCTGTGATTTCTGCCCTGCAATAGTAACTGGAACAATACCACCATGACTGTCTCTGTAAAATCCTCAAAATTCACTGGCAGGATAAGCGATCTAATGTCTGTATCCTCTACTTGGCCATCATTCTCAGTACTGAGACCCTGTTTACGGTCATAAATTTCGGTACACTATTTGCATGCCTAACACAAGACTCCTGAGCAGTATTTTGGGAAGAGAGTACTCGGTGGACAGAGGGAAAGATTCAGGTGCTCAAGGGTTCTTTGAAAAAATGCAATATCCTCACTGACCCCGGCAATATCTGTCTGGTGCCTGCTAAAATTGGAGAAGGAAGATTTGGGAAGGTATTGTGGCCCTGCGTAAAGTGTAGAAGGAGTGGACCACTTAATAAACTACCCACTCATCTACCCCATCACCCACCACCTGCCCCATCTGTGGATGAGTCTACATCAACTACATTGGTTTCATTTTTGAGGGGGCGCCGTCGAGTATGGCTGCCCAGCCTGCAGTTGTCCATCCTTTCACCCTTAAAAAATTTTTTTTAGTGTTTAAAAGTTTTGTTTGGAGGTCTAATCTTTTTATGTGTTGGGGGGGTAACTGTATTTCTCAGTCCCTACTTGGTAGGAGATGCGGCTTTCCTCCGTGCCGTATCTGCGCCCCTTCCTCGCGGCCTACCAACGGGACTGGAGCGGCGTTTCCTGCTGGGACCGGCCAGAACTTCAGCTTCGGCGGCGGCGCAGCGCCGGGGCGATGCCTTGCCCGGGTCGCCGTGCGGTGGGCTCCGGAGTGCTGAGACCGCCGACTCCCAACATCGCGGAGCTGTCGTTGCGGAGCGTCCAGCCGCAGCGGTGCTGACTTTTAAACACCGTGGAGCCTGGGATCTCACGCCAAGATCGCCAGTGTTGGAGCTCTGACCAGCGCGGCCTGTGGACTTCGGGAGCCCTGGTCTCCAGGGAAGAAGCGGCCGTTCTGGACACTCCAAGCCGCTGAAGAATGTTCTCCCGACGCCGGAGCTCCATCATCCAGCGAGCGGGCCTGAAACATTGGGCCGCCGTTGCAGCGACTGCGGAGGCCTCAAATAGGCCCTGACTACGGGTGAACAAGAGGATGAGGACTGGACTTTGTTGCCTCTCCTCACAGTGGGAACCATTGTGTGGAGATGTTTTTATGTTTTATGTTAAATTCTTCTTTAATGTGGTGTTTTACTTTTATTGGTGTGCTGCAAATGGCAACTCAAATTTCACTACACCAGAAATGGTGCATGTGACAATAAATGTCCTTTGTCCTTTGTTCCTTTTAGTCACCTCAGAATTCACAGTGGACTGTGGAAATAAAGAGTATCCCACCTCACTCGCATCTGAGGGATTGCCTAAGAACAGTGCTGGATTTAAATGAAGAGAGACCCTCGGCTGTTCCACTTGTGAAGCCCCTCCCAATCCCCCACCCCCACGACTAGAGGAAGATTGACACCGATTGCAGCCGAGCAGCCAATGAGATAAGGGGCTGGAACGCTGCGCTTATTTATTTATCTATTGCCAGTGCTGGTGTCGAGTTATCGGCTTAAAACACTATTATTCTGAAATGGAGGGCAAGGAATATTACTGAAGGGTTGTTAGAGACTACAGTGCGTTGTGACAGCATATGTAAGAAATGGCAATGACAGTGTCAAAAATATTATACACCTTGCAGGGCTCTCACTTAACTTTTTTTCTCTGTTGTCAGCCGGGCAACCCTGGCAGCTTTTTAGATTGCCAAATGACAGTTCAGGTGGTCATTTAGGATGGATAGCATGACGCGTGCGATAATGTGCTCAGACGAAGTGCGTAGTTACCAGTCGGAATTATGCTCAATGAAGCATTCACATATTATTTCTACTTCAAATAAAATCACAAACTAAACATATTCACCAAACAAGACATGATATATACCACAATGACATGCAGCAAAACTATAATACAGCATCTCAACTCTTTTTACACGTTGCAATGAATGCAATTTCTATTATTTCTTTCCACTTCCAAACAAAAATGTGGTTGGATTATTCAGCGTATGATCAACCTCGGTGAGACCAAGCGCAGGCTTGGCGATCGCTTTGTCGAACACCTCCGCTCAGTTTGCAATAACCAACCTGATCTCCCGGTGGCTCAGCACTTCAACTCCCCCTCCCATTCCAAATCTGACCTTTCTGTCCTGGGACTCTTCCATGGCCAGAGTGAGGCCCATCGTAAATTGGAGGAGCAGCACCTCATATTTTGCTTGGGCAGTTTACACCCCAGCGGTATGAACATTGACTTCTCCAATTTCAGGTAGTCCCTGCTTTCTTCTCCCCTTCCCAGCTCTTCCTCAGCCCACTGTCTCCGCCTCTTCCTTTCTTCTTCCTGTCCCCCCCCCCCCCCCCCACATCAGTCTGAAGGGGTCTTGACCCAAAACGTCACCTATTTCCTTCGCTCCATAGATGCTGGCTCACCCGCTGAGTTTCTCCAGCATTTTTGTCCAACCATTCACACAAGTTCTGTTATCCCAGTTTCCTCACCCACTCCCCACACATTAGGAGCAATTTTACAGAGACAGGTTAACCTACAAAGCCAATGCGTCTTTGGGATGTGGGAGGAAAACCATACGCTTGCAGGGAGAATATGTAAATTCAACACAGTGCCCGAGGACAGGATCGAACACATATCTCTGGCGTGTGAGGCAGCAAGTCTACCAGCTGTGCCACTAGATTTTGTTTTCCAACACACAAAAAATTATACGTTGATAACTTTGGTTACTAAAAAAATGAAAATATCAATTTTCAGTCTTAAATCTCCAAGTGATGCTATGTCCCCCTTTACAGCTACTGTATGTTTTAATTCAGTTCAAGACTATGGGGCAGTACATTGGCCATAATGTTGCTGCCTAAAAGTGCCAGAGACCCGGAATTGATCCTGAATATGGGTGCTGTCTGTATGGAATTTGCTCCATTTCCATTGATTGCATGGGTTTTCTCCAGGTGCTCTTGTTTTCTTCCACATTCCAAAGGTGTGCAGGAACCTTTTTCAGACCTAACCCAAAAGGTAATATTTTCCTTTTGTCCAGAGATTCTGTCTGACCTGTTGAGTTACTCCAGCTTTTTGTGTATCTTCAGTTTAAACCAGCATCTGCCGTTCCTTCCTACACACACGATACTATATGATAGAGCTTTATTAATCCCAGGAGGGAAATTGTGTGTGTGTGGGTATATATCACACGTATGCATGCACACACACACACACACGCACACACAGTTATATATTCATATATATATTTATATAGTTATATATTCATATATAAATATACACTTTCATTTATAACATTGTTTACAGAGCACTATGTTTACATATTCTGTTGTGCTGCTGTAAGTAAGGATTTCATTTTTCTAACTGAGACGTGAGAATAAAACACTCTTGACTCTTGACTTACGTCGCTAATGTGTGCGATAGAACTAGTGTACGTGTGATCGGTGATCAGCGTGGACACGGTGGGCCGAAGGGCCTGTTTTCACACTGTATCTTTAAATTAAACTAAAAACACTAAAACCAGAGGGAGTCTAAAGAAGGGTCTCTACCTGAAACGTCACCCATTTTCTTCTATCCAGAGATGCTGGCTGCTCCATGGAGTTCCCCCGCACAATTAAAGCATGGAATAGTCTTCACCCTACCACAGTTACCCAACCAGATGCAACTAAATTTAAGGTAGCTCTTTTTTCCCCAAGAACCCTTTCTTGCTTAAGCCCAAGTCAAGTCAAGAGAGTTTTATTGTCATGTGTCCCAAATAGGACAATGAAATTCTTGCTTGCTGCAGCACAACAGAATATGTAAACATAATACAGAACAGGAGATAAAAGTTCAGTGTGTCTATATACCATAGACCATATATACACACAATAAATAAACAGATAAAATGCAATAGGCTGTTATTGTTCAGATTTTGGTGAAGGACCCGCCACCACCTCCAGTTTAAATTCCATTTAGAATATTTTTGGAGGACCAGGAAACCAGAAGCAAGAGTTACTCCAGCTCCAGGGAGTGATTCTGCGTTGGTTTTCAGCAGTCGTGGTGTGGCGACGACCGGACTGCAATGGCGGCCAGATCTCCCACAATTCAAAGCGATGGAGAAGGCGCCCAGCGCCGACCAGTTGCCGTGGCAGTGCGCATGTGCAGGGTGGCCGATGATGTGCTGGCCGTGGTTGTGCGCATGTGCAGGGGGAGGATGTGCAGGCCGTGGCAGTGCACATGTGCAAGATAGGTGGGAGTTTCTTTGTAGGAACAGCATAGTTCAGGATCACTCCAGTAGTCTAAGAAGCTAGTGGTGAAAAATAAAATCTTTCTGCATTAGTCTTTATTCAAGAGTCAAGAGTGTTTTGTTCTCGTATGTCTCAGGTAGAACAATTAAATTCTTATTTCAAGCAGTGCGAAGCTGGTAAAGCACAATTTATATCCAATGCCATATTTCATCTACTCATACTAATTGCTACTTTCAGGCAGATAAAACAATGAGTAAAACATGATGTGCTTGAGCAATTGAGTGGTTCAGGCAATATATATGGAGGGTGTGGACAGGTGGCATTTTAGGTCGAGACCTTTTTTCAGACTGGTTGTAGTTAGGGGAGAAAACTGAAAAATAAAGACTGAGGGCGGACATTACACAGAAACATAGAAAATAGGTGCAGGAGGCCATTCGGCCCTTCAAGTCAGCACCGCCATTCATTGTGATCTTGGCTAATCGTCCCCTATTAATAACCCGTGCCTGCCTTCCCCCATATCCCTTGACTCCACTAGCATCCTATCTAACTATCTCTTAAATCCATCCAGTGACTTGGCCTCCACTGCCCTCTGTGGCAGGGAATTCCATTAATTCACAACTCACTGGGTGAAAACGTTTTTTCTCACCTCAGTCTTAAATGACCTCCCCTTTATTCTAAGACTGTGGCCCCTGGCTCTGGACACCCAACATTGGGAACATTTTTCCTGCATCCAGTCCTGTTATAATTGTATATGTTTCTATAAGATCCCCCCTCATCCTTCTAAACTCCAGTGAATACAAGCCTAGTCTTTTCAATTTTCCCTCATATGACAGTCCTACCATCCCAGGGATGAATCTTGTGAACCTACATTGCACTGCCTCAATCACAAGGATGTCCTTCCTCAAATTAGGAGACTAAAACTGGACACAATACTCCAGATGTGGTCTCACCAGAGCTCTATACAACTGCAGAAGAACCTCTTTACTCTTATACTGAAATCCTCTTGTTATGAAGACTGTTGTGGAGACTGCAAGGTGACTTGGATAGGCTGGGTGAGTGGGCAAATGTTTGGCAGATGCAGTATAATGTGGATAATGTATAATGTGGATAAATGTGACGTTATCCACTTTGGTGGCAAAAATAGGAAAGCAGACTATTATCTAAATGGTGGCCAATTAGGAAAAGGGGAGATGCAGCGCAACCTGGGTGTCATGGTACACCAGTCATTGAAAGTAGGCATGCAGGTGCAGCAGGCAGTGAAGAAAGTGAATGGTATGTTAGCTTTCATAGCAAAAGGATTTGAGTATAGGAGTAGGGAGGTTCTACTTCAGTTGTATAGGGTCTTGGTGAGACCACACCTGGAGTATTGCATACAGTTCTGGTCTCCAAATCTGAGGAAGGGCATTATTGCCATAGAGGGAGTGCAGAGAAGATTCACCAGACGGATTCCTGGGATGTCAGGACTGTCTTATGAAGAAAGACTGAATAGACTCGGTTTATACTCTCTAGAATTTAGGAGATTGAGAGGGGATCTTATAGAAACATACAAAATTCTTAAGGGGTTGGACAGCCTAGATGCAGGAAGATTGTTCCCGATGTCCAGGACAAGGGGTCACGGCTTAAGGATAAGGGGGAAATCTTTTAGGACCGAGGTGAGAAGGACTTTTTTCACACAGAGAGTGGTGGATCTCTGGAACTCTCTGCCACAGAAGGTAGTTGAGGCCAGTTCATTGGCTATATTTAAGAGGGAGTTAGATGTGGCCCTTGCGGCTAAGGGGATCAGAGGGTATGGAGAGAAGGCAGGTACGGGATACTGAGTTGGATGATCAGCCATGATCATATTGAAAGGCGGTGCAGGCTCGAAGGGCCGAATGGCCTACTCCTGCACCTAATTTCTATGTTTCTATGAAGGCTAACATTCGATTCTTCACTGCCTGCTGTACCTGTAAGCCAACTTTCAGTGACCGGTGTACCTCGCTGCACCTCCCCCTCACCTAACCCCATTGAGATAATAATCTGCCCCCTTGTTTTTGCCGCCAAAGTGGACAACCTCACATTTATCTGTATTATACTGCATCTTCCACGCATCTGCCCACTCACTCAACCTGTCCAGGTCACCCTGCAACATCCTAACATCCTCTTTACTGTTCACACTGCCAGCCAGCTTTGTGTTATCCGCAAACTTGCTCGTGTTGCTCCTAATTCCCCCTTCCAAATCATTAATATAGATGGTGAACAGTTGCGGCCCCAACACCGAGCCTTGCAGCACTCCACTCGCCACTGCCTGCCATTCTGAAAAGGATCCGTTCACTCCTACTCTTTGCTTCCGGTCTGCCAACCAATTTTCTATCCAAGTCAACACCCTACCCCCAATACCATGTGCTCTAATTTTAGTCACCAGTCTCCCATGCGGGACCTTATCAAAGGCTTTCTGAAAGTCTAGATACACTACATCCACTGGCACCCCTTCATCCATTTTACTTGTCACATCCTCAAATAATTCCAGAAGATTATTCAAGCATGATTTCCCTTTCATAAATCCATGTTGACTTGGACTAATCCTTTTACTGCTATCCAAATGCCCCATTTGCCCTGGCAAGCGATGAGTGGATGCAGTTGAGGGGAGTTTGATTGGCAGATGGGTAGAGTAAGTGAAAAAGGGTCGCGGTGAAAAGGACCAAAAGGTGATTAGCCACAGGGAGACCCAGCAAATGGAAGAACTTTCTGCCAAAGCTTGCTGGATGTCTCATTTGCACATCATTTTAACTCTTTCCCATTCCCATGCCGAACATCCTGTCCTTGAACTCCTACATTGTGAGAGTGAGGCCACTTCCAACTGGAGGAACAGCATCACTAATTCCACTTAGACCCATTACATTATGTACCATTGCAACACAATGGTATGACCAATCAATTTTCCGAAATCAAGTAACACCCCCTATTCTTTCTTTCCTGTGCTTCTCGCCTCCACGCTGGTGCTCCCATTTCTCCTACCATGTCCCTATTTCTCCCAGTCACCCTGTTCCTTTCTCCTCCTCATACACTCATCTTCCATCTCCGTGTACACCATTTCCTTGTTATTTCCCCTCCTTCTTCGCCCTTCTGTTCCATTCCACCCTCATCCTCACTGTGACTTTGCATTTCACACCTTCTCTCCTTATCTGACACTGTTCTGTCTCCTGTTCACCTCTAGTCTTTGTAACGTACTCCATCCACCTGCCAATTCAAGCCAATCACTTGCCAAACTTTGTCCATCCTCCACCTCTCTTTTCCAGCTTTCTCCCCCTTAAGCTAATCAGGCTGAAGGGTCCCGGCCTGAAATATCACCTGTCCATTCTCTCCCCAGGCGCTCCCCTTGATTTCCTCCAGCTCTTCGTTTTGCTCAAGATTCAAGCAACTGCAGTCTCTTGTATATCCAAAGCAACAAACAGAAGCAGTTTGTGGATTTACCTACTCAGTAGCCAGAAGACCACAAATGTTATTTACAAAAATGTTCAAGTGCTGCCTAGTGCATACAGCAGAGCCTCAAGGTCACAATTAAAATTTAAATGTAAATTTCAACATTTACTGATAACAGTGCATCCTTGCTTCTCAATGTAAGATACAGTACATATACAAATGTGCTTGGAACAAGATGGGTTTTGAATAATTGCAAATAAGAGGGTGGATCTTGAGAGTACATGTCTTGGAGGCAGAGATCAGACACTGGATGATTAGAGAGGGACTATGCCCCTCCAAAGTAATGGCAAATTATCTTGAAGAGGCAGAAATATTCTTTCAAACAACAGATTAGTTTCCCATTCCCAGTTTTGGTAAATCAAATGATTGCTACGTGATTACAACAGTGTTCTCTCCCTTTAGTGCTTCTTCTCGTGCTTATATTCAACAAGAGGCCCAATAGCAAAACGAGTAGAAAAGCCTTGCTCCCTTTCTTATTATTTGCATACAGCAGATATGCAAGGAATAGTTGTCAGGATGCCATTGGAGACAGCCAGGATTTGTGTTCATCAAACATGACCAATTTCCCTTTGGGGATCAATAAAGTTTATCGTATGGTATCATATCATATTTTCTACATGATCTCACTGAATTTGAAAATATCACAAGGGGAAAATATCCACCACACCCCATCCATCTTCTATGTTCTAACATAGGATGAATGTAGATTAAATCTTCATCTTCAAAGTTGTACAGTTTCAATGCAAAGAAAAACTACCTGTGCAAGCTCAGGTGTTTGCAAGTCAAATAAAGCACAAGTTAGAAGCAGAATAAAGTTTCCTTAACACTGTCCCCATTACATTTCTTAGCTGAGTCTCAGACTAGCAATTTACCCACACTCTTTTGAAAGTGGTGGAGAGAGGAAAGCAGGTAATGTTCCAGATAGATTACAGTTGCTGCTCATGCATTGACACTGATATTATGGAGCAAAGGCAGAGCAGATTTTGTCTGTCTTGGAGGTGAGACCTCGGCATTGTTGTCTGCGAAGTGCAAATCCCAGCAAGACAGCAGCTCCCAACATATTCACCATTAGGAAGACATTAGGAAGCTAGTAAATAAACAATTTGTTCACAATGGGATGGCAGAGCGATCTGCATCTCTTCTGCTTTAGATGTTTCAAATTGCAGTTAATGCTGTCGGAAAAATAACAAGATCATATGGACATAAATTTGGATTTAGCAGTTTTCAGTATTTAGCAGCTATGAATCCTTTTGGGAAGTAAAATGGCATGTAATGTTTTTTGGTGCATTTAGTCTTTCCCAAGGCTATGTATAACGATGTGGACTGTGAGGAAGATGCAAATGGTTCTCAGAGAGTTATAGACAGGATACGTGAATATGTATAAGAAGGAACTGCAGATGCTGGTTTACACCGAAGATAGACACAAAAAGCTGGAGTAACTCAGCGGGACAGGCAGCATCTCTGGAGATACCCTTTTTCAGACTCGAGAAGAGTCAACCATGATCTTATGGCATAGCTGAGCAGGCAATGGCCTGTTTCTAATGTTCTTATAAACCTTGCAGCCTGTCATATTGGTGAGATTATTAGTGAGTGTTCAATCAATGTCTATCAGAGAAATTCATATGTCTTTTAGTATGTTTCACAGATTTGACACCAGGCATAACACTTTGAATCGCATCATCAGTCTGAAGAAGGGTCTCGACCCGAAAAGTCACCTATTCCTTTACTCCATAAATACTGCCTCACCCGCTGAGTTTCTCCAGCATTTTTGTCTACCTTCCATTGTACACACACTGTTAATCTCATTACGCTGTTCATATGTTAAGCAACAGCAAGATACATTGCCCCAGTGCTATTTAACAGAATCTTCTGTACCATGTAGTTAGTTGCTATTGATATTGCATTGTTGCTCTCAGTCCTCCAGTGGATGTTTTCTTTTTTTTTGTTAATTTTTTTAAATTAGAAGTAACTGCATAATAAAAAGCAATTTGTTCATTGTAGACATAATAAAAAAGCATTTTGTGCATTGTAGACATACATAATCAATATTATTTATATTCACAATTGCATAGTAACTGTACTTCTATATATTTTTTCCAATTTTTATAACGATAGAAATTAATAGAGAAAGAGTAAACAAAAAAAAGGAGGAAAAGTTGAGAAAGAATGGAGTGTTCAGTAGATAATGCTTCGTTGGAGATATATCCGCGTTTTATGAAATGTAATTCTCCATCTATTCCCTGATTCAGGTTTCAGTCGGGTTCTCGTGCCAAACCAGTTTGCCCCTTCAAATATTCAATGAATGGGGACCATATCATTTTAAATAGTTCTTGTTTGTCCATTAAGACAAATCTTAATCTTTCGAAATATAGGGTCTCCGACATTTCCGTAATCCACATTTTAATTGTGGGGTTTATAGGACCTTTCCAAAATGTAATATTAATTTTTTCCCAATTATTATACTATAATCAATAAAGGTTCTTTGATTCGAAGTAATGAATTGATTTTGTTGTATTATTCCTAGTATTATTAATTTTGAATCAGGGACCAATTTGGTATTGACGGCTTCCGAGATTATCTTAAAAATTTCCATCCAGTGGATGTTTTCTATATATACCTTGGGCAGCATATAAAGGCGACACAGTGATGCCTTACAATGGCCTTACAATGCCAGAGACCCAACTACTATCCTGATTATGTGTACTGTCTGTACATAACATTGCATGAAGACTTTCTGACAGATCTGCTAATTCACCAAGCATTTAACTGTGTTTACCCACCTGCTTTTTCCTGTTGAGTCCACCTTCAATGTCCTCATCTGAGTCCTCTGTGGCCAAACCATCTCACTCCAACATGTCAACATCTGTACTATCTTACATCCTTTTGTCTCTTTTTATCTCTAGCCTTTGTCCACCCATCTGCCAATCAAACCCTCTTCAGCTTTATCCATCTATCACTGGCCAGGCTTTGTCCTACTCCAACCACTTTTCCAGTGCCCCCCACCCCCCCCCCCCATTACAATCATTCTGAAGAAAGGTTCTGACCTGAAATGTCACCGATCTGTGTCCTCCAGAGATACAGACTCACTGTGTTCGTCCAGCACGTGATATATTTTTCTCAGCACTATCCTTGTCCCCTTTCCTGTCTGGAGAACTGTTCCGTCCACTGCCACACCATTTGCAGAGACCATCTCTTTCTTAACCTCTGATGCAGCAGCAGGGCAGTGCAGTGGTGCAGCTGGTAGAGCTGCTGCCTCACAGCACCAGAGACCTGGGTTGGATCCCGACCTCGGGTGCTGTCTGTGTGGAGTTTGCACAATCTCCCTGTGACCATGTGGGTTTCCTCCAGGTGCTCCAGTTTCCTCCCACATCCCAAAGACGCATGAGTTTGTCGGTTAATTGGCGTCTGTAAGTTGGCCCTCTTGTGTAGGGAGTGGATGAGAATGGGTGATAACATAGAACTAGTGAGAATGGGTGGTCAATGGAGGTGTGGACTCAGTGTGCTGAAGGGCCTGTTTCCATGCTGTATCTCTTAACTAACTGTGTTGCAGTATTGAACTGATGGCTGCCCAGTGTGAAATTTGGTCACATTGTGTCTGCATCATCAATAACTGTCTGCTGAGGCTTCACTTCCTGGACATGTTGCATTTTCCTCCCTAAAAGAAAGAAGAGCATCACAAGGCTGTGGTGGTGGATGAGAGAGGAGGAAAGTGGTTCGTGCTTATCTATCTAACATTTGTAAATCGATAGCGTGAGTTGATGGAATATGAGAAGCAGAATTAAATATGAAAAATGAAAAATATGCCATCCATGATGGTTTCCGCATTTGGTTAGTTGCTGCAAGTGATTATTTGTCATTTTGCTCTTAAAGATGGCGGGGTATTGCATCTGTGAGTTTTATGCATGGGTTTCAGTGATGTGGCTATCATAGTTGAGTGACTCACTTCCTGATGTTCAAAATCTATGCACCACCCATTAGGCCCAAGTCAGAAAGAAGATGAATATCTCAATTTGCCTTCACAAGCACAGCTCCAATAATACTAAAAAAAAAAGCTTGACACTATCTTGGGTAAAGATTGATTGGTACTCCATCCACCACCTTACACGTTCATTCCCTCCACCAGTGGCACACAGTTGCTGCAATGTATGCCATCTTCACAATTCTTTGCAGTTACTCGTGTAGGCTATTCTGTCAAACCCACAATGTTTACCACCACGGACAGCGGGCAACTGGAACATCGCCAGTTGCAGCTTCCCTTCCAAGGCAAACACTGCACTGACTTGGGAATAGATTATTGTTCATTCATTATTGTCAGGTCTAAATGTTGGAACTCTGCACTAAAGTGTTGTAGGACATCTTCACTGAAAGACCTGCAGTGGTTCAGCACCATTGTGTCATTGTGTGATGGTTACAATTACCCAATCCATTCTGTTCTGTTTTTGATTAGTTTGATTGAACAACCTAGTGCTGGACAATTGGTAGAATGATAGTGGAGTGAAATTCAGCTAAAATAAATGAAACAAGACAGAGCATTTAATTAAAAGCTTCTGAAAGAACCCAAAATCCTTAGATGAAAAGCTATTGAGGAATATTTAACTAATCCTTGTTTAGGCAATATAATAGGAAAAAAATACACCACAAGAGGAAATTATAACTACTAATTACAAAGTGCATAAACATAAAAAGTCTGCATTATTTGCTATTACACAATGACAAGCTCATGTTTCTTTTCAACAATGAGGTCAGTAAGAACAAAACGGAACACCCACGGTATGAACGTTTTGCAGAAATAAAAAAATATATATATCCTTAAAGTCACAAAATTAAATGACCTTGTTAAAAGCTTTCTAGAAGATGTCCTACATGTATCTTAAGAAGATGTACAATCACCACATTCTCAGAACTGTATGAATGAGCTCTAAGTGCAATGTTGCTAGAATTTTCTACATTGCATGAATAATTTAAAAACATCAAGTAGTTTTTTTAAAAAAACTTGCATGGGTCTGGTTTAAGACAAATCACAGTCTACATCCGCAGCTACCTATTGGCATCAATAAGGCATTAATAAATCTATTCAGTGGGAATTTGTATGGGGCTGATGCATACCTACACAATATGATGGATGTTCATCATGAGACTGTGGAATGCCTTCAGATTTGTACAAAGTGAATTTACAGAAAACCCTGCTTTGAGTGTTGGATAGGTCAGGAGGACACATAATTGGCAATATTTCTGAATACAAGATTCGACGTGTATTTCCCATCTTCATCTTATGACTGTTTCACAATGGCATGCAAGGCCTGATCCTAAAGAATGAGTCCATAGTGAAACCAGGTCAAGCAAGGCTGCATTATTGACCACAATGCTACACATCACCTGTACCGAGTAGAGTTAAACTAGGTATAAGACGAATAGGAAATTATTCAGTCTGTGGTTCTCCACAATCTATAACCACAATCTCACCAACTTCAGAGAGCAAGCTGCATTACATGGCCGTGAGATTTCAGAAGCCAAGCTCCTAAGACATTGGCTTGTTGGCTGAAGTACCTGAGAGTATGAGCCTTTACACTTGACATCTGCAAGACTAAAGTCCTATTCCAATTTCCCCCGCACTATATAACATCAACCTCTGTCAAGGTTCATGGTGAGACTAAAGCAAATGTGAACTACTCACCCTATTTCAGGAGCCAACTCTCTGTGAAGACAGACTCCAATGATGACATTTGTCATTTTCTCCAGCAATCATTGTCTGACTGAGGTAAAGGGTGTTTGAGGATTAATCTTTCAACTTGGAGCAAAACTCATGGTCTGATGGGTGATTGTAATCCCTGCCTTTCTACATGCTTCTGAGATCAATGGCGAATCTTCAAAATCCTCCAAATTCAGTTAGCAATTTCTCACAGACTGACATTCCTAGCATTGGGCCCTGAATTATACATCCAGATGTAATGAGAAGGCCTTGGCCTTTGTATGCACGATCCCAGATGCTTGAAACAGACACTCTATTCAGAGCTCTTTGTTTAAGAAACAACTGCAGATGCTGGAAAAATCGAAGGTTAACAAAAATGTTGGAGGAACTCAGCGGGTGAGGCAGAATCTACGGAGAGAAGGAATAGGCGACGTTTCGGGTCGAGACCCTCGACCGGAAACTTCGCCTATTCCTTCTCTCCATAGATGCCGCCTCACCCACTGCGTTCTTCCAGCATTTTTGTCTACCGTCTATTCGGAGCTTCGTCGCTGGAAGATATTACCAAGTGGAGAGTGGAAAAGATTCAAGGTTAAACATCTTGAAGAAAAGCACCATCCCTATTGATGCATGAAATCCCTCTTCTTGAGAGCATAAAGTAGAGGAGTAATATTCACAGCAGCACTGAAAACCACCGAGAGCATCCAGAAACCCTGGATAAATGTGAAAAGGGATGCACCATCACACAAATTAATTTTATCACAATCCACCTTCTGCCTCAGGTGGAATCCACAGCTCCCAATTGGCCTTATCAGTCATTTCAAAACCCAAGGGACAAAGAAAATCATTCTCGACTCTGAAGGATTATACATGAAGATAAATGATATGAATATTATGAAGATAAATGATATTGACCTCTTTGAGATTAATTAAATAGAAACTCTTCGAATAGGGAATGCCCTCCACGTTGTTGGCGTTGCATGGAGTTGGTGGATTCTTCTCCCAGGTAAAGCCCTTTAACCAATCTCTCTGAGTGCCAGCAGCGTGTGTGTTCGTTCTCTTTGGAGTTAAACTTAGACAGTTGGACTGAATAGTTTTGCGTGTATTTTGTACGTTTTAAAAGATAGTAGGAGGAAGGAGAGGTTAATAGTGGTAAGCAGTGTTTGATCTGGGTTGGGTGGCAGTAGTTTTAATTTGACCCTTCCCAGAAGTCAATTTTTTTTCCTAAGTTTTCTTTACATCTTATAGATGTATGGAAACAGTAACAGGCAAAGACTAGCTGACCCTTCAGATTTCTGATTGAGCCATTTTTGTTAGCACCACATTCCATGATGTTTCCCCAAGACTAGTCCTGCTCTCCATACCAGCAACCCTATGATATGTTGTGAGCAAAACAACCCAGCATTGTGAATACATTTCTAGACTAATCGAGGTTAACAAAATTCGGCAAATAACTCCAACACCCAAAGGTGAACAAAAGCATCTCCCAGAAGTTAATAATAACTATGAGGTACATTTCATAACATTTATCAAAAAGCACTTAATTGTAGACAATGTTAGAGCTTCTGGGTGGTTGAGATAGGTCACTGTACTTTTTTAGTGGACTGATTAGTGGAGGTTTCCTTGAAGCAGAAAGAGATCAAGAACATGGTGAAGGAGGGAGGATTCATAAGACAGGTGCCTTTATTGTGGTACAAGTGGACCAGGAAGAATAGGAATGTTGCCTCCAAGCCCAGAATGTTTACCCATACAAAGCCAGGCAGTTACAATACAATACAATTCAATACAATTAACTTTATTTTTCCATTAGGAACTTTGGTTTCTGCATTAAGCATTGCATTATCTATAAATGTTCTACCTTCCCCTTATAATGATGCCCAATTTAACTCCATAACATCTGACTACCCTCCTCACGTTGATTTTGCTGTCTGAAAGGTAGGAAACTTGCTATTAAATCAATAAGGATAAGCGGAAAACCCTTTCTTCTGGGGTTCCAATCCAAAAATCCTCCTACTCACTCTATTTCTGTCAGTGAATAAATATTAAAGCCATCAAGTCTGGAAGAAAAGCCTCTGTCTAGTAATGCTGAGACATGACTACTGGGAGCTCATTTCAAAAACTAAATGGACCCAATCTTTTTTTTGTCTTGCCAAACCTAAGTGTTAACATTTCCATAAATGAGAAACAGTTTGGGAGTCGAGCTCTCATCAAATAAAAATGCATATTCATCAGAATGTCTTGATTTATGATAAAGTTAGTTAGGTCCACTGATCTGCATAACTTCACAAATATCAACAAAATTCTGGAACTGTAGAATTTTTACGTGAAACTTAAATTTCCAGGCTATTGTAGTGACTGCAGGCAGCCAGTGTAATGTTGGCTGGAGGAGATTTTGGCACAGCCACCTTGGTCAAACAGCAGCATGCACCTTATACAGAGCAAGGACTAGCTGGAAGCACTGAAGATGTATAAATATTCCACCGTCACATGTCCACTCCTCATCTCCGTATTTCTGAGCACATTTGGCACCATTCAGCGGCTTCATTTCTGAGTGTGTGAGTTATTCTTGTTTATTCAGCGTCTGGAGTTTTCGTGGGTTTTCATTGTTTTGTGTTGAGTTTTGCCTTCATCTGTTTATTTGCTGGTTCACGTGATGATGGCTGCTGCAGGGAGCACCTCCTGTTTCTCTGAATGATAATTTGAAGTGCAGGTTGTGTTTATGATTAAAAGCTGCCATCAAGCCAAGAATTGCTCTCAGTAGTTCTGCAGAGAAACAGAAAGAGGTGTTGAAAAGGAAAGGTGCAAATGAGATTCTCAAAAGGAACATTTGGGCTATTTGACACAGTTCGTTTACACTCTACTTTATTAATCATCTGAAGCTATTTGATTCTTTCAACTGCATTTACAGTTACACAGACTTTATAGTATTTATTACTGCTTGGCCACCTGGATCTTAAGTTTCCTTTTCTTACCATTTGTTACTTCATTGACCAGTGCACATAACCAGTGATGGAGAGGCAGTCTGCCAAAGTTTCCACCTTCAATGCTGTAAACCCTCATTTGAAAGTGGGACTGAAAATGATTGGGCTAATAATGGCAAACACCATACTTCATTAGCTGGCTGGAGAAGAGAAGAGAAGAGAGAGGAACTAGTAGAGGAACTAGTATCAACCTTTTCTTGTCTAGGAGGGAATTCCCTTGTATAGGAGGGAATGGTTTAAATCGAAGATAGACACAAAATGCTAGAGTAACTCAGCGGGACAGGCAGCATCTCTGGAGAGAAGGAATGGGTGACGTTTCAGGTTGAGACCCCTCTTCAGATTTTTTTTTTCATTGTTGTCTAAAGCGTAAACCAATACGAAGTCTCAGTGCAGTAGAACATTTTTTGAGATCTTCTGAGTGCTGCTGCCCATTAATGGCACTCGTTCTATTAATTTGGGACAACAACCCCTTCCTCGGGAACAGTAGGCCCCCATCCTCTTGCTCATGGATATTTAATAAGAAAACTGAGCTGGAGTCTGGGTAGTTATAGAAATTTCTCCTCACTGGCTGGGGAACATCCAGGTATCAGTTGACTACTTAGGTACTGAATGATTGGGTGTTTTTGCATGAAGCAGAAATGTTCTAAAAGCTGTGTGATTTTTATCAAAAGATTCAAGAACTTCTCACAGCTCTTTGGTAGACTGCACTGCTGGGGAATTTTTCACTCTTGATGTCATTGCTACTGTTTGGCTCGGTCGAAAAAAGTGTAACACTGGTTAAAAGTTGTACAGGATGCCCACTGTTCCTCCGCAACTATAGAAAAATGCAAAGCAGCATTTGGAGGGGAGCGAACCTGCCACAAACATCACCCGGCAAGCCCTGAAATGGAACCCCCAAGGAAAAAGGAAAAGAGGTCGCCCCAGGAACAGCTGGAGAAGACGTGTCCAGACAGAAATGTCTGAGAGTGGGCTCAACTGGGGAGATCTTGAAAGAACTGCCAACAACCGAGTGAGGTGGAGGACATTTGTCAATGGCCTATGCTCCCTACAGGAGCAAAGGGCTTAAGAAGAAGAAGAAAATGTTGTCATGGAACAATACTTCCATTTCCCACACTAGCCATCCTTTTAATTTTGCAAAAAGATTACTGATTGGTGCCCAGTTTTGTGCTTTTGGCAGAGATTTATTGATAGGCTGACGAAGAATGGAACACCTTGCTGTGTATAAACCTCCTTTTGCTGGCTGTAGTCTCGAGAAAACAAAAGCTGGGTGCCAAATAATCATTGTTCTTTGATTTCTCACATTAGCTCATGAAATCTCCCCAGTCAAAATATTTTTCTAAAGTATGGAAACGGACTTAACCTAGATCTTTAGCTACTTTTTAAAACGTGCAACTTTGGGTACTCAAATGCACATAGTGACTGTGTCTGCTGCTGAAGTAAAGAATGTTGTTTGTTTGCAAGCTACATTTTAGTGGAGTAAGAGGAACTTCAAAGAATGGTAACAAGAATTAAACGAGAGATGATGAAAGGATCATTTCCAATCAGGCTGTTTGCTTTCCACAAAGACGAAAGTTTAAACAGAGCAGGTGATCCCAGTGCAATGTTATTTTTCCTGGGGGCAAGATATCCAACTCACATCTGTGATCATTTTTTTCCACTGTAATTATGTTTTCTGTTTTTAATGCAGATCTTTTACTTCCAAAACCCCATTGTGGAAGCTGTTGTTTATTAACTTTCAGTCTTTCGATTTTGAATAATTTTCTGATGAAGGTTAAACAATTCTGATTTATAAACTATGAAAAGACAATCGGATTTAAACAATGCCTGTAGTGATAATTGTAAGATTACAAAACCCCAGTCTAAGGCACGCAAAAAGAGAATGATTGGAAAGCAATGCTGGAAATATTTGAGGACAGTTCTCAAGGTTCGACATACAAATTTTGTGTATTCATGGTATTCAAGAACAGTCTGACATGTATCACAACACCATGAGAAGTAATTTTACAAGCCAATGTAACTGTACACCATAATGTGCAACTCCTTGGCATCGCATGTAACTTTATACTCTGACATGTAATTCTACACTGTGACTTGTAAGACTAATGGTCACATGTAGTTTTAATCACAAATTGGTACTAGATGGGAAAAAAATTTACTTTATGGAGCATATTTTCACATTTCTTAAAAAAAAATGTAAATAGGCTCACCAATATGTAAATATAGTGGTGTAGTTCTGTGACATCCTAATCCCACAAATAGTGAAATAATTGAAAGGAATAAAAGTCGACTATTGATTATTTATGAATGATAATGCATAGAAGCATTGGAATAGAAAATGCTTTCAGTAATGCAACATTTTATCTGTACTATGTTGCAGTGTAATACTGCGGTCTGTTCATACAACCTGAAATAGCACTTCAGCACCCATGTAACTGAAAAATAGGAGTGTAACCAAATGAAAATAAACCTGAGATGGATTTCTACTCATTTCAGTAGACTAGATGTGAAAATCTGACCAATTTTAAGGCTCAAGATGTAAATGTTGTCACAGATCACAATGACAACAACATGAGACAGTCACATTAAATCCAATACAAAATGTACACAAATACATACTTTACCCAAGGAGCAATTAGAATTGCTATGCAGTATCATAGGACATTAAGGAAATAAGTACAAGGTGAATCCAAGTAAACTCACAAAGAGGATAGTGATAAAAGGTTATGATGGTATGATTACGAGGGGGAAGGTGATTTCCATGGATCTTAATCAATGGCATGGGCCCATTGGGCTGAATGTTTGTTTCTGTGCTTTAAATATCACGTATTATACTCTGTAATATTAGAAGCAAAAGTCTGTGACCTGGATAGGAAGATGTAAAACAGCTGTTCTGAAATTCAAAGATCTTCATCGGGTTCTTTAACTATTAAACTAGAGAGAATTGATAGAGTATTAGAGGCACAAAACCACTTTAAGTTTTACCATCTGGCCCCTTGCTGGTATTTGAAGGGTTTGTTCCCAAAAGGACTAGGATGATGCTCATGTGGAGCATAAAAATGCATGACCATGTTGGTCTAAATAAGTACATTACAAAGAAATGGGAATGTAGGGGACGTGGGTTCAGACTTGAATCTACTTGAATAGCCTGTAACTGCATGGTAAATACAGTGCAATACAATGTAACCTTATAACAAGAAATGACCATTTGCACCAGTGAGCCAGATTCTTCCACAATCATGTGCAATTTATCCATTCATGACCTTGGGGGGAAATTCTGCAAACTGTCATCCTGCTCTGAAAATAATATGATCAAATCTTTGCAATACCTACCTAACTTATCCTTTCCTTGGACTTACCAAGTGTAACCTTACCTCCCCCAAAACTATTCCTTTCAACTTGCAGTCATAAGGCTCAGAAAAAGCATTTGATCAGGAACCTCTTGGAAAAGGTTTGAAGCCATGGAGGTGCAACTGGTTAGGTTAGGTTTATTATTGTCATACGTATGAGGCAAAGTAAAAAGCTTTGTAAAAAGCAAAGTAAAAAGCATGCAATCCAAAAAAGATCAAACTCAAGTACAATAGATAAGGGGAAGATACAGAATGTAGAATATTGTAGAAATGGAAATTTATTGTTTTTTCCAGGGTGTATTTGCATGCTTTTAAGTAAATATAAAGATGAGGGTGGGATGCATCAAACCAATGCCTTATAGATCTGAACTAGTATTCTAACCAGAAGCAGACGTGCGCATGTGATCGGTTGAGCTTGCACCATCATTCAATATCTTCATGGCTGATCTGATCATAACCGTAATACTGCATCCCAGCCCACATCCATGAACTTTATTGTTTATTGCTTATCAAGTCTCTATCTGTGTCTTACAAAATTCAAAGACTTTACTTCCATTGTCCTGTGAGGAAAATAATTCCAATGCTTATGAGTATGACTCTCTGAGCAAAAATAAATTCACCTCATCTATATCTAAGATCAGTATTTTTTTTAACAGTAACCAAATTCTCTACACATTTCCAAAAAAAGAAACATCCTCTGAACATCCGCTCTGTCAAGTAATGCAGGATGGTCCACGTTATTTAATGAAATGCGAGACTGGAACCAAAGGATACTTCTCGGGATGTCGTTCAAGGATAAAATCTGCTACTGCTGGGAGTAGATTCAGGCATGATCCACTTCATTCTGTGTAATGTACCAATTAATGGTACTTGGAGCTGTCAAGACATGTCAAATCAAGAGAGTTTATTGTGTATCTTCTATATATTATTACATCTCTTTGTTGATTCTTAGCAGTGTTTGAGGAATGTCAAATTCTGCCTGGGACAATACTGGTAAGAGACAAAGAGTATATTTTTCAGTCATCTAAACATTTCCAGGAATGTCATTCCTGGAGAGGGGGGGGGGGGGGGGGGGGGATGGCCTCTTACACAGAACACATAACACTGACCCCCCCCCCCCCCCCACCATACACCCTAAGAGGAAGCCAACCTCATGGCAGATATACTGAAACTTTGTGATTTAAAAAAAAAAATGAAGGCTTGAGATGAAACAACTGATGACGGTAACATTTCTATGCTTGGGTACTGGCTATTTAGCTGCAATTGGTACCAGTGTCTCTGGGCCAACAATAAAAAGTGTCACCCCAGCAAGCCTTGGTCTGACTGCAATTGATCACAACTAAATTGGATTGGCCATTATAAAGCACCATCAAATAATCTGTTGACATTTGCGTTATGTCTCGTGATTGATTATTTATTTTAATGGGGGAATTGAAACAATCTTGTTTGGAATATTTTGGTTTTGCTAACTAATCCACAATGTCGACCGTATGAAAGATGGTAAATGGGTATTGTACCAGGGGGGAGACTGCATTTATTGAACTGCGCACTGACAAACATCTATTCTTTCAGGGAAAATGGAGTGGGCTTATTTTGAATAATTAACAGTGTACAATCAGAACGATGAGTTATTCTTTCTCTCATGGTTTTCTGTGAGTGAAGCACTAGACTGAATCTTATGCAGAGATTATTACCGAATTCTTCATTTTCTGTTATTTTTCATGTGGTGAGACTGAGAGGATAAATCAGAAATAATATCTTATGAAGTTAGATTAGTCACACATTCTGAGACACTTCAAACTTTGCCAGGCTGGTCTACATTTGTCTAACGCACCAAATGAGTCAAGCATGAAATGTCTGCAGCATTTGATTTATATTCAACAACACCGTTTGTTATTGTTGGCTTAAAGCAATCTGTTTCATTTCACAAAAATCTGTTCATGGCATTGAAATTTAGATATACTTGGCACTAATAATTGATGGCCTGTTTCCTTGTTTACTGTATTGTAAAGAGAAAATAAGGAATGTATAGAGACATTCAGTGTGAGGTATGGAGGCCAGTCATGTGCATGTGTGTGAAACAGCTGTGGCTGTCCAAACAGCAGCAGCACTGTAGACATGGGGACCATGAAAATAGATTGATCTGAAATTTGCACCCTTTCTGTTTTAGTCTAGGTGGTGATTTTCTTCTTACTTCCCAAAATGTCTCCTTCCTCTTGCACTTTCTCCCAAACTCTCTCCACAACACTTGAGACACTGTCAATTAATGCACAGAAAGGATGCATTATAGCTTGCATTAAACTTGTCTCCATCTCTTCCATGTTTATATCCACAAACACAAACTTCCCAACAGGGATCATATCCTGTTATCAGTAACAGATAGATTATGGAGTGTTGGGTGCAACATGGGACATTTAAATCATGAACTTGCATGTATCTGAATCAACAGCTAAAAATCACGATTAAAGTGTTCTGATTAGATGATTTTAGATTAAAGTGTTCTTTCTTTATGAATTGACCAGCTAAGGTCACAGTAAAAGCAGTGGCTTTCAAATACAATTAATCCAAACATTGAAGCTCACAATCTAGGTAATCAGCTACTTGTTAAGGGTGAAATCTCCAGATTAGCGGGTGGTTGTACATCTCCAGCCTCTCCTCCTGGAATGAGTTCAGGTTGTGATGGCCAGTAAAATCCTCAAGAAATAGTTGATATTTTTTTATGACCAAACTTTACCCCTTGACAAATCTGTGCCAAAGGTTGAATATTTATGTAAACGTTTAAACATATTTAAAGATTGCCACATTTTCCTTATGCCCATTATTAGATAAGTGCCTCAGATACTCATGTAACAGTCCTTTGCTATTTATGTATGTGGTAGTTTAACTTGATTTTAAATAAACAGTTTAATGGTCACTTTGAAAGAGTAAACAAAGATATGTCATCTGAACCACCTACCTGTTAATACCTTCATTAGGAATTTCAAAGCCAGAATTTTGCAAAGTTATATTGAGAAACTACAAATCTCAAAAACAACCTGAACTGTGAAAGAAAGGGAAATCTTTATAAAACAAAGGGTGTATTATGCATGTGTTTAAATCATTTAGAAAATATAAAGTAACATGAGCATTGGGAAAAATATGTAGATAAATCAAATCATGTCATTATTGGAAATCAGGCTGCAGAATGAAATGAACTAATTTCTTGTCCTACACTTTGGGCTTTAAAACTATCTGGATGGGAAAACCTGGCAGTCTGGATGATGTGCTCCCCAAAACCTGGCAGTCTGGATCATGTGCTCCGCAAAAAAAGCTTGAATTCTATTCTCATTCCTTTTGATGGAAGAAACAGGGTTGTTTAGACTCTCATTCAGATTTGACTTTCTCTGCTCCACCCAGGTGCCGAAGGTGCAAATCCCAAAGTGACCTAAACAGATTACACTCCATTAATTTTAAAATGCTTTTCTCCAAAATGTACAACAGGTGGCATACATGGAGCAATGGGAACTAATGAATAGTGCTTGTAACACTGAGCAGAAAGCATGAGTTGCAGCGAGGTTAACGTGTACAGAGGTGGTAATCGGTGAGTGTTTCACTTGAACAGCATTACTCACTCTCCTAAATTCAGTGCCTACTGCACCCAGTTGCTTGTCTTGGGACAACTGAGTGTTTAACCGGAGAGCGCAGGCACAATCTCCCAGTGGCAGCTGACTAAATCCTTTCAGCCCCACGCCTTCTTTAACTAATTACAGCAGTCAGCACCTCAGGCTTACAAAGAATTATAGCTGCTTTTAAAGAAAACAGAAGCTTCATTTGGAGACTTAACTGATTGATATTTCATTCTTGAGACATGACATAAACCGGTTCAATGATTGACTTGCAGTCCAGACGTTCTTCCGGGGCTGATCTTGGTACTGCAAAATGTGGCGATACGAAGGCTTCCAATCCCGAAAGGTGAATGTTAATCATACTTTATTTTCCCATTCATCAGACTTGGTTGTGGCGAAGTAAGTTTTTAACTATTTTTTAATAGGAAAGGTAGTCTGAGTTTGCGCTTCTTATTCAATCTGTGATCTTCAAGTTTCAAGTTATGGCTGTTGAATCAGAAAAATCAAACAGAACTATTATTAAACACCTTTTTCTTTGGTGGTTGATCATTGTATTCAGGGTGAAATTCATTGGGTATCCGATGTAACCATGCAATGGGGGCGTTTAATTTTTTTTGATCAGGCTTGGCGTAGAGCATTGGTCGACAGTGAAACAAAGAAGAACGTTGCACTATCCCCACCGTGTGCACCCACACACATGGATTCTGGTGACGGGGGTGGTCAGCAGAAGTAAGCCTGTGTGCTGAGCCCAGATCTGGTTGTCATCACTCACTTCTGATCCACCCACACATCTCAGTCAATAATGCTACAGTTCCTCACCACACTGACAGCACACTTACTGCAAGTTCGGGAAAGTTGAGGGGTGGGGGGTATTTTCGTGCCAGCCACATCCATGGAACATTGCACCTGGTGAGTTCTGCAGTGCAACATGAGAGCAAAGCCAACACACATGTACTGCCTCATTAAACATGGGCGGAGCAAGAGAAACCAAGCCAACTTGAACTGTTGTCTGCTCAGAGTGCAGTCTTGCTGAGTTTGGCCCGAGAGTCATGTAACCTTCATTTAAATAGAAATGTAATTTGTCGTGAATGGACTGATTCATGATTTAAAATAAACGACAGTCATACTAAAAAGCAAACAGCACATCATGTCGCACCATGTTTCTTTGAATGGTAATATATTATTCATCCATAAACACGCTGCTCCTTGTGGAATTAAGGCAATCTGGTCTTGAGGCAATTTTATTGGATGCATGACATTAATGATGAGATGAAAGATGAAATCAGTTGAAAGTTACAATGTAAACGGGAACATTTGGTGCATGCTCCTATGAAACCACTAAAGAGGGAGTGCTTGTACATACCACTAAAACATTTAGATCACTTTCAGAGAGGAGCACAGTCCTAATATGGTGTTATTTACCACATAGTCCTAATATGGTGTTATTTAAATGTAGACACACTGTCATCCCACCATGGGGGGCTGCAGGCAAGAAAGCAACCATTCATTCAAGAGTTGTTCAAGTTAAGTAAAGCTCCATTATCCAGCTGTACCAGAGCTGGAAGGATATCCATAATTACAAAAGGCCCATTATTGGTAGATAAGTGATGGTTTTGGCATCATATTCATCACAGACTGTGAGTCCAGAAGACTGTTCTTGTGCTGCATTGTTCTATGTTTTATATAAAGTATCTGGATTAAGAAGATAACTTAAATCTCTCCACATGCTGGTCATCTGGGACCTAGCATTCACAGACAACATCACTGGTTCCTTCTTGCTGTTGCCATGACCAGCTTTTTGAATGTGGTGTAAATGTGAAGTTCTATACTTGGGGTGGCTGTGAACTCCACTTAGTTAGCTCCAGTGGGGGCTCCGTCATTGAGTTCATTCAAAACGGAGATGAATACATTTCTGGGTATTGTGAGGATCAAGAGACAATGGGCATCGTGCTGAGGTAGAAGATTAAATGTGAAAGGTGGAGTAGGCTCAGTGGGCCAGGCAGTACATTTCTGCTCCTAATTCTGATGATACAATATGACCTGGAATATCCTTACATCTGGATCCAGTTGCCACACAGGCAGCTCCTGAGATTTGTTGTTTCGTCTTCCATGCCCATCTCCGAACCACTGTTTGTGTGATAATCAACACAGAATAGTGGCTAAAAATTGTGATGTATCTGGATGATTTAGAATTAAATTGCCTCCAGTTTTGAACTGGATAGTCAAAAAGAAATCTTCTGACTTCTGCATGATACCTCTTATGAAATCGAGGAAACAAGTCTCGTTGGCACAGAGCATGTAATTTAATATCTCATCTACAGATTTTTTTAAATGTTGAATTAAAAAAGCATGAAACAGTTGAAGTGAAGAAAGTGGGTGTAATGGATAGGTGATTCATCCTTAGTTAGATTCAGTGTAAATTTATCATTGAATTGGGTCCTTGAATAATCCAATCATTCTGGCTGGATGCAATAACTTAGTTTTCCTGCAGTTCATAGGTAGTATTTTGTCTTTATTTCAGGGGGTGGCCCTCCATTGTGGAGAGATTGGGGAATTGATGCTCGGAGAATAATTAATTGCTTGATCTGGATTGATCTGGTTGTAGACAGTGGTGAGTTTGCAAGTTGCTGTTTGTGTAGCAGCTGGTTACTGCAGTGGGCTTAAGCATCTTTTGCTTTGGAAAGGCAGTAAGGATCTCAAAGAGTGTTCCTATTCTTGGTGGTATTGAGTGTCATCACTGCAGCTCTCTTTTCCCTGATGGAGTGTCCACATTTGAATGTCAAATAGGGACAAGAATGGGCTCCCAAGTAATGCTCCGCAATATTAACATTGTTTAATGTCCAGACCCTTCGGCCCACCAAGTCCGCGCCGACCAGCAATAAACCCGTACACTAGCACAATCCTACACACGAGGCACAACTTAAAATTAACAGAAGCCAATTAACCTACAAACCTGTATGTCTTTGGAGTGTGGGAAGAAACCAGAGCATCCACAGAAAATTCACGTGGTCACGGGGAGAAAGTAGAAACTCCATACAGATAGTACTCATAGTCAAGATCCAACCCGAGTCTCTGCCGCTGTAAGGCAACAACTCTATCGCTGTGCCACCGTGCCATCTCAAAGTCTGAAGAAGGGTTTTGGCCCGAAACGTTGCCTATTTCCTTCGCTCCATAGATGCTGCTGCACCCGCTGAGTTTCTCCAGCACTTTTGTCTACCTGCCATCTCAAATCGTCTGAAGGATAATTATGTAGTCGAGCTCCCAGAAATGGTGCAATAACTGTGGGATCGAATCTGGCCATGTCTGACCCTTGAAGAGAGGGAGGGATAGCAGAATAGTGGAAATTAACAGAGAAAATCCAAGAAGGATTAGAAATTCAAAAGTGAAGTATATGCATGTCAAAATAAGCATTTGAAATCAGCATATGTAATAAGCATAGCTACCGTGGCAGAAATCCATGTATAAAATGAACAATTTATCCAGTAAATTAAATAATATTTTATAATTTTTTTTCCTAAGTCGTGAGGATTTGCTTACCTTAAAATATAAATACAGTTTAACATCTATTTCCCTCTCAATCATTATTACGGCACAATTGGGAATAGCCTGGAAACAAACTGGGTCTCACATTTTGTGAGTCATTGGTGTTCCTATACCCCAATGATCAAAAAGCAATTCAGAACCTTTGTGTTTCCCACGAAGTTTAATAGTGAGAAAATTCACTTTATGGAAACACGCTGCCACAAGCTGAAATTACATCCACATGTGGATATATTTGATCAGTGTGCAGAAGCTGCTGTTGCTTCTTAAAATTGTATTTTTCTTTCTTGCTGCTTGCTGTCCTTTGCTTCCTGACAGCGCACATTCATTCTAGGTCAGAACAATGGGATCACCGGGTGGCTTGGTTCACGGCTTTGTGGCTACCGTGCAGACGTTAGTGGCCTCACTGGGTTTGGGACTGTCTGGTCATAACTGCCTTGTGGAGACGCAAGAAAGTACAGATGCTTGAGCACAACGCAAAGTGTTGGAGGAACTCAGCGAGTCAGGAGGGAATGGACAGATGATGTTTCGAATAGGGACCATTCTTAAGGCTCATTACTGCTTTAGTTTGGTATTGACGTTATGGTGTCAAGACATTGGTCACATCTGAGTTTGAGAAATACAGTTGTCAAAACCGTAGGGCTCCAGCATGGACAGGCACGCTCTTTTAATCAACTATGCTTTTTCTCCTTTCTGATTTACTAATGATTATTCTCCCTTTTGCTGTCTGCCAACTTTTATTCAGCTGTGAATGGAAGAAATGCCACTTGTTGAAAAGCATCACATCACGTATACTGGCACATAAAACCATAAGAAATAGAAGGAGGCATCTTTAACTCTGCATTCACTTTTCTGTCCACAACCAATTCTCGTAGGATATATAAGATTGCAAACAGAGCAAACAGGTCAGAGAAGAATAGTTACTCCAACAGGCAGGACAAGCATGTGCAGGAAGGAACTGCAGATGCTGGTTTACATCGAAGATAGACACAAAATGCTGGAGTAACTCAGCGGGTCAGGCAGCATCTCTGGAGAAAAGGAATAGGTGATGTTTCGGGTCGAGACCCTTCTTCAGACTGAGAGTCAGGGGAGAGGGAAACCGAGCTCCAGGCTCGGTTCCAGGCAAGACATGCAGTTAGGACAAGATGAGAGGCAGGAACCCATTTGAATTCCATTGCCGCTCCTAACCAACAACAAACTTCAAAAATATTCCAACTCATCTTATTGTGAATGTGCCACAATCCATGGCTCAAATATGGATTTGTAATCGGAGCGTGAGGTCCATCCTGCTGCCCAAATTTGGTTGGGACAGGCAGTATCTGTATTTATTTCCAACGTGGGGCTAATTAAGGGCATGTTATTGGGTTACCCACGGGTTTAGGTCAGTAACACATGCTGAACCATGCGGACCACACCAAATTGGAGCAGGTGTAGGTGTGCATCAGGCCATACAAAGACCTCAGTCCTCAGGGAAGCAGCATTTGATCTTCAATAGTCACAAATCATTGATCCCTGTCAACAGTAAAGCATTCAGGTAATCTTAACCTGTTTAACATTTTGAAATTCACCATTTTCCTTTTACATGCACCTCCTCTCTTCCATCTCAATGGACGTGGGTCATTTAAAAATCAGAAGGTACCAATGGTGCAGGGTATGCGTCTTGGAATTTCAGCCTGAAATATCATCTTCAATGTTTGTTCAGGCATGTACATTTGCTGAAAACGTTTGAAATTACTTTTAGAAAATGAACACCAAATTGCGTGAATGTGATGAAAATACAATTTTTGACTTTTCTACCTTCTCAAGTGTGGCAAACTTTTAAAACCATGAAGTTGGTGTCCTTTATTAATTAAAACAATGTCCACGTGCTCCTTTACCATTGAACAGTGGTGTCTCTAGGCCAATAACATTACCTGGTGCCATTGAGCATGAAAGATGCAAGGGGTGGCTTTCCGGTGTTGGAGCTAAAGAGGCAGATCAAATGTGCAGCATATTTCCGATCAACAACATGAACAGTCTTCTTGGACAGCTAATTCAATATATTCAGATACTAAAGAGGTTCCCAGCCAATATTGGATTGGAAGCCTGCCTGAGAGTATGTGGGAACCTAGTGCTGACGTTAGACTGTGGGAAAACACATAAGCAAAGTAGCCAATAATGGATACCTGGGAATAGAGATTTGAACAGCCTGTGACGATGAAGGTGGTGCTTTTTAAAGAAGTGTTTTCCAAAAGTTATACGGAGCAGACAATGAAATAGTCTGGGAAAGTCTATGCAGTGGACAGCTTTGATGTCTGATGGTGGGAAGAAGAGACTGAACTGTGCAATCATACAAACCTGGAAACGCCTCAACACAGGACTGGGTTTAATCTGACCCCAGGTAATATATGTGTGGAGTTTGCATTGTTTCTCTGTGATTGCTTGGATTCCCACCAGGTGTTCTGGTTTTCTTCTAATTTGTAAAGGTCTGCTGGTATTTTAAATTAATGTGAATTATCTTTTGGTGTAGGTTAATGAGATATTTTATTGAAAATGTCAAATGCAAGTTGATAGGTGTGCGTGAGATAAAATGTTGCAGAGGTGTAATGAAATAAAGAAAGGTGACACAGGATAAATAGAACTGTGCTCTTTGAAATCACCATGGATCTGGTGTGCAGAATAGTCTCCTTTTGCACCATTATAACCATATAACCATATAACAATTACAGCACGGAAACAGGCCATCTCGGCCCTTCAAGTCCGTGCCGAACAACTTTTTTCTCTTAGTCCCACCTGCCTGCACTCATACCATAACCCTCCATACCCTTCTCATCCATATGCCTATCCAATTTATTTTTAAATGATACCAACGAACCTGCCGCCACCACTTTCACTGGAAGCTCATTCCACACCGCTACCACTCTCTGAGTAAAGAAGTTCCCCCTCATGTTACCCCTAAACCTCTGTCCCTTAATTCTAAAGTCATGTCCTCGTGTTTGAATCTTCCCTATTCTCAAAGGGAAAAGCTTGTCCACATTAACTCTGTCTATCCCTCTCATCATTTTAAAGACCTCTATCAAGTCCCCCCTTAACCTTCTGCGCTCCAGAGAATAGAGACCTAACTTATTTAACCTATCTCTGTAACTTAGCTGTTGAAACCCAGGCAACATTCTAGTAAATCTCCTCTGTACCCTCTCTATTTTGTTGACATCCTTCCTATAATTGGGTGACCAAAACTGCACACCATACTCCAGATTTGGTCTCACCAACGCCTTGTACAATTTTAACATTACATCCCAGCTTCTATACTCAATGCTCTGATTTATAAAGGCTAGCATACCAAAAGCTTTCTTTACCACCCTATCTATATGAGATTCCACCTTCAAGGAACTATGCACGGTTATTCCCAGATCCCTCTGTTCAACTGTATTCTTCAATTCCCTACCGTTTACCATGTACGTCCTATTTTGATTTGTCCTGCCAAGGTGTAGCACCTCACATTTATCAGCATTAAACTCCATCTGCCATCTTTCAGCCCATTTTTCCAACTGGCCTAAATCACTCTGTAGACTTTGGAAATCCTCTTCATTATCCACAACACCCCCTATCTTGGTATCATCTGCATACTTACTAATCCAATTTACCACCCCTTCATCCAGATCATTGATGTACATGACAAACAACAAAGGACCCAACACAGATCCCTGAGGCACCCCACTAGTCACCTGCCTCCAACCCGACAAACAGCCATCCACCATTACTCTCTGGCTTCTCCCATTCAGCCACTGTTGAATCCATCTTGCTATTCCTGCATTTATACCCAACAGTTGAACCTTCTTAACCAACCTTCCATGAGGAACCTTGTCAAAGGCCTTACTGAAGTCCATATAGACAACATCCACTGCTTTACCCTCGTCAATTTCCCTAGTAACCTCTTCAAAAAATTCAAGAAGATTAGTCAAACATGACCTTCCAGGCATAAATCCATGTTGACTTTTCCTAATTAGACCCTCTTTATCCAGATACTTATATATATTATCTCTAAGTATCTTTTCCATTAATTTGCCCACCACTGAAGTCAAACTAACCGGTCTATAATTGCTAGGTTTACTTTTAGAACCCTTTTTAAACAATGGAACAACATGCGCAGTACGCCAATCCTCGGGGACTATTCCCGTTTCTAATGACATTTGAAATATTTCTGTCATAGCCCCGGCTATTTCTACACTAACTTCCCTCAATGTCCTAGGGAATATCCTGTCAGGACCTGGAGACTTATCCACTTTTATATTTTTCAAAAGTGCCAGTACTTCTTTTACTTTGAAACTCATAGTATCCATAGCTACTCTACTAGTTTCCCTTACCTCACATAATTCAATATCCTTCTCCTTGGTGAATACCGAAGAAAATAAATTGTTCAATATCTCCCCCATCTCGTTTGGCTCTGCAGATAGCTGTCCACTCGGTCTCTCCAATGGACCAATTTTATCCCTTGTTATCCTTTTGCTATTAACATAGCTGTAGAAACCCTTTGGATTTACTTTCACCTTACTTGCCAAAGCAACCTCATATCTTCTTTTAGCTTTTCTAATTTCTTTCTTTAGATTCTTTTTACATTCCTTATACTCCTCAAGCACCTCATTTACTTCATGCTGCCTATAATTATTGTATATCTCCCTCTTTTTCCGAACAAGATGTCCAATTTCCCTTGAAAACCAGGGCTCTTTCCAATTTTTACTGGTTCCTTTCAACCGAACAGGAACATAAAGATTTTGTACTCTTAAAATTTCCCCTTTAAATGTCCTCCATTTCTCCTCTACATCTTTCCCATAAAACAAAATGTCCCAGTTCACTCCTTTTAAATCATCTCGCATCTCGTTAAAGTTAGCCTTTCTCCAATCAAAAATCTCAACCCTAGGCCCAGTTCTGTCCTTCTCCATAATTATATTGAAACTAATGGTATTGTGATCACTGGACCCGAAGTGCTCCCCTACGCACACCTCCGCCACCTGTCCCGTCTCATTTCCTAACAGGAGGTCCAGCGCTGCCCCTCCTCTAGTAGGCACCTCTATGTATTGCTGCAAAAAACTATCCTGCACACATTTTACAAACTCCAAACCATCCAGCCCATTTACAGAATGTGTTTCCCAGTCTATGTGTGGAAAGTTGAAATCTCCCACAATCACTACCTTGTGCTTACTACTAATATCTGCTATCTCTTTACATATTTGCTCTTCCAATTCTCGTTCCCCATTTGGCGGTCTATAATATACCCCTATAAGTGTTGCTACACCTTTCCCACTTCTAAGTTCCACCCAAATAGCCTCCCTAGATGAGCCCTCCAATCTATCCTGCCAAAGCACTGCTGTAATATCTTCCCTGACTAGCAATGCAACACCTCCACCTCTTGCCCCTCCAATTCTATCACACCTGAAGCAACGAAATCCTGGAATATTTAGTTTCCAATCACAGCCCTCCTGCAACCATGTTTCACTGATCGCCACAACATCATACTTCCAGGTGTCTATCCAGACTCTAAGCTCATCCACCTTTCTGACAATGCTCCTAGCATTAAAATATGCACATTTAAGAAACCCCCCATCTCTTGTTCTCTGTTTATTTCCTTTTTTTTCTTTCTCCTCCTCCTCTTGTGTCCGAGTGCTTCCCTTTTCTGCTTCCTGCCTCCCATTCTGTCTACTAGCTTTTGCTATTTGCATCCCTCGCCCCAACCATTCTAGTTTAAAGTCTCCCCAGTGGCCTTTGCAAATTTCCCCGCCAGGATATTGGTCCCCCTCGGGTTCAATTGCAACCCATCCTTTCTGTACAGGTCCCACCTACCCCAAAAGAAGTCCCAATGATCCAGAAACTTGAATCCCTGCCCTCTGCACCAGTCTTTCAGCCAAGCATTTATCCTCCACCTTGCTCCATTTCTACTCTCACTGTCACGTGGCACAGGCAGTAATCCTGAGATTGTTACCTTTTTGGTCCTTTTCCTCAACTCTCCTCCCAAGTCCTTAAATCCTCCCTTCAGGACCTCTTCCCTTTTTTTACCTATGTCATTGGTACCTATATGTACCACGACCTCAGGCTCCTCTCCCTCTGATTTGAGGATATCTTGGACACGTTTAGACACGTCCAAGACCTTGGCACCAGGGAGGCAGACCACCATCCTGGTCTCCCGACTGCGTCCACAGAATCGTCTATCCGACCCCCTAACAATAGAGTCCCCAATTACTATTGCCCTCCTCTTTTTTCCCCTTTAAGTTGAGGATAACTCAACTTATAAGTTGAGGATTTGTCTAAAGATGTAATTTGTTAGGAAGTCATCAGGCAAATCTACATATTGGTAAGACAGATTCTTTGAGCTCTCTAGCAATGTAAATGTTTAAACTGTTGCCTCACAAAAAAATGAGAACATAAGAACTTAAGAAATAAGAGCAGAAGATGCGCACTGGAACCTTGAACCTGCTCCGCCAGTCAGTGAAATCATAGTTTAGTTTAGAGATACAGCACGGAAACGGGCCCTTCGGCCCACCGAGTCCACACCGACCAGTGATCCCCGCACATTAACACAATCCGACATACACTAGGGACAATTTACAATTATACCAAGCCAATTAACTTACAAGCCTGTACGTCTTTAGAGTGTGGGAAGAAATCGAAGATCTCGGAGAAAACTCACACGGTCACGGGGAGAATGTACAATCTCCATACAGACAGCACCCATAGTTGGGATTGAAACTGGGTCTCTGGTGTTGCAACTACTGTAAGACAGCAACTGTAACGCTGCGCCACCGTGCCGTTTATATGATCATTGGAATGCTCTTTCCATCCCAATCCCCATACCCCTTTATTCCTCTGTGATTCTAAAATCTGTATCTTCCTTGAGTGTGGTTAAGAACTCTGGATCCACAGTTTCGAATATCCACAAGAGGAAAAAAATTCCAATCAAGAAAAAATATTCTTCTGCAATTCCATCTTAAATAGATATTCCTCTATCAAGAGTCTATACCATCTCATTCCAAATTTGCCCAGAGACATTTTCTCATTATCAACCTTGTCAAATGCCCTTCCAAAACATGATTCTGTAAGATCATCCCTAAGTCTTCTAAAGTCTGGAGAGTATAGGCTCTGATCTACTCAATTTATAATACCACCCCTTCATCAGAAGAGGCAATCTAGTGAAATGTCCCTGTATTGCCTCTTCAGCAACTCCTTAAATAACTTGTTCTAATGAACAATATTGTATTAATATTTAAGAAAGAACTGCAGATGCTGGAAAAATCGAAGGCAGACAAAAATGCTGGAGAAACTCAGTGGGTGAGGCAGCATCTATGGAGCGAAGGAATAGGTGACGTTTCGGGTCGAGACTCTTCCAAAGGGTCTCGACCCGAAACGTCACCTATTCCTTTGCTCCATAGATGCTGCCTTACCTGCTGAATTTCTCCAATATTGTGTTAATGATCTCTAATCATTTCTTGCCTATCCAAATGTTGGTAGATCTTGTCTCACAGAATCAGCTTCAGTAACTTCTCTACCACTGATATCAGGCTCACAAGCCTGTAGTTCTGTGGCTTTCCTTGCAGCCCTTTTTAAATAAAGAAACAACATTGGCCACTCACCAGTTTTCTGGTACCTTCCCCATGGCCAACGATGACGCAAATTTCCCTGCCAGGACTTCAACAGTTTCTATCCTAGCTTCCCACAATGTCAAAGAATACACTCGGTCAGGCCCTGGGTCTTTATCCATCTTAATGTCCTATATCACTGTTAACACAACCTCTTTTGCAATTTGGATGCTGGTCTGACATATCACCGCTTGTTACCTTCAACTGCAATGCAATGCAATCATGACATTCTCAGTAAATACAGATGCATTTAACATCTGGCCCATCTCCTGTGGCTCGGCATATTGATGGCCACATTTATCCTTAAGGGGGCACATTCTCTCCCCAGTTACTCTCTAGTTTTTAACTCTTACAAATTTCCCTTTATCTTGTCTGCCAGAGCTACTTCGTCATCTTTTAGTCCTCCTGATTTCCCCTTTAAGTGTGCTCCGTTTCTTATATTCTCCAAAGGATTTGTTTGATCCCGTCTAGGTTTTCTTTTTTCTGACCAGAGCCTCAATATCCCTCGTCACTTAGAGTTCCCTAAACCTGCTGGCCGTTACCTTCCGTCTAACAGGAACATTCTTTTAAAAGCCTCCCAATGCCAGACTGCCCTTTACTTGTGAACAGCATCTCCTAATCAATGTCTGGAAGTTTGTGTCGATGCCCTCTAAATTGGCCTTGCCCCAGTCTTGAGGACCAGTCCTACCTGCTTCCATGACTAATAGAATTATGGTAATTGGACATTGGAACCAAAAGTGTTCCCAAATTTGTACTGAGGCTTCAGTCACTTGATTCAACTCATTCCATAACAGGAAGTCCAAGGTTGTGCCCTCTCAAGTAGAACACTCTATATATTGTTTAAGTAAACTTTTCCGGATACACTAAACCCATTCCACCTAATCGAAGCCCTTTGTACCACTGGATTTCCAGTCAATATGAGCGAAGTTAAAATCACATACTATTACAACCCTAATTTTCTTCCAGCTATCTGTGATCTCCCTACATATTTGCTCCTCTAATTTCCGTAGACTATTGGGGTGCCTATAATACGACCCCATCAAATTGATCAGCCCTTTCTTATTGCTAATATCCACCGATTTAGCTTCAGTGGGCCATCCTCCAAGAATATCATCTCTGAACACTGTTGTGATGTCTTCCCGAATCAAAAATGCAACCCTCCTTCCCTCTTACTTGCAACTGTTACCCCTGTATTATTCTGATGAAGCAGTAGATGGGGAGACTATGTTGCCATTTGGATTCCTCTTTTACCTGTGTCATCGGCAGGAAGTTGTGCTGAGTGAGCAGTTCTGTCAGGCTGCAAGATAATGAGGCAACAACATGAGAAGGGCACTAACTCAAGAATACCTAACAGACCATGATTGCAGACATTTCTCCATTAACTAGAATGTAACCTTGAATGCAGTGGTTACAATTACAAGAAATTATACAACCTAAGATTTTATTTCCTGGAATTTATAAAATTAAGGTGTGAATTATTGAATTTCTCAAGATGTTAAGGGGAACATAGGGTAACTATTTCTGCTGATTGGAAAGCTTGGTTAAAGTCTAAATTTTGAGACATTTTTCATGAATGATATTAATTAGGAAAGCATTTTGGAACACTCTCTGTAAAGGTAACTGGTGCTGGATTCGTTGCAGTTTCATTTCAGCCATTTAATAACTGAGTGCATTAAGGGATATAATGAAAAGTTGGAAATGTGGCAAAAGGTAATAAATCAGGCATGATCTAATTGAATGGTGAAATAAGATTGAGGGGTTAATAGCTTTTTCCTCTTCAACTGTTCGTATTTTCCGTGGACTGTTAGTAAAGTTTTACTCCAATTTACAAGTTCACCCAAGAACTGTGGCATTTTCTTTGAAAGGTTCCTCAAGCCAAGTTTGTTCAGCCTCCACCACCACAGTTTTCTGTGTCTGATATTGTCTGGCTATGTAACATCCACACAATATTACCAAACTCCAGGGGAAATTGGGGTGTAAACAACATAAATCACATCTGCTAATTCAGAAACCAAGTTGCATGTTACACATCATTTCTACTGTCCCAGGAAATTCATCCCTTCGGAGGTGAGGGCAGATATTTGATGGGGTATATCTGCAGTGCTTCCCAAATATCTTTGGTTCATGATCAGTTATCAGATCAGGTAAATTTGCTCCATAATTCTGTACGTTGAGATTTCAAAAGAACAAATCTTTCAATTCTGCTTGCATTGGGAATATTTGCTTCCTGTCAGATGTCAGATTCTGGATGAAACTCGTTTCAAGATATTTGTTTCAATATTAATAAGGGGAATGACAAAAATGTAAGACTTCAACCTGTGTGATTTTCCTTACTCCCTTTTCCTTAGGCTTACTTCCTTTCCCCAAGACAAAATTTAAACAGGGGTTCTCTTCACTTAGATTGAAATATTTATTTTTACAAATTTTGTCCATCTTTAGCAGGGTTGAGGAAAGAGACTAGAAATTATAACACACCAAAGGAATTAATACGTGTGCAGGGTAATCACCATATGTGAAAAGGGTGGAAATTTTGTGTACCACTTTCAGGAATGGCGGTTAGTTGAACATTTCTGCCTTCCCTCCAAAATATATTGACCTGTGTTGGAATGGGCTCTATGATGTTGACTTCTTAAACAACTTGCTCAAGTCTAAGTTAAAGTGGCCAGGCCATTCACAACTGGAGGGCAAATGCATCTGGGTCCCAACCAACTTCATTGCCTATAGTACATGAGCAAACAAACAGGAATCAGGATAGCAGTAGGCCACTTAGCCCAGCAAACCTGCTCTGCTATTCAATATGATCATGGCTAATTTGCCACAGACCTTGCGTTCTCAGTGCCAATTCCCTTATTTTTCAAAAATTGATCTATTTGGTCTTTAAATATCCACAATGATTGGGCCCTTTTCCATCCAGGATAGAGAATTCCAGAGTTTCAGCGTCGTCTTCAGGAAGAAATTCCTACACAGGTCAGATTTGAGAGCCTTGATTAATTCTGCTCCCATCGCCACCTGGATCTGTTAAAACAATACACTACATCCTCTCTTTAATTAAAATGAACTAATTAACAAAAATCAGATGAAATCTGTGGATCTCTTGACTTTTACATCTCAGTGCTACACGCTACATCTACTGAACATGCAAGACAGCCGTCAGCTTAGTTTAGTTTAGAAACACAGTGTGGAAACAGTCCTTTAGGGCCAGAGTCCATGTCGATCATTGACCACCCATTCCCACTAGTTGTATGTTATCATTCTCATCCACTCCCTATACACTCGGGGCAATTTTATATTGGTCTATTAAACTACAACCATGCACACCTTTGGGATGTGGGAGGAAACCGAGCGCTCAGAAAAAACCCATGCAGACATAAGGAGAGTATGCAGACTCCACACAGACAGCACTTGTGGTCAGGATTGAACCCGAGTGTATGGTGCTCCGAGGCAGTGGGTCTACCAGATATGCTACTGTGCCACCACGAAAGCATAACTTTTTAAACATAAGAAATTGGACATTTCTAATCATACTTGCCATTTCACCATACTACCTTTTACTATCTTTTAGTTTCTTATTTAATGAGTCAGCTGTGGTTTAGTTAGTAGGAGTCCCACCTAGATTGAGGATGTATGAACTGCAGGTTTTACTCCTGAGAGCTGAGCACAAAATCTGGGCTGAATCTCCAGGGCTCGACAAGGGTATGATCTACTGTTAAGGATGTAATCTTTTAAATTAGATGTTAAAATGTAACCACAACTGCTCTTTCAGTAACAGTGTAGTATTGTATTAGTGAAGTGGAATCCAGTTATCCTTGCTGCTATGGCTAAGATTTATTCCTCAATCTATTATTGGAAGGGTTTAACTAGTTATGTTCACCTTGCACTTTATGGGGTGTTTATTCGTTTCTTCAATGGAAATAGTTAATTGGTTGTGGACGGCTTGAGAAAGGCTATATATTGTATGTTTGGCTAGTGCTGATTTTTTTTCCCTTTGTTGGGATTTGACTTTAATATTTCAAGCTGATGAATTTCACCAAAACCTGGTGCCCCAGTGATGAGTTGGATAGAGTGTGAATTTATATTCATGCTGCATCAAGCTCTGCTGATCCACATTTGCTGCCTGGACTACTTGCCCGTGAGTCCTTCTGCATAGCTTTGAATTTGTTTTATAAAGCTCACCATCTGCACCTAAAGAGAGAGGTGGAGCAGAGACTGATCGCCAACTAGATCTCAGTGCAGCATATTGCTGAGGCCCCACCTCCAAAATGCACTGACGGCCTTGGTGACAGAGAATCCTGAACTGTTTTCAATTAATCTGACGGAGACATTTAATTTTGATGAATAAAAGTTATTTTACAAATTTAAAAGAGAAAAAATAAATGTAATCAAAAACTTAAAATACCAGCAAGCAAATAAAGTGTTTACTTTCCTTTGGATACATGGTGAGAATACTGTTCTTACACCATCCTTCCCCATCATAAAGCTGAGAGGCTCTGCATCCATCCCGTCTCCTTAGCAATGGCAGTGCTCTGCTGTTGAGCTCAAGTGTGAGTACAGCAGTGGGCTGGAGGTCAGAAGCATTGTCACTTAACCTAAAGGGCCTGCCCACCAGCATGCAACTCTATGCGATGAACGCGATCAAACTAGAAGCGGGGGCCGCGCGGAGGTCGGGTGATCCCCTGTACAGGGCCGTTCCCACCAGCATCCGCCTGCATGAGGCAAGCGCAACCAAACCGGCAGCGAGGGCCGCGCGGAGGTCGGGTGAGTGGCACAACGCGGCGCAAAGTGAGGCGAACTTGGAGCGAAGTCTAAGGTAAGTTCGCCAGGACAGAGAGGGTCACACAGAGAGGGGCACCAAGGCACACACACACAGAGGTCCACGGAGCCACACACATAGAGGGTCATGGAGGCACTTACAAATAGGTTCACGGAGGCACGATGTCGGGGCGGTGTGTAAATGTCGAGGCGACTGCGAGCCGACAAGCCATTGCCGCGCGGAATTTTTGAACATAGTCAGTTTTTCGGAGCCCCGCGCGGTGTCGGGACGAACTCGGGACGAACTCCGCACAATTCCGCACGGCTCCGGCGATCGAAGTGGGACCGTCCCCGCGACGCCGGACGGCTCAAGCGACCACGTTAGGTCGCGCTAATCGCATAGAGTTGCATGCTGGTGGGACAGGCCCTTAAGGCTCATCTCAGATTTCTGATTTAGGTTTCCTATTCAACTGCCAGTTCTCAGCTTGATTCAGCCTATTATTGACAGAGGAAGACAATGTGTAATAAAGGAAAATAGTCAAGGGCCACATGTACCTAAATGGTACAACAACATTCTTACTTGCAGGTTTTTAAGCACAGTACTCAATATAATAAGCATACATAATAAGCAAACAAAAAGTTTAATAAATTTAAAAAAGCCAATATAGTACAAAACAAAACAAAGCCCTAGTCACTGTGCAACCAAGACAGTTCGTAGTTTGAAGTTTAGTTGGAGTTTGTCGTGTTCAATAACCAGTTCCTGAACCTGGACACCACAGTATTGTCATTGAGGGAGTGCGGCGTAGGTTCACGAGGTTAATTCCCGGGATGGCGGGAATGTCATATGTTGATAGATTGGAGCGGCTGGGCTTGTATACTCTGGAATTTAGAAGGATGAGAGGGAATCTTTTTGAAACGTATAAGATTATTAAGGGTTTGGACACGCTTGAGGCAGGAAACCTGTTCCCAATGTTGGGGGAGTCCAGAACCAGGGGCCATAGTTTAAGAATAAGTGGAAAGCCATTTGGAATGGAGATGAGGAAAAACGTTTTCACACAGAGTTGTGAGTGTGTGGAATGCTCTGCCTCAGAGGGCGATGGAGGCTGGTTCTCTGGATGCTTTCAAGAGAGAGTTTGATAGAGCTCTTAGAGATAGTGGAGTTAAGGGATATGGAGAGAAGGCAGGAACAGGGTACTGATTGTGAATGATCAGCCATGATCAAATTGAATGGCGGTGCTGGCTCGAAGGGCCGAATGGCCTACTCCTGCGCCTATTGTCTGTTGTTAATAGTATTGACACAGAATTGTGTTCGAGAGATTTGTTTATGATTGAGATGTATATATGTTTCATATTTTATTTCAATGGTGGGTAAAATCTCTTGGCCATCAGAATTTTGCGAATTCATTACTTTATGGACAGCAGCCATAGACTGTTGCTCCATTGAACTGTCCTGCAGTTTGTTAAAACATTTTTGCAAGTGTTCATTTTGCAAGCTGTTACTTGAGATTAACGTGGATGACTGTTCTGAATGGTGGTGTTAAAATAGCCAAATTACAATGCAATGCAGTCTAAATATAGATTTTAAAAAATGTTCAAATTATTCATGCTAAAGCATGATTAAAATTACTGACTAACAGAAGTACAAACAACAGAGAATCACCTGAAAATGAATCAATTTAGATAAAGTGACTACATGATCAATAATTGAGCACATTTGTATTTCAAGCTGAGAATTTTTCAACCTAGCAGAATTTGTCCAAAATAGTCTTGCAGTGTGAGAGAGAGAGGGATTTCACATGTCTGTTTATAATTTTATTTGTCTCTACTCTGAATGGATCTGTAGTTAAGAAATCATTAGCTAACTTAATCGTGTAATGCTCAACTTTCAAAGTTGTGTAATGGAAAAGTTTTGTATACATTTAATTAAATTGCAACGGTCAGTTGTAAATTGAAATTAAACAGGCTCAGACTTGTATAAATGATTTGGAACATGCCGGACTTAAAAAAAAAAGATGATCCTTGAAGCAGTGATTTTTTTTTTTGTGTAAAATAACCAGGTCAAAGAGCACATATGTCTTTTGTTTTATGGCTTCTCAAATACAATATTTGCAGAGTTGGATTTATGGCATAATTTCTATTTATCAGTCCATAATTTTTCACATGAAACTGCTGGGAAATAATGCTGCTTATACTTGTGTTCTGTACCCTCTGTATTCTAACCTGGCGCGAGAAGTAGTGTGAAAAAGGAATCAAAGTTATTTAAGATAATTGAGATTTTGAAGTCCGGTGCTTCAACGTATTGCCAATGCATTATTGACTCTGCATTAAATCAAATGGACACAGTAAATTAATCCAAACTGACACACTTTTCTTGCTGCCTGTCTGACATGTAATCAATATCATTTAAAATAATTTATCTTGCATTGTTTGTAGTGACGCTTATTGAATTCAAATAGGCTGCTGCAGACCTTACATTATAACAATGGTTTCTCATTCCAAGTACTTTATTTGTTGTAGAGTGCTCTGAATATCAAGAGGTCACAAAAGGCACTATACAAATGCAAGTATTTTTCCTCACTAATAACAGCGCCACAATTTAATATAGCGTTAAGTGTACCATGCACATGCCAATCAGAATATTGTCTTTCTGTAGCAGACTCAGAATCTCACATACCTGCAATACCAGACACAGTCTGTAATGGCATAACCTTATTATTGCTCTTCAGCGAGTAATCTCATTGAGAATTTGAGAAGGTACATGTGCAGGTGATTTATATAAAGCAGGAAATTGCATTTATATTCTATATTTCTACCCTCGGGACTCACCTGCAACCTTCATGAACAACGAATTACTTTTGAAGTGCAATCATTGTTGCATTGTAAGCAAGCATGCTGACTTTATACAATGAGCTTTCACAAACAGCAACAAGAAAACTGATCAGTTGGTTTATTTTTCGTGGTGATGATTGATGGGTTAGTGATCTTTGAATCCATAGAATCTTTTGCATCCTATCAGAAAAGCATTTCAGTTCAACAGGTTGCACACAAATACAGATGCCCAAGGTTCAGCATGAATTAATCCTGGAGCCCAATTCACATTTGGTCTCAATTGTTCCAACTCTTCAGATTTCCTGCCCTGTTGATATTTCTCTGTTAGGACCTTGGAGGTCCAATGGCGTCTAGAGTTGGGTGAGCTTTCTGGTCCTTCTGACTGACAGGAGAAATTCTTAAAGCCTTAACATTTCTTCAAAACTTTGTTGCCATCTATAAGGATTATTGAAGAATTTTCAGTGAGTCAGACCAAACCTGGCTTTAGTTTGGATGGCCACTGAGGATGCTTGGAAAACAAATCCTACGGAGTTGACACAGATTGGTCCATAGTTAAGTGGAGTTGCTTTGTACCCATTTCAAACCCAGAAGAGAAGAATGACACATACCAATTTACATTTTGTAGTTCACTGTTTGGGCAGCTGCGATGAATTAGGGAAATTACTTCAGAGAGAACATGGTGATACTGAGAGTACAAAGGAGTTGGATTAACATCAGTAAATTTCACATTTTGAAGATCTGAGGTACAGATAGTGGGAGGTTAAATCTCTGCGCCAGGCCCCGTGTTTCTGGCAAAGTTATAAACCCTTGAAAGATCATAGCAAGGGGTTGAAGGAGGGTGGGCTGTTGAGGTAAAGTCATTGTAATTCAGTTCAATGGGTACTGTCTTGTCTGTGGCGACTGTTCACAAGAGAATCACACTACTGACCTCCTGCGTAGTATTCCATGGGTGATGTTCTAGTCGAACCCAGTGACATCTCCATATAACATCAGCCACATGCACATTTAACAGCAGGATCTAATGAAAAGTGATCAGAAGTCCAAACCTTGAATTTAAATGTTAGACTTTAGTCCAGGCCTTCGCAGATTAATATGGCTTAGTTCCAACTGCATTTGGTCTTAAGTATAGCATGGAAAGAGATGGGTTTGAGTCCCTGAGGATGTTTGCTAAAGGCATGTCGATTATGGTTTCCCTGCTGTTTTGAAATAGCATTCTTTAAGTCTCTTTAATTACAATGTAAAAGGACAAAAGAAAACCAAGTTATCCTTGGAGAGGGAAATACCTTGTGTAGGAACGAACTGCAGATGCTGGTTTAAATCGAAGGTAGACAAAAAATGCTGGAGAGCGGGACAGGCAGCATCTCTGGGGAGAAGGAATGGGTGACGTTTCGGGTTGAGACCTTTCTTCAGAGGGAAATACCTTGTACTGCTGCTGCCAAGGAAACAAGATGAAACATTTTGTCTTCTGAGGTGACATACATAATAAAACTTACTATGAAAGCCAGATCATTCATAGTCAAAATTACCTGTGCAAGAAGCTGTCAAACTGCACGGACTTATCTGCAAATAAGAACTTGGCTGCATTTGGATTTCGTGACTGAAGGTGTTTGCAATTGAGCCACTTTTAAGGTTCTCTTGAGTCTGAATATTATTGCATTTAAATGCTTCAAGCTTCAGTTTATGGCACCTTTAAGTTTAGGAGTTATAATCATCAAAACTTATGTTTGTAATAGACTTTGTTGCATAGTGCTTTTTTTCTAAGCTCTGGTCTACTCTGTTTGATTTGTTGGGATTCTTAACAAAGTTGTTGTTTTAAACATCAATGCTAGTTCATTATTGGTTGTAATGTGTAAATAGAATGAGTGTTTTGCCGTTCAGCCTTGCAGATATTAATTTCCATAGCATGTGTTTTTAAACATTTGATGAGTCATTGCTTTAATTTATAATTTTGCACCCTGTGGCTCAGTAGTAAAATATGCCATCCAACGTGGTTCAGAGTTGTAAGGATCAGTAAAGTTTGTGTTTTGATCGCTAGTCTGTGCTTAGTTAGCTGATCTCAGGTCCTAGGGGCATTACAACTGGTCTCAGTGTTCTCTGGGTGGGAAATTGCATTGGGTCCAAGTCCTGATTGTGTTTATCACAACTTCATATATTAATGTCAAAAGATACTCTGTTTTCACACTTCCAACTGGAGTGGGGCAATTTATTTGAGATCTGGTAGTGTTTATACGTCATCACCTTTAGATTATATTACTGATGGTTAATATCTTGAGAAGGCTATCCTGACAGCGGCATCGAATTGTCTTGGGATCTGATGCTCATCTGATTGGCATTCTACAAAGCTTTTGCTGAACATTTGAAAGTTAGGGGCAAGGCTACAAAAGTTGAAATAAGTTCTACACAATCTTTTAAAATAAACAAAACTGATCAGAACGAAACTTATAGTTGTAATAACCATTGAGTGAAATGTATTTCTCTGTAACAATATCTTCATAGAGCATATATAATTGCAAGCTAAATAACGAGACTAGTAGGGAATTGTTATAAAAGTTGAAACAAAAATAATGAGGGTGGGAATGCAAAAATATATTCATGTTAGTTTGAAAAATAAACATTATTTTCCATATGAAGATGACAATAGGATGTGATTTGAAATGAAAATGCCTGTTCCACTATATGTGTCCTTTCATTGTATTTTTTCATTAATTGGTCAATTATTAATGAAAGGTCCAAGGATGTACTCTTGGGATGTGAAGTTACACTGCATAGTGCATAATGTGTTATTTTTCTGCTTGGGCGCATCTACTTTTTAAATGCCTTAATTATTTAGTTAACTTCATTTGTGGTTCACACTAAAAAAGCAGAAAAGCCACAGTATTTTCTTTGTGTTTATAGCTTTCATGGAACTAACTATTGCCAGACGAGCTGCTTGTTTGTGCAGGGTGTAAGATACCAGTTGATCAGATCATGTTAGTTTCTTTAGGCGAAAGTGATCCTCATGCCACCATTCATCATTAGAGTAAAGATGCTAAAGATACTAAAGGGCCTGTCCCACTGTACGAGGTAATTCAAGAGTTCTCCCGAGTTTTCTCCTGATTCAAACTCCTAGAATGTCTGTAGCGGGTCCGTAGGAGTTCATGGATGTCTCTTAGCGGCTCGTACGAGTAACGGTAGGTATTCGGGAAATCCGGTAAACTCGTGATGTTTTTTCAACACTGTGAAAAATGTCCACGGGTAAAAAAATACTCGTGATGAAAAAAATGGTTACTTTTTACTCGTGCGGGCCACTACGAGACATCCACAAACTCCTATGGACCTGCTACGGACATTCTCCGAGTTCGAATCAGGGGAAAACTCGGGAGAACTCTTGAATTACCTTGTACAGTGGGACAGCCTCTTAAGTAATGAAAGCATAGGAAAACTCATGAACATGTTTTTCTGCTGTTGCTCTGATGAATATTCAAGTTTCATAGAAAGGTTTCTAACATTATAAACACAAAATGTGTATATTTCACAAAATCATGTAAAGTTTAACCTTTGCGTCTCTCTTTAGTATTTTTATTTCAAGATTTGAGCCTCACTCAAGGCCCGCTTTTAAACTGATATATTTCCTTCCATATCTCTGTGTCTCCCTCTCCCCTGACTCTCAGTCAGACGAAGGGTCTTGACCCGAAACGTCACCCATTCCATCTATCCAGAGATGCTTTCTAACCCACTGAGGTACTCAAGCTTTTTGTGTCTATCTTTAGTTTAAACCAGCGTCTGCAACTCCTTCCAACACATTGTATCTATCTGCTTTTTAACAGACATTTTTTCCAAAATAGTCAACCTTACCTGCAGTTCCTGTAATGTCACAATCTGAATGCATGCAGAATTTATCACCAAACATCAATTTGACTTTCTGTCCAATAATAAATGTGTTCATATTTTTTTTTCCTTCTCCAATAACTTGGGATATGTGCTGACAAATGAATTACTGTTTATCTACAAGGAGCTACCCTTTTTTACAAGCAAGTACTATGTCTCCAAGAATCAGACATTTGGCCTTACATGTTCTCCATCGTGTAAATGCTGGAAATGCAGTAGGAATTCAGTCTCAGTTTAGTTTATTGTCACGTGTCACGAGGTACGGTGAAAAGCTTTTTGTTGCGTGCTAACCAGTCAGCAGTAAGACTATACATGATTACATGTATTTATGCACAAAGCAATGTCCTCCAGTAAATTGGAAATAGGAAATGCTTGAAATACTCAGTAGACAGGGCAACAGCTGCAGAGAGGGAAAAACAGAGTTTACATTTCAGATCTGTCACTTGCCCTGAGAATAGGTTTGATGAAAGGCTATTGACCTGAAATGTTAACTATTTCTCTCTCTTCATAGATGCTATGTGATCTGTGTGTTTCTTGATTCACCTTTCTAAGAAAAATGTAGTCACAGATAGGTTTTTGAAATTTAGTGATTTTAGTTTCCTTTTATCTTTGATAGGTACATTTCTTGCACTGTATTTTTGATTTATTATTATTAAAACTTATCTTGTATTTTCACTGGTTTGATTGGTTCAACATATAAATGTATTTTATTTGAATTGCTCACACAAAAATTCAGAAGCTTTATTGGAACAAAAGTATTACATTTCTGATTCCTGGTGTCTGCTTAAATAGTGAACACTGAGGACTAATAGCAGCTAATTTCAGTTTTGTTCGCATGTGTTTTCTGTGCAGGCATTTTGTAGTGGGAATAAGTGAATGTTAGTCAGAAGCTTGGATTATGCCTGAAATATGTATTGTTTTCTTAGCTGATGGTCCTGAGAATACTTTTCATGTCGTGCTGACAAACCTAAGCTGCACAATACAAAACTAATTCAGATCAAACCTGGGGCCACCACTGTTCATGTGCTGATGCAACTGATTTTAAAGCACTTGCTTGAACACTATTTCATAGAAAAGAAAACAGAGAATAGCTCAACACAGGAACACAGTACAGGCAGCCACAGACTCATTTCATGTTAGAGATTTGCAGAAGCTGAAGAAGATGCCGTGATATGCACACTAAATTGCAAACAGAGCGAGACAATAAACATTCCACATTTTTGGCAGACAGCCCTCCAGAAATCCCAACATTGCCAATCTACATTTCTCTTTCATACGAACCAGCTTACTTTGTAGGTTTTATTGGAACAAGAAGGTACCATTCACAAACAACCTCTTAAATGTACCTTGTTGTTAAGTGCCATTGAATACTAACCGGTATCTTGCAAATGATTTAATCCTTGCCCTCCGGGAGCTGGGGTGAATAGTTTAACCTGTAACATCACCAACAGTCCATATCCCAATTACACCTCATTTTGTTTAAGACTATTTTGATGGGATTTTTAAGTGATGATGTTTGAATGCTTGTAATTTATTTTTTATGCGCTGTTTTTAGAATGATCTTTGTGACCAGCTTATAAAATGAAGCTGGCATTTGTCGTGGATTTGTCCATGCTCTCAGTTGCTTGTTCCCATTTTTCCTCACAGTTGAGGATTTTAATTGTTTCCTTTTCATTGAGTGCACATGGCATGTTCTTCCCATCCAGAGGTGGATTATGTGCAACGCCAGCGTGCGACGCCAGCCACAAACATATTTGTTGAAATAGGACCTACCTGCTTCGTACGTTTACCACTGACCAATGGAAGATAGTCTGGGTATAAATGCTGACCAGCTGATTCTACAACTGAATTCTTGTCCATGCAGTGTGGGAAGTATTCAATTCAATTCAATTCTTGTTTTTGTCTCCATATCCCTACGATACCCTTTCTTATTTTAACATCTTTTTTAGTATGTTTTCTCTGGAAGGAGGTACTAAAATGCTCCCCATGTAGATCAGAATAATTTCTGAATATTCTGAATAAGTTTAAAGAAGGGTCTCGACCCAAAATATCACATTCCTTTTCTCCGGAGATCCTGCCTGACCTGCTGACTTACTCCAGATTTTTGTGTCTATCTTCGGTTTAAACCAGCATCTGCACGTCCCTCCTATGCAGAATAATTTGAATAGTCACTTTGGGTTTTTTTTTCACACGGTGTGCTTGGTATTTTGATTTTCCTGATCATTAGGAGCACAAGCTTATTCAAAGGATCACGTTGATTTCCATATGTCTTAGAAAGATGACCATTTTTTACTTTTAAAATTAAATCGATGTAAGAAAAGTTAACAATGGCCAAATATACTGGAAATATTTTCAGCCTTTTCTCAATTCCTTCTATTTTTTGATACTGTCTAGGTCCTTGCTACTTAGAACTTTCCTCATTTATTCCTCCTACGCTCCAAATGTGTATCTGCATACATCTCCTGTTTCCTGCATGTGCACAGTGTTGTCAGCAAGAATTAGTCCACTTTTATTGATTCTAAATCATTCTTTCTTCAGACTCCATAATGTGTAGCCTCTGTGCCGATGGGCTACATATCCCCATCGCCATCTCTGTTCACCTCAGGCAACTCTATGCAGAAGCTTGGTTATAGTACAAGGTTTGGAATTAACTGTTAGGGATAATTATTAGAATGTATTGGGATTAACCTCTGAAGTTGTAAGACCTAAGTAACAGTTTGCCCTTTCACCCAGGTTTCTCAATTGTAATGTAAATCCATTTCTGCCAGATATAGTATATTACTTGCAGACAATAGTTTACAGAATGATCATTGTTTCATGTGAGTACTCTGACTCCCTCTCTGTGCCATATAGCTGCCAATTCTTGCTGGAATGGATAAGAAATGTAAACATAAAGGCAGCGAAATGACTAGGGATCAACATCACATCATTGGAATATATGGGCTTGAAAAATCTGTGAGAATGCGAATAGATCAAATTGTTGGCTTCCTTGATGGCTCTGGGCCCTGGAGCCAAGACCATTCCCTTTGTAGTAATGTATTATGTTTAGAGTGAAGTTGAGAGGACCATTGACGGCACCTGGTTGTTTCATCAGTTTGTACACTCTCCAAAGCCAGCCAAAAATGAGGAAATCTTTGCCATAATCAATGCTACTGCGTCCCCCACCTTCCTCCTCTCCCTCTTTAGAAACAAAATGACTATTGCACAGGACGAAAGTGGCACACCAGTGATTTGAATTGCAGCTCATGAAAGCACCGATTTGTCTGAAATTACTATTATTTGAAGGCCAGAAAGCAAGTGATTAATGGTGAGCTTTTTAAAAATGATAATCCAATTTCATTTTTTTAATCTTGAATTAAAATCAAGAACTTATAGTGTGGTTAGTGAGGGTAGTAATTCCCTCAACTAATTTTTGGGTTTGTAATTTTCATAAACTATCTCCAAGTGGGATATTATTTTCCCCAAAATCCCCTATTTGATTTATTTGTGACTTTCTTATTCTTGCTGTTTGTCTCCATATCAGCAGCCATATCCCTACAATACACTTTCTAACTTTTTTTAGTATGCTTTCTCTGGAAGTAAGGACAAAAGTGATCTTTAGCTCCCCATGTGACTGCTTCCCCCATACAATGCCAAAGGCTGTCAAATAAGCTCAAAGGCTCAGGCAAAGTACATTCATATAGAATTGTTTTCATGGAAGATTTATTCTAGATTTAAACTAATGAAATATTAATGGTTCAATGGTGTTTCTATTGTCACAGGTGCTAAGTGCTAACATAGTGAAATACATGTCATTACAAACAGTCCAGTAGGATATTGCCACATCTCCGATTAGCAAGTGTACAGAAATTGTCTACTGAACCCGCATGCAAGAAGCACCATATTTAGGAGCGAATTTCCAAAGTTCACACTCCAGTTGTTAAGAGCGGTGCCTACACAAGGCAAGTCCCAGGCAGTAGCAGGCCTCCAGCTATCTCCTTCCTTGGACGCCATGTCCCTATCCGAGCCCATCCTCCTTGGTTCCCCGGGGGATCCTCCCTCAGCCGACCTCAAGGACGAGGGTAGGCCAGGTTCTGGTTCTCCCTCTTCTCCGACCAGCCTTGCTCCTCGTTCGAACGTCACCAGCTCCATTCTCACGGTGCCTGGATTTCAGGGGACGGGCAGGTGCCGGCACGGTGGCCTCCCCCTTCCAGGCTAGCGGCCCGCTGAGTCCATTGAGCAGGTGACCGGTGCTGCGACTGCTTTCCTTTCGCAGGCCACAATCCGCCATGTCTTCCGTTCGGATGTGGGGGACCAGCTCCCTCTGACCTGCCGTACCTTCAGTTTGGCTTCAGAGACCGATACGGCGGGCACTCCTTGAAACTGATAGAAGACGGAGGGTTGTGTTGGAAGGACAATATACGCAGGCTGGTTAATCAAGGCAATCTTAGGAAAGTGGAATGTGCCTATCAGGAGCGAATAATTTCAATGTAATTATGTTTCAAAGAACCATTCATCAGATGTATACAGAACCCATGCCTAACTGGTAGAAGGAGTGCACTATCATACAAAGCCCACCCCAACCCACCTCATCTGTGGAACAATCTGCAGTTCCCATAGTGGCAACATCAGCTGCCTCAGAATACAACAAAACTGGCCTAGATACAAGTTAACTTCAATCTTGACGGACTGACTGAGGAGAAGATTTGGACATGTGATTGGGTACGTGTATAACACGACGTGCCTGGAATCTGGAGTACATATAGGATCAATGTTGTTCAGTCAAGATTTAATGAAAAAGAAGGAAATAATGCTACATTTGGTCAGTGAAATCAGTGATTTTCTTTGTAGAATTCTGCTGTTTTTGCGGTTCTCCCATGGTTTCCTCCCATGCCCCAAGTGCCTATTGTAAATTGCCCATTGTGTGTAGATGGGATTAGTTTTGTCTATTGCATACCGTTAGGCTAATGTTGCAGTTTTGTGAGGTTGGCACCTCATTTTGTGGAAGTGCTTGCAGTGTTTCCTTTGAATTTACATTAAACCAGGATTGATCCATTTGCTTGATTTTAATTGTAGCACGAGGGGCACGATGCTACTGATTATGGTGGAATACAGTTTCATTACTGCTGATGGTTCCACAGACCCTTCAACAATTCCAGTTTCTGATTTTTTTCCCTTAGCTTTCTCATTGAGCAAAAGTCAAAGTCAAAAGAGTTTATTGTCATGTGTCCCTGACAGGACAATGACAATCTTTCTTTGCATAGCACAACAGAACATAGTAGGCATTGACTACAATTATATACGTAAATACACACATGAATTAATAACTTAATAAAGTGCAAATAACAGATGGAGGGATATTAATGTTCAGAGTTCAGAGCCAAATTTAATAGCCTGATGGCTGTGGGGAAGTAGCTATTCCTAAACTGGGTTGTTGCAGTCTTCAGGCTCCTGTACCTTCTACCCGAAGGTAGCAGGGAGATGAGTGTGTGGCCAGGGTGGTGTGGGTCCTTGATGATGCTGCCAGCCTTTTTTGAGGCAGCGACTGCGATAAATCCCCTCGATGGAAGGAAGGTCAGAGCCGATGATAGAAGGACAATATAAGCAGGCTGGTTAATCAAGGCATTCTTAGGAAAGTTGGAAACTTTAGTTTCCAGAGTTCCAGCGATGGCGGCGGCAAAGCAACAAAATTTTGTTCAGACCAAAAGGTCTGAATGACAATAAAGGATACTTTGACTTGACTTGACTTTGATGATAGTCCAACATGAGGTATTCTCGGTGTGAAGGCTGGACTTTGTTTCCACATAGACCTGTCGTAGCTGCTCCTAATTATTTTACCATGGGCAGATGTATATGAACCCGATGGGTTGGGGAAGACAAGATCAAGTAAGTTCATTTCTTGCATCATTTCTACACCTGCTGCAGAACCAGTCTGACAAGTGCATCTTTCAGGATTCAGTCAGTTTGGTCAGATGTGATGTTGCGGAGCCACTCGTGGAAATTAATATTGAAATATTCCCACCCAGGATAAACAGGTTAAACACTGATTTTCCAGCACCCTCGGTTCCAGAGTCTATCTGGATTATCCGTTTTTCCGGACCAACAGAGGTCATGTGATAATGAAATGATAATACACCGCTGGCTTGCTAATGACACCCCTCCCATGGAGTGCCAGAAACCATAAATAAAACAAATATAAAATGTAAACTGAATGTGAATGGAATGACCTGATGACTCATCCCCGGCTCCCACGGTCTCCACGGCCATTTAGACTCCTGGACCCCACTTCTCACTCGCAAGTTGCACCAGCGAGCCCTTCTTCACCGACCGCGTGTCACGGCTGTTGTTGCGGCTCACGTTGTAGTCTGATTTCTTCGGGCCACTGCCACCGACAGTCACTGTCACTGGAGGCCTCCCTGTCCTCTCACCTGCTCCTCGCCACTCACATTGCCACATGTGGCTGATCAGGGAATTTCATCTGAGCTCTCGTAATTTTGTCCGGATTATAGGAGTGGGCGGACGATCGATTGCCGTAAAATTGGTGTTCAACCTGTACTCTGTACCTGGCTACACTTGCCGTTTCTTCTCAGTGTGTTCAATCTGCCCACATATCTATTCATCCGCTGAGGAAGGACCATAGGCGGTTATGTGGAGGTGATGTCTGTGGTTGTTTGACATGATGGCATGAGACTTAACAGAGCCTGGCATTGTGAAGGATGAGACTGGTACATGAGTACGACAATGTAAAGTTGTTAACAGTGGTCTAAATTGAGACACCAGATCCCAGATGCTCACGAGGAGAACTTTGTGTGGTCAATTGAGATGCAAATGAATTTGTTGTGTCCACATTCAAGGCCTAGAAGAACACCAGATGGTCCATCTGGTGTATTGCTTAAATCTGTTTCAACACAGCAGTTTTTGATTCCACTGAGTGACTTGTTTGCCATTTCAGAATCAGCCACAGTACCATGGTCTGGAAACACATATAGACTTGACTGCAGATATATTCCCATGAAGGATGTTGCTGAACCAAATCATTCTTTTATGACATTTTGTTCATTATCATTTAATGTGACAAATTTTTTATTTGATGTCCTATTATTTAATTAGTTGGTTTTAAAATCCAATCTGGATTTGAATACTGGAAAGTACGAAAACCAGAACGCTCTGGTTTATGATGCCAGATCTTTGATCATTGATTGGTGAAAATTTTAAGAAAATACACATGCTTTTTTCCAGGCAGTTGCACAATTAACGGATGGTCAATGACCACTTGTACCATACCAGTGACCAACAATGTTCTTTTCTACCTACCTTTGATATTCAACAGCATTATCATTGCCGGGTCTTGTCCATGAACATTTCATGGTTGGGGCTCATCATTGACCAGAAGCGTAACAGGACCAGTCACGTGAATTCTGTAGCTATAACAGTAGCTCAGAGGTAATTATTTAATCTTACCCAAAATCATCTTGGCACAAACATGCACAAGTCAAGGGAGCGATGGTTGATACCCTACATGCTGGATGAGTGCAGCTCCATAACACCAAGGAAACACAATGTCACCCAAGGCAAAGCAACCAATTTGATTAGCATTTATTCAACATTCAACACCCTAAACATGAGTCGTAGTGTGCAACATCCACAAATGTTATTGGAGCAATTTGCCAAGTCTTCCCTGGCAACACCTCCCAAAGCTGTAAGAGTCTCTGCAAGTCGAGCATGATCGGTCCTTTATTTTCACTCATCCTAAATCTTAGAATACCTTGCCCAACCTTGTCGTTTGCGATATCATCACTAGATCAAAAAGGCTGCTCACCGCCACTCCCTCAAAACTCTTCAGGATGGACAATAAATGCTAACCTTTCCAACAAGACCCACCTCCTAATAATGGAAGAAGGAAAATGGGAATATTTAGGAAGGAAAAATACTAACTTGCAGTGACATAATTGAAATAAATAATTTCTTTAAATCGGCCTTCACTAAAGGAAGGTATTCTGGCATATCATAGAAACATAGAAAATAGGTGCAGGAGTAGGCCATTCGGCCCTTCGAGCCTGCACCGCCATTCAATGTGATCATGGCTGATCATCCAACTCAGTATCCCGTACCTGCCTTCTCTCCATACCCCCTGATCCCTTTAGCCACAAGTGCCACATCTAACGCCCTCTTAAATATAGCCAATGAACTGGCCTCAACTACCTTCTGTGGCAGAGAATTCCAGAGACTCACCACTCTCTGTGTAAAGAATGTTTTCCTCATTTCGGTCCTAAAGGAATTCCCCCTTATCCTTAGACTGTGACCCCTTGTTCTGGACTCCCCCAACATCGGGAACAATCTTCCAGCATCTAGCTTGTCCAACCCCTTAAGAATTTTGTAGGTTTCTATAAGATCCCCCCTCAATCTTCTAAATTCCATCGAGTACAAACCGAGTCTATCCAATCTTTCCTCATATGAAAGTCCTGACATCCCAGGAATCAGTCTGGTGATATCGCAGGAAAAAAGGGAGAAGAAGAGATGTTCGTCAGAATAAAGATGAGTAACTAGTTGGTCTGAAGAAGGGTCTGGACCCAAAACGTCACCCATTCCTTCTCTCTAGACATGCTGCCTGTCCCGCTGAATTACTCCAGCATTTGTGTCTATCAACTAGTTGGTAATGTTGGTAACGCTCTTAAGTAGAAAGAATTGGATGGGAAACATCTTAAGCTTCTGGGTGGTGGATATTAAGAGGTTTTCAAACCCTCAAAGCTTCTTTAATCACAAGTTTAAAGAATTACAATATCATATCTATGCTCGCATACATGGGAGAGGGCTATGCCAACTGGAGACCCAACAGCCCAACAAATATATAGACACGATGAACTACTGAGGCTGACATAAAAAAAGGCAAAGTGCTGGATTAACTCAATGGGTCAAGCAAGATGTCCGGTGAACATGGATGTTCTCCAGAGATGCTGCCTGACCCACAGAGTTAATCCTGCACTTTGAGCCTAATATGTATGTCGTGGAAACCATTAATCTGATGCAAAATTAAATGGACCCGAAAAATATCCACTTTTGAATATGAAAGAAAGGTATAGCAGTTATAAGCGTATTGTGTTTACTTAATTTGATCGAGGTCCTTGATAAAATAACTGAAGATAGAGTAGTGTTGTGTATAAGTGCATTGACTTTCAAACTGTTAAGCACGTCAGTAGAAATGAATGCATTGAATTATAGGAACATTGGTTTATAGTTACAAAAATTGCTGAGCCAGAAAGCAGGAAGTATTCATGAGCTTTTTTTTCCCATCAGGATTGATTTTAGAACCACTTTTTTGTTTTTATAAATGACCTGTACTTGTGTACTCTGGGCATAATTACACTGCCAAATAGCTGCCCGTTTAATTGGTTAAATGGATAGCTACTTGGCAGTTCGGTTTAATACAGAGGTGTGGAGTAATACATTTGAGTCATAGAATCATACGGCATGGAAACAGGCCCTTCGGCCCAACTTGTTCATGCCACCCAAGATGCCCGTCTACACTAGTCAGACACGCCCATATCCTTCTAAACATTTCTTATCCATGTACTTGTCCAAGTGCCTTTTAAATGTTTTGTAGTACCTGCTACAACAACTTCCATTCGCAGCTTGTTCCATGCACCCACCACCCTCTTTGTGAAAAAGTTACGCTTCGGGTTCCTATTAAATCTTTCCCCCCTCAGCTTAAACCCATGTCCGCTGGTTCATGATTTCCCTCCTCCGGGAAAAAGACTGTGCATTTACCCGATCTTTTCCCCTTATGGCCTTGTGCACCTCTATAAGATCACCCCTCATCCTCATGTTCCTCAAGGGATAAAGCCCTACTCTGCCCAACCTCTCCCTATAGATCACGCCCTGAAGTCGTGGCGATATCTTCATAAATCTTCTCTGCACTCTTTCAGCCTAACAATATCCTTCCAATAACAGGGTGCCCAAAACTGCGCACAATATGTCAAATGCAACCTCAGCAATGCCTTGCACAACCGTACTATAATATCTTAACTTCTCCACCGGCTGAATAAGGTAAATGTGCTAAAAACCTTTTTGACCACCCTATCCACCTGTGACACCACTTTCAAGGAATGGTTAACCTGCACTCCTAGATCCCTCTGCTCTACAACTCTCCCCAGAGCCCTCCATTCACAGTGAGGGTCCTGCCTTGGTTTGACTTCTCAAAAATGTAACATCTTGTACCTTTCTGCATTAAACTCCATAACCATTCCACCATTCGACTTGCCCAACTAATCAAGATCCTGCTGTATGTGTGAGAGAAGACAATATAAACCAAAAAGTATCATGTTAAATGAAAGGGACAGGATAAGTGTAAGAAGAGGCATACAGGATCCTCTGCTTTATGTACTGACACATAAAAACAACACTAGTACTCCTAGGACTGTTCCATGACAATCATTTACCAGTTTTAAACTATTTTAGGTCAGAGGCACCTAAATGTGCATTGCATTAAATGTGACATAATTGGATCCTCAATAGTAATCAGAGCTGGAATTCACATTGGAATCTTGCAGGAATTTCATATTTCTTCCCGATATGGAAGGAGGCCATCGGGCAGTTCCATTCCATAAGTAACTTGTCCTGCAACTCATTCTCCCCACATTTCCCTCGATGTTTCCCCTCCTGGATTTTACCACAAAACCTACCTATTAGAAATAATTTACAGCGATCACTTGACCCACATGTCTCTGGTATGTGGCAGGAAACCGGAGCCCCAGATGAAAGCCCCACACTTGCAGGGAAAATGTGCAGATGCCACACAGGCAGCATTAGAGTTAAGATCGAACCTGGGTCGCTTGCACACTGCTGCAGCTGGTAGAACTGCTACCTCACAACTCCATGGTACATGGATAGGACAGGTTTGGAGGGATATGGACCAAACTCGGGCAGGTGGAACTAGTGTAGCTGGGACATGTTGGGCGGTGTGGGCAAGTTGGGCCAAAGGGCCAGTTTCCACACTGTATCACTCTATGACTCCAGCGACCTGGATTTACTGGAGACATTTGGAGCTTCCCACATTCAAAAGATGTGCAGGTTGGTAAGTAAATTGACCACTGCAAATTTCTCCTGGACTGTAGGGGCGAAGGTAAAATTCGGAGATGACGGTGTGGTGGAACATTAGTGTGGGAAATTGCTCAGTAAGTTGCTGAAAACTCATTGGACCTAATGGTCTTCTATGTCGCAAGGAAATATGAAAATATGTCAATGATGATAGTAATATTAACATCAGAGAATCATGGCATGATGCATCAGAGAAGCTGGATGACTGTGTCAATGAAGCCTGGTTGGACCCCAGCTAGAGTGTGATGACCAGTTCTAGCGTCAACCTGTGGTTAGAACGTCACAGTCTTAGATAGGTTTCAGAGGGGATTCATGGAAAGGTGCAGATATTGAAGAAATTCAGGAATGTAGAGAGACCAGAAGCGATTTAGAGGAGATTTGATGGTATTCAAAATCATGACACGTTTTGAGAGAGTACACAGGGGAAAATTATTTCCAGTGGCAGAAAACATAGATTTGAGATCATTAAGAAAGGAAGCAGAGGTAACAGAAGGAAACGATTTTTAATGTGGCTGGTTGTTATGTTCCGGAATGCAATGCTTGAAAGGATGGTGAAACCAGGTTCATTAATAACTTTGCAAAGGGAGAAAGACTTGAAACAAAAAAAAACTGTGGTCTAAGAAATAACAGGAATAGTTAGATCGTTCTTTTAAAATACCAATATCACATTAGGTCAATTAGCCCCCATCTATGCTCAATCATACCATGATTCTCTGGGATTGTATTTCAGTCATCATTTCACATAATCCCATCGTGTTCTGAGTGCCTACTGAGCACATTATGATGCTAGTCGTCGTGCATTACACGCTCCGGCCCCTCTTAGTTGAAACTGGAGCTGGAAGATCCAGTCAGTACTAGAGGGGAATAGTCGCAGGAGAAACCGGAACATCGCGTGATATATTCCTGTGTTATTTGTATTTTAAAGGGATATCTTTTACTTCTTGAATACTGGAACACTTCACAGTATAGCTTCAGAATTGACTGTATACCATTCTAATCTTTCCCCAAATCCACAGATTATGTTAAAATTACCGGGGAATGTTGTTGCAGCATTTACCCAAGTCGTCTTTTTCTTCTCGTGTAAGGCGTGCACAGCCCAAAGTTGTAGGACAATTTGTTCTATTTGATCTAATTTGATTGTGCACGCCAGGTTGATTGCATTTGTTGAAACACGGTGGACCACATGAAGGTTGCAATCTTCCACCCCATTTACCCAAGTGAGATAACACCTTTGGCAGCAATGCATTGGAGAGGCAACTTAATGGCTGTAAGGCAGGAGGTTTCAGTTTAGTTTATTGTCACATGCACCGAGGTACAGTGAAAAGCTTTTGTTGCATGCTAACCAGTCATCAGAAAGACAATACATGATTACATTTACAGTGTATGGATTCATGATAAGGTAGAGAAATGTCTATCTGAGAAAATCATAGAGAGACAAATGGATGTCCTGATGAGCAGTATCTTCAGAGACTCAAGTTATTAAGGTTATAATAACAGATATAAATCTTAGTTGTAGACTCATCATTTATGATCACAGTTTGCACGTTATTATGTGTAATACGCAGGATGGAGATACATTTCTGAAGGAAGTTTGAGAAGGACACTCAGTTTACTCTGTCACTTAATTGAGCTAAAGGTCTCATCTACTTTGAAAATTGCTCCCTTCCACCCTCCCGGCCTTGGTTACTGAGCTCCTTCCCAACTCGCCCTGATCCCTGATCATGCGTTCCCTTTCAACTCGCTGGGATCCTGATTCTGCCACTCTCTTTTGGCACTAGATCCTATGCTCCCATCTGACTTCCCAACACCATGGTCCTTGCAATTACTTTAAACTCATCCCTCATGGAGGCTTGGGTTCCACGCTCATTTCGGACTCCCCAAACCCTGCTTTCCATCTTTCACTAAAACTTACCGGGTTCACTGGGATATGTATTGTAATATTGTGTAACATCCAAAAAAAAAGAATTGAACAACAGTGGGGTATTGAGGGAACTTTCAATAGTCATGAAAATCTCCGAACTCGGCACTCCGACATTCCAAGCGTGCCGTGTTATCGAAGATTTGCTATTTGTGTTATGTCTTCTATTTTTGCTCAACTTTACATTCTCCATTTTACATTATATGCATATTATCCATTGATTTTTCCATCCACTCCCTCATGGGGAAGGTACCTGGATTGTAGCAGAAACATCTCCTCTTTCAAGGCCTTCACAGTTCAGTCATGGTTTTGCCTGCTGAGCTTTGAATCCAATTTACCTGGGCCACATCTGTTCACATTCCAGTCATATTGGCCCTTCTCCAAATGACTATTTTCCACAACTATTCTAAACTTAATAATCACCGTTTCCTGACTGTTCTTTCTCTAATAATTGATTCACTTGTCCTGGCTCATGTTCCAGAATGAATTTCAACAAAACCAACCTCCCTGTCAGAATACAGATCAGGAAGATTCACCTGAACACTTCAGAACTCCCCCTCTATAGGCCCTTCTAGTTTCTGTTGGCATAGTTAAAGTCTCCTGTGACACCCACTTAGCAATTTTGCTGCTCAACATCCTTTTCATTGTTGGTGGTCCATAGAATGGTCCTAATTGTGTATTTTCACAAATATTACCACAAATGTATAAATACTGAAAATCATTCTCGGCCATCCTCTCTCTCGAGCGCTGCAACATTATCCTTCATCAACACTATTACTCCCGTTCATTGTTTCTGTCCTGTCTTTTTCCTGAACACGTTACTGTATATCCAAGAATTGGATAACCCCATGTTGGGGGAGTCCAGAACCAGGGATCACAGTTTGAGAATAAGGGGTAGGCCATTTAGGACTGAGATGAGGAAACATCTTTGTCACCAAGAGAGTTGTGGATCTGTGGAATTCTCTGCCATGGAAGGCAGTGAAGGCCAATTCACTGGATGTTTTCAAGAGAGAGTTAGATTTAGCTCTTGGGGCTATTGAAATCAAGGGATATGGGGAGAAAGCAGGAATGGTGTACTGATTTTGGATGATCATCCATGATCATATTGAATGGCAGTGCTGGCACAAAGGGCCGAATGGCCGACTCCAGCACCTATTTTCAATGTTTCTAATTATTTTAGTCAAGTCTCTGTACTGACAAAGCAGCATTGTAATCTAACATGATTAGTTACTCCTGCCGCTCATCAACTTTGTTGAGCACATTTGTTATGCCTACATTACAGCCCTGTAAATCTATTTTACACCTTTCTGTGTTAACCATTAGACTGATTTTTATTTAAAACCTATGCTATCTATTTCTCCACAATCCTCCTCACACCTTTTTTCTTCCTCTTTCTCCATTTCCCTTGTGTTGAAAGTCCAGCTAATTAGGTTTAAACCTCCTCCCATAGCACTAGTGAATCACCCTGCATGGACGTGGCTCCCAGCTCTGTTGAGGAACAATCCATTTGGCACTTGGAGTAATCTGGAGATTACTAATATTGATCATATTGGTCCATATTGATACCAATGACACATGGATGAGGTCCCAAAGGCAGATTTTAAGGTTTAGGGAAAATAATTTCAGAGACAGAACCTCAAAATTAGTTCTGTTCAGTTCAGTTTAATTTATTGTCATGCGTACCGAGTTACAGTGAAAAGCTTTTTGTTGCGTGCTAACCAGTCAACAGAAAGACAATACATGATTAAAATCGATCAATTCACAGTGCATAGATTCATGATAAGGGAATAACGTTTAGTGCAAGGTAAAGTTCTGAAGCAGGTGTTATGAGTGCACTGATAGTGTGATGTAGCAGGTGTAGGATGCTCGGATTAGACATGTTAAGATGAACCACACTTCACTCTGCAATTGAATACTCTTCTGCTGAAGTATCAATGAATAGGAGAATGAACTGGAATAAAGTAAAGTCTTGTCCAACCTATTTTGAGAGGAAATTCAAGATGTGGAATCAAATGTTCAGACTGCATTTTGCAGTTTGCATTGGGGATTTCTTGGAAGGGCAGAGGTGCACAGAGCAAATCATCAAGACAATGGAGATTAAGGGAACAGAATTATTTAATGGGAATTCATGGTAGAATCTGCAAAATATACTTACTGCATGATATCTGGGTGCATTGCAAGACTTCTCGTGGCCTTGTGTGGAGCTAACACAAGACACAATGGCGTTTGATGCCCGAACAAATGTCAACCACATTTCTAGACAACTGTCTAACATTTTCTATTGAACTCTCCAATTTTAGGTAACTAACTTACAAAGCTCCCCCCACCCCTCCCTTTCTTCCCTGTGTCCCACACCTCCCCATTCCCTTCTACTTATATTCCTTCCTCTGGTTTCACAATTTGCAACACCTCTGTAGTTATCTCACACCTTTTGGCTTTTCGTCCCTAACTTTTGTACAACCATCTGCCTATCAACCCTGTCCCCCTCGCCTGTATCCACCTATCACTTGCCAGCTTTGTCCTGCCCCCTCCCCTTGCCACAACCAGTTTGAAGAAGGGTCCTGACCCAAAATGTCACCTATCTCTGTTCTCCAGAGATGCAGCTGACCCAGCTGACCCACTTTGTGCCTTTTTTTGCAAACCAGCATCTGCAGTTCCTTGTTTTCCCTGTCTACCATTTTACGTCGCATTACATTCTCAACAATGTAGTTAGAATGGATCTGGTTAGATTTTGTAGTTACTAACTTCTTTCCCTCTCTGGCCATGTGTTTTTACTATAAATAATTTGGTGAATACTCCCCTTTTAACATGCAACATGCTTGAGACCATCACAGTGAATTTCAAAATAATTCCACTATTTTTGATTGAGGCAGAATTCTAAAGGAATAAAAAATATACGTATAATTTACAGAAATATTAAATATGACCAAATTTAATTAACAGTGCAATAAAAGCAGAGAATATTGGAAATGCTTCTTAGCCCCTTTCTGAGTAATATACTTTTCCCGGTTGCAATGAGAATTATCAATCTAAATCTTAATCTTTGTTTTTCCCTTTATGGATGCAGCACGAGTTGCTGAGGATTTTCAGCATTTGCTGGGTTTTTTTTCCTGGATTTCCAGCCACTACAGTACTTTATTGAAAAAAAAAAAGAGTTTTTAAGAGTACGTTGTTTACGCCGGGAAGTAAAGAGAATCCAAGGAACTCTCGGCCATTGAGCCTTGCATTAGTGGTAGGGAAACTATCGGGAGTTAATTCTTCGAGTTAGGACTTACTTCCATTTAGAAGAGAATAGACTAATTAGGGATAGCCAGCACAGTCCTTGTTTTAATTTAGATTAATTTTAGTTTTACTTTATTATTTTACTGAGGTACAATGAAAAGCTTTTTGTTTGCATGCTGTCCAGTCATAGAAAATACTATACATGATTACAATCAAGCCGTCCACAGTGTAAGGATAAAGGGCACACCATTTAGTGCATGATAAAGTCTGATTAAAGGTAGCTTAATGGTCCTGATGAGAGGACTGTTGAGTTGCCTGATTACAGCTGGGAAGAAATAGTCCCTGAATCTGGAGGTATGCATTTTCAAACTTCTGTACCGCTTGCCCGACTGGAGAGGGGTGAAGATGGGGTGACCGGGGTGCAATTGCTCCTTGATTATGCTACTACTGGCCTTGACGAGGCAGTGAAGCATAGATGGAATCAATGGAAGGGAAGTTGATTTGTGTGATAGTCTGGGCTACATTCACAACTCTGTAATTTCTTGTGGTCTTGGATGGAGCCGTTTCCATACCATGCTGTGATGCACCCTGATAAAATGCTTTCTACAGCCGAGGGTTGTTGGGGAAAGGCCGAACCTCCTAAGCCTTCTAAGGAAGTAGAGGCATTGGTGTGCTTTCTTGGACATTGCTTCCATGTAATTGGGCATGTTTCACTACTTTGAGTTTTTTGAGGAGGTGAGAAAGGAGATTGATGAAGGCAGGGTGGTGGATGTTGCAGACGTGGATTTTAGTAAGGCTTTGGATAAGGTCCCTCATGGTAGGTTAATTCATGATGACTCGGAATCGAATGCTGTTTACAGTTTTAGTTTTCGAGATACAAAGCAGACCGAGTCTGCGCCAATCAGCCATACCTGCACACTAGCACCATCCTGTACACACTAGGGACAATTTTACAATTATACCAAGCCAGTTAACCTACAAACCCGCACATCTTTTGAGTGAGGGAGGAAACCGTAGATCCCAGAGAAAACCCATGCAGGTCACGGGGACAATGTACAATCTCCACACAGACAGCTCCCGTAGTCAGGATCGAACCCTGATCTCTTGCGTTGTAAAGCAGCAGCTCTACCGCTGCGCCACCGCGCCGCTGTAAAGCGATGGCTGCTGCATGATTTTTATCTGTAACCATGGAGATATTTGCTTAAAATCAATGAACACTTTTGGAAATGAAGCATTTTATTCCAAAAATAAAAGGCAAAAAAAGTTACAGGTGCAAGGTTTATGCTTGTTTCTTTGTACCCACTCCCTATGCTGTGTCGCCAATTTACAGAGGCCGATTATCCTATGGTCCTGCATGTCTTTGGGATGTGGGAGGAAACCGGAGCATCCAGAGGAATCCCGCATTGTCACAAGGAGAACGTACAAATTCCATACTGCTTGCACCTGAGTCAGGTTGAAACCAGAGTCTCTGGTGCTATGAGGCAGCAACTCTACCAGCTGTGCCACTGTGCCACCTACATGGTGTTTATATCTCTACTTGGAAACTTTCTCTATTGTTAGTCACGTGCCTTAGGTGATTATGTAAGTTGAGGAGAATTCATCAGAGCATGCAAGCTTACATGGTGTCGCAAGGCAACGGGATCTGTGGGCAGATTCATGTTTTCTGCATCGCACATGAAAGATATTTGATTATTCTGGTGGTGAGAATTAACACCCACAGATCTCACATGAGCCATCACAACATCTGGACATGCTTATGAATACTTCAAATTAATTATTTGTCATGGGAACGTCCAGACCCCTCTCTAATGCTGGTTTCTTAGAATCGCACATGCGGGGTCCACATGTATGTACATCAGAGAACAACAAGCATCCCAGGCATGGAATCCACAAACATGAAAAGGCAAGCATGAAATCAACACTTTTTAATGTAATTGTACATTTGTGTGTGTTAGAATTACGGATTTGTTTCAGTAAATAATTCTAATTCTGGCATCATCTTTCAAAAGATGTAACAGAGAACTGCAGCAGTGAACAAAACCCAGCAATGTAAAGGAATTGATTCAGACAAGCACAATAACAGGCTATAGGGTCCATCATGACCAAGCCAACCATTGGATTTACCTATTATACTCCCATTTACTCACATATGGTCAGTAGACGTTGATGCCTTGGCAATTCTAGTGCTTGTCTGATTGTTTCATAAATGTGTGAGAGTGCCTTGCTCCATCACCATCTCCAGCAACATGTTCCAGATTCCAACCACTCGATGTGAAAAATATGCGTCTCATAATGCTTATGGATTTTTATTTTGAAAGAAGTACAGTACAGGAATGAGTTTTGGTCATGCTCGTGCTAAACCTACAGCATTGTTTTTGTAGTCAAGTCAAGTCACTTTATTTCTATAGCACTTTTAAAAAACAACTCTCGTTGGCCAAAATGCTTTACATTGGTGGAGGTACTAACGTTATACAACATTGGTTCATAGATTAAGAACATACATACATACATATAGCCCTCCCTCAGAAGACGTCAAGAAAGGCTTGAGAGAGGCTTGTAAGGTTGTCTACAATTGTGCTGCTTGCAATGTGCAAGCAGGATTTATTCCTATCTACTTCTTCTTGAGTTTGAGGCAGCAGAAGTCTGCAGCAGGGTGATGCCACCCGGTTCGACATCTGTAGGTGCCCGCCCTAAAAAGAATGTGTAGGATGACCAGTTTGTCCTGGAAAAAGCTGTCTAAAATTATAGCACAATCCCTCCTGCACAGCAAATACAATTTGATTTGTTAGGGATCCCTGCAATTAACTTTAATAACTTTTGAAATTAGGGGGGGGAGTTGTACAAAACCTTCAATCGAAAATTTCAATGGGATGGATATATTCTTTGAAAGAATAAATTGTACTCATTTTAGAAAGATTATTGTGCCTTAAAAGTAAAATTGCATTTGCCATAACATATTTATTTTGCTATTCCAAGCCTATTTTGTGTACCATGAAATAAAATAGTGACAAAGAAAAAGTAATTAATCGACATGAAGCTCTTTTGGAATTGAGGATGTGAAAGGCTGAAAATATAATGCCAGCATATTCTTATGAAAACAAATGTAGTTCATTGATCCTTTCTTCACAAGTTAGTGTTAATGTAGATGATTACTGCAAAATGGAAGCACATCTGAGTAGTATCTTGTGTGGATGCTATTTACTACACATATTGAATACACAAGATCAGTAACATGTTAAATATATACAATGCTACAAAATATACTAATTTTAAACTTTGTTCAGAAAGGAATAATATAATGTTTTAATAACCTGCTTTAATGTTTTAAAATGCATTGATGTGACAAATTCAAGTACTCACGAGAGCCTAATTGAAGAGCAACGCCTGAGTTATCCATCAGATAAAATGTATGTGCACTCAGTCTCCATTGCAGAAGAGTGTTACCAGCTGCTCCAGTATAATATCTCCATGCATCCTGGTGAGATTTGCAATTTAACTCTAAACGTTGTGCAGGGCGAGGCAGACAAGTGAGACTGTTAAATCTGAGCTGAATTGTACTTTGGGTATAATCACTGGAAGCTGTGTTGAAGCTGGACCTCAGTGACCTCAGCTCCATAATGACTTGGAGAATTGTCTCCAGCCACAAACATGATTCAGGGTGACCATGTGAAACAATAAAATATTAATTCCAAAGCGTCTCCACTAGACCTCTCCCAAAGTATTAGGTTCTTCACCAGTTTTAATTTCTATTAACTAATTGATAACATCCATTTTACACAATCACTCAGATTCAGAATTACTCTGTGTTCCTTTCATATGTATGCCATGTGTTAAAACAAAATGGTCCAGGGATGAATACAAAAGCACATTTGATATATCAGGGCATTCCATTAGAATTGAGGTACTTTTCAGCTTGGCCCTTTCCCTTGAGAACAAAATGTCCTTCTGGTTTTAACTGTCAGACAGTTTTAACTCTGGTTCCATTTTACCGTCATTGTATGTTCTACTACAAATATAGCAGAGCTGTCCTGAGCTCATCGATTTTTTTTTTTAAGTGTCGAATCAAAGAACTACAGATGCTGGTTAATACACAAAAGAACATAATGTGCTGGAGTAACAGGCAGCACCTCTGGAGAAAATGGATAGGTGACATTTCGGGACGAGACTCATTTTCAGATTGAACAAGGGTCTCGATCCGAAATGTCAGCTATCCATGTTCTCCAGAGATGCTGCATGACCTGCTGAGTTACTGCAGCACTCTGTGCCCATTTTTCCCCTTTTTTTTCTGTGCTCTTAAGTGTTCTATCCCACAGCCCCACAAGAACTTTCTTTCAGGTTGGCTTTGATTTCTCATGGATTTCTCATTCCTGGAAGGCTTAAGAAATATGATCCATAATGGAACTCTTTCCTCTGATCCTATTGTTGAATCATTTCAATATCAACTGTCAACTGTCATTTCAATATCAACTGGGATCGAAGTAATAAGAAGTTATTTGCAGTTTAGGTTTCAGTTTAAACAAATTGTATTTTTCATTTCAAGATCTTTTGTGTAATTTGTAAGGAAGGTGATAGAATGGGAGGTGCTTGCCATGCATATCATTTCATTATATCACTAGTTTAAACAAAAGGACCCAAAGGGCTGGAGTAACTCAGTGGGTCAGTGGGTCAGGCAACATTTCTGGAGAACATGGATAGATGATGTTTCGGGTCATGACTCTTTAGACTGCTTGTGTTGAGGGTGAGGACAAGTTCACCGGGCGGTGGAGAGTATTGGTGGAACTAGATTGGGTCTCTGTTTGAAGAAGAAGCGAAGGGCCTTGAGACCTACCTGGTGGGTGATGGAAGTGTAAAGGGACTTGAAGTCCATGGTGGAGATGAGGCAATTGGGTTTTGAAATGGAAAATAGCTCAAGGGCATGTAAATTATCTCGGATACAGGTGGGAAGGAATTGGACAAGGGGGGATGGGATTGAATTGAGGTATGTAGAGATGAGTCCAGTGTGGCAGGAGCAGGCTGAGATGATGGGTCTGCCAGGACAGTTCTGTATGTGGATTTTGGGGAAGAGATAGAAGTGTGCAGTGTGGGGCTGGGGAATGATAAAGTTGGAGGCTGTGGAGGGAAGATCGCCTGAGGCAATGAGATCAGAAACAGTCTGAGAGATGATGATCTGGTGTTTGTGGGTTCATCTCAGAGGTAGGTATGAGGAGGCATCGGGCCTCAACATGGTGGAGGTCAGCCCGCCAGTCTATAACAGCACCTCCCTTTTTGGTGGGTTTTATAACAATATCGGGATTGTTGCGAAGTGATTGGTGGGCTGTGCATTCAGTGGGTAGGGGAGTAGAAAAGTAAAGATGGTTGATCTCATGCAGCAGTTATAAATAAAAAGGTCCAGAGAATGTAGAAGGGCAGCAAGAGGATCCAAGAGGAGAGTCCCGACATGAAACGTCACCTATCCGTGTTCTTCAGAGATAATGCCTGACCCGCTGAGTTACTCCAGCACTTTGTGCCTTTTTGTATAAACCAGCATCTGCAGCTCCTTGTTTCTCTATTTTAAACATGTTGTATATAATTGAACCAGTATTGTATATAAGGCCATATGCAATTAATTTAATCGGGAACACGGTAGAAAGAAAGTTTATAAAGCTCTAAACTAATTCTAAACTTTCTGCTGGAAACTGATTAAGTACAAAACTATTTCTACTGGATAAGAATTAGCAGTCTGCTGGAGTAAACTGCATGAATGAGATGTTCCCTGCACCTGAGACACATCCATTGTGGACCTTGTTTACAGCAGACGACTGCATCCTGAGGCATCTCGGTAGCATTGCTGAAATAGATCCTGGAAGGTATTAGGAAGAGCTTGAAGTGGGAATTGGCAGAAATAGGTTCACCGGTACAAATGGAGCCGGGAGGTAAAGGGAATAGGAGTAACATTTATCCCCCCCAGTTGATTTTGTCTTTCAGTGAGAACATGTTTGATCTAGGAATAAAGGTGTGGATTATTTTCTAAATGGAGAGAGAATTCAAAAATTGGTAGTGCAAAGGGACTTCAGAATGCTGATACAGGATTCCCAAAAAGTTAATTTGCAAGTTGAATTGGTAGTAAGGAAGGCCATTGCAATGCTAGCATTTCTTTTGAGAGGACTAGATTATAAAAATAGGGATGTAATGCTGAGGTTTTATAAGACACTGGTCAGTTGGCATTTGGAGTATTGTGAGCAGTTTTGGGCCCCATATCTGAGGAAAATATGCTGGCATTGGAGAGAATCCAGAGGAGCTTTACAAGAATGATCTCAGAAATAATTGGGATAACATATGATGAGCGTTTGACAGTATGGGGCCAGTACTCACTGGAGTTTAGAAGGATGAGGGGGACCTCATTAAAACGTACTGAATAGTGACAGGCCTGGATAGAGTGGATGTGGAGAGGATGTTTCCACAAGTGGGAGTGCCTAGGACCAAAGGTCGCAGCCTCAGAATAAAAGGATGTGCTTTTAGAAAGGAGACAAGGAATTTCTTTAGTCAGACGGTGGTGAATCTATGGAATTAATTGCCGCAGATGTCTGTGTAGGCCAAGACATTGGGCATTTTTAAAGCGCAGATTGACAGATCCTTGATTATTAAGAATGTCAGGGGTTATGGGGAGAAGGTAGGAGAATGAGGTTGAGAGGGAAAGATAGATCAGCCATGATTGAATGGTGGAGTAGACTTGATGGGCCAAGAGGCCTAATTCCGCTCCTATAAGTAATGAACCCATGACAGCCCATATGCCTAAATTTGCCCACATTTTCTAAATACAATTTGTTAAGACATATCTATTAATCTTTGATTTAATATTAATAATGAACTAAGCATCAATAGCACTTCCAACACGAGGGCTAGATTTCTACTGTTCTTTGTACTTCAATCCTGAAAAGGTAGGCTCTTACTGTAAGGCTATGATCCTCTATAACCTTTAATAATATATTTTCCCATCAATCCCTTAATACTTATTAATTTCTCCACTTGTTCCTGGTATTCTAATGATCAAATTTCTTGAAATCCTTTGTCTGTTTGTACTTCAATTCTCTCTGTTTTTTAAATGTTCAAATAATACATCTTTTTAGGTCTAGAATGGATAACTTCAGATTTCTCACTTCCATTTTTATCTTATTCATTTGTGAGATGTTGGAAATCTCAACGTAAAGCACTTTAATAGTCCTCAAAAAGGAGGATTGTTGAACTACCGTCTACGTAAGCCTGGAAACCTGAAATAAAAAAAATAAAATATGAGAAATACTCAGCAAGTCATGAAGCAACTATTGCGTAAGAAACAGACTCAGTGTTTTAGGTTGATGACATTTCACTGGAACCCCAGTGCTGTTTGCTCAGAGGTTCCAGGATTTGACCCTATATATTGAATAACCAACATTTAAGATGAAATGACACAACTGCCACACCAAAGATAGACACAAAATGCTGGAGTAACTCAGCTGAAGAGGCAGCATCTCTGGAGAGAAGGAATGGGTGGCATTTTGGGTCGAGACCCTTAAGGCGCACTCTGAAGAATGGTCTCGGCACGAAACGTCACCCATTCCTTCTCTCCAGAGATGCTGCCTGTTTTGTGCGTGGGAGCTTGGGTGCGTTCCCCAAACACAGAGACGGTAATAAATAAACCTTTCGGTTCATTGGCGTTTCGGCCTGATTTCTATTCGGTTCTTTGGCTTCAGCTTCTTTGCTTCGGTTTCTTGTCTGTCGGCGCCACGTCCGCACATGTCTATAAGATCACCCCTCATTCTTCTGCACTCCATGGAGTAATGTCCTGGCCTATCCAACCTCTCCATATCAGGCTCTCTAGTGTGGGAAAACATCCTTGCAAATGTTCACTGCACTCTTTCCAGCTTAACTACACCCTTCCTATAGCAGGGTAACCAAAACTGAACACAACACTCTAAATGTGGCCTCGCCAACGTCTGGTACAACTGTAACGTAACATCCCAACTTCTTTCCTACACATCCCAACTTCTATATTCAATACCCTGACTGATGAAGACCAAAGTACCAAAAACCTTCTTGATCATTCTATCTGTGACGCCACTTTCAGGGAACGATGTACTTGTGCTCCTAGAACCCTCTGCTGCATGACATTTCCCAGGGCTCTGCCATTCACTGTGTAGGTCCTCCCCTGACTTAACTTCTCAAATTGCAACACCTCACACTTATCTGCATTAAACTCTATTAGCTATTCCTCAGCTCACTTGCCCAGCTGATCATGATTCTGCTATAATTTTTATAACCATCTTTGCTACCTATGATATTTTTGTCATATTATTGTCATCAGCAAACTTCTACAGTCTTATCCAAATCAGTAACCTAAGCCACAAATTGCAATGGGCCCAGCACCTCTCCCTGGGTCCCATGCGGACTAAATTTGTGCTTTGATATCCGGTTTTGGGCTGCTAAATCTATTCTGAATGTATGGGATTACATTTGAATTTCAGAAGAGAAATGTAGCCAAGCTTCTCAGTCCAGATTGCAATCTCATATTGGGATTGCATTTACTGTAACTCTGACACTCCTTCGAGGTAAAATGACCTGCTATCATTCTTTCCCTGAAATTGCCCGTGAAGAACAGTGACAGGAGGAAGGCTCCCCCAGGCCCAGCACCAGCACTCGCCCAGCAAAGAATGAAACCTGGGAGAAGGTAACCAAACAGCAATGAGTTCAGCTTTAACTGACTGATTGCCTGGCACAACACATATGTAACCAGAGCCATTCATGTGAGTGGAACAAAAATAACATAGTTATCTTCAAAATAAATTATGTGTTAGCTGGAGATTTTTGTGTTCTTATTGCCAAGTGGGTCTTAAACCAAATAAACTTTATTGGTTTGTCGGCTGTGAATTTTAAAAGGGCAACTTAGGATTGCAAGGGAAGAACTGGTTTACAAAGCAGCAGCTTATGTATGGCATTATCCCAAGCCATTTAATGTAAAATTGTTAAAAAGGTGACCTTTATCTCAATGGCCTCAGGAAAGTTTCATTCAACTACTGGAATTTGTTGCCCTAAGCATTTCAACCATTAATTGGTCTGAAAGATGTGCATGTTCTGATTCCCCCTTATTACTCAAATTTAATTTCTGGATTTCCCTGAAGTGTAAGGGACTGAATATGTTGCGAGAAGTGGAGATCAAAGTATCCATCGTGCTTATTGAACTGCACTGCACATGCTGAAAGAAATTCACAGAATATTAGAAATAAGGTCAGTTTTGAATATTAGATAAAACCTGCCATTTGAAAGATAGACACAAAATGCTGGAGTAACTCAGCGGGACAGGCAGCATCTCTGGGGGGATGCTGCTTGTCCCGCTGAGTTACACCAGCATTTTGTGTCTATCTTCGATTTAAACAGCATCTGTAGTTTCTTACACATCTTGACATTTGAAAGGTCAGCTCTTCCAGAGGAAGAATAATGCATTACTGGTCATTTAATGTAAAACCTATGCTGAACAATGCAAAAATAATTCTGATCACACCTGGATTAGTGGATTTCCATTAATAATTGGCTTCTACTTTCTTTGGTTGAGATAGGAATAAACAAAGCAGCTAGGATTTCTGCTTCGTATTTGTACATACACATTAGATAGTCCACACATGTGCTTGCTGGATAAAAACTGAATTGGCTATGGATGTGATCATGTATTTGATGGAATAATCATCAAATCATTTTTGTTTTGTTAGAGTGGATACCAGCGCATGAGTGTAACAGTGAGAGCAGTCAACACTCACTGAAGCATATCTCAGTAGATGGTCTTGCATGAGGAAAGGAGGGAGCAGGAAGATAAAAGATGAATAGAAACTTTTTGGACTTATTAGTTGCACAATCCACTGATGGTATCTGCACAATTCATGAAAAGAGCAAAAAAAAATATTTCTGGAAATATTCAAGATTTTTTATTTTCAGATGGAGTATTTGTTTTACAAAAGTCCAATATATCAGCAGTCTGTCTCTTGGTAATCAATCACAGATTGCAAATCACATGAGGAACAAATCTCTAAGATATGTTCTTCATGTTTAGTGTGTTGGGTTATTTTCATGTCTTGTGGTTTGAGTTTGGCTGCTATCATTTCAGAGGAATTTCCTGCCATCTGTATTCAATAGAATTTTCTCACAGATTTGTGCTTGCTAGTAAATATCGGGATCTGGCAGGAGATGCTTTGTTCATCTTCAGTGACAGCCATTTTAGTTAAACTGTTAACAGTATTTTGGCAAAATCCATTAAATCCAAAGGAGCTTCTTACTATTATTTAAAAAAAAATATCCCAGACACAAGTTGCTGCAACATCGTGAGTGAATGACAAATGGGAAACATTGTAGAAGAGATGAATTTTAGCAGCAATGAAGCAAGCCCAGAGAATGAGGCAGAATGGGAAGAAACATAAATGAAAGAGTAAACAAGTGCTGGGTTTGGTTAAAGATAATTATTTGATGTTTTAGAGAAATTATTATTGTCACATATTTATTTATCCTCTTGGGATTTGGGACCATCTTTGACCCACATTTGTGTTTTATGTAACTTTAAAATTTGGCATTAACACACAAACACTGTTCCCATCCCATAAATAAATTGTAACAAAATATTCTAAATATACTAGATGAAGTTGAATATAGGTTGTATCCAATATTTAATTAGCATCCACAGTTTGTGGAAATGAAAAATCATTTTAATGACAGAGGTGGTTTGTATACAAACCAGCAGTGATCTGGCAGTGTTTCACAAGCAGAAGTTTAATTTACGCGACAGAATTTACAAATAGAATTACAGGTTCCAATGCATGAGTTAATTGAAGAACTCGGGTTATTTGTACAGAGCAAGTTATTGTTCTAATTATTAGGGTTAATTCCTTGATTATTGTTCTCCAAGCAGACTGCTGCACTTGTACATATCAATAATTGGGAGATGACAGAATCTTCTCAATGGAGATTAATGAACAGAAACAAAACTCAGCTGCTGAGATGTAATTTCCTGAGTGTTTCTCCCTGGAACAACTATTACATAATGAGAGCACTTAATAGTGAAATCAGCCTGATTGTCAGTGGGTTTGGATAATGTTGCAGGCTTTGAGAAGATGATACTCAGTTCCCATCCACCTGGTGGCCATGATGCTGCCTCTGATGCTGATGTTTATCAATTCATATGGAGGCCAATTAGGAAAAGGGGAGATGCAGCGCGACCTGGGTGTCATGGTACACGAGTCATTGAAAGTAGGCATGCAGGTACAGCAGGCAGTGAACAAAGCGAATGGTATGTTAGCTTTCATAGCAAAAGGATTTGAGTATAGGAGCAGGGAGGTTCTACTTCAGTTGTATAGGGTCTTGGTGAGGCCACACCTGGAGTATTGCATACAGTTCTGGTCTCCAAATCTGAGGAAGGATATTATTGCCATAGAGTGAGTGCAGAGAAGGTTCACCAGACTGATTCCTGGGATGTCAGGACTGTCTTATGAACAAAGACTGCATAGACTCGGTTTATACTCTCTAGAATTTAGGAGATTGAGAGGGGATCTTATAGAAACTTACAAAATTCTTAAGGGGTTGGACAGGCTAGATGCAGGAAGATTGTTCCCGATGTTGGGGAGGTCCAGGACAAGGGGTCACAGCTTAAGGATAAGGGGGAAATCCTTTAGGACCGAGATGAGAAGGACTTTTTTCACACAGAGAGTGGTGGGTCTCTGGAACTCTCTGTCACAGAGGGTAGTTGAGGCCAGTTCATTGGCTATATTTAAGAGGGAATTAGATGTGGCCCTTGTGGCTAAGGGGATCAGAGGGTATGGAGAGAAGGCAGGTACGGGATACTGAGTTGGATGATCAGCCATGATCATATTGAATGGCGGTGCAGGCTCAAAGGGCCGAATGGCCTACTCCTGCACCTAATTTCTATGTTTCTATGTTTCCCAACCACCTGGTGGCCATGATGCTGCCTCTGATGCTGATGTTTATCAATTCATATTGATAATTATTAACTGCAATATAATTATTTTAATTTTTTCAGTCTATTACCAATAAATTTTGCAACACACCTTGCTTCAAAATATATTGTCAACTGACCTCAGTCAGACGAACGACAACAAACAGAGACAGCAGCATGCGCCTTTTTAGGGCGGGCACTGTGTTGGATGCAGAGGGTCATGGGGTGAAAGGAAAGGACCAGGGGATCTTTGTCTTTCTTGCGTCTGGGGAGCGAGAGCAGAATTACGGGACAGAGGAGGTATGTGTGAGGGACCCATCTATGTCATCAGGCGGGGGGAAACCATGTTCACTAAAGAATGAGGACAGCTCAGATGTCCTTGTGTGAAAAACCTCTTCTTGTGAACAGATGCGACGGAGACAGAAATTCAGAATTGGGGATAGCATCTGTACAAGGGCAGGGTGGGAAGAGGAGTAGCTCAGATAACTGCAGGAATCTGTAGGATTGCAGGAGATGTCAGTCGATAATATGTCTCCTGTGATGAAGACTGCCAGGGCAAGAAAAGACAGAGATAGTCAAGGTGAACTTGAGGGCAGGATGGAAGTTTGTGGTGAAATTAATGAACTCCATGAGTTCTGCACGGATGCGAGAAGTATCCTCAATGCAGTCGACAATGTAGCAGAGAAAGAGTTGGGGGATAGGGTCAGTGTACATTTGGAATAAGGACTATTCAACTTAACCAACAAAAAATCAGGCACAGTTGGGGGCCATGCGTGTGCCCCTGGCTACACCTTTAATTTGGAGAAAGTGAGAGAGTCAAAAGAGAAGTTGCTGAGGACAAGTTCCAATAGGTAGAAGAGAGTATTGGTGGAGGGAAATTGGCTGGGTCTTTGTTCAATGAATAAACGGAGGGCCTTGAAGCTTTCTTGGTGGGGCATGGATGGGTAGAGGGACTAGACATCCATGGAAAGATGAGTGAATGGAGGCCTGGACTGCGTGTTGAAGGGTGTGTGAGGTGTCTCGGACGTAGTTGGGAAAGGATTGGAATTGAGGTATTTGGAAAGAGTCTCGTGGTGCAGGAGCAGGCAGAAACAATGGGTGTGCCAGGGCATTCTGTTTTTGTATGTTGGGGAGGAGATAGAAGCTGACCTGGGGCTGGGGAATTATATGGTTGGAGGCTGTGGAGGGCACATCACCAGAGGTGATGTAATCAGAGACAGTCTGGGAGATGATGGCCTGACGTTCATCTGTGGGAGTCATAGTCAAGGAGTAGGTATGAGGAGATGTCTAGGAGCTGGTGCCTGGCCTCAGTTGTGCACTTGTGTCTCAGATGGATGAAATGATCCAGTAGCACAATTTTAAATACATTTTAAATACACATTTCCTGGTCGATACTGTTGAGTGTCGGTGGAGGCATTCCTCAACTTGTTAAATACAAATAAAATACCAAAGCAGGTATGTGAAAGCATGAGTATTTGAAAACTGTAGGAATGAACAATGGCCAACCTTTTGAAATAATATCTCTCGGTATACCAACTAGACTGAAAACAAAACAGTGACTTGCCTTTCCTTGCACCAAATTGGTGTAATACTACTGATAGGTGGAATTACAGTGGCCCCCCAATCCTCTCAGTCCAGGAGCAATGGTCTGTCCTTTCAAATCTGTATTGAAATTCTCAGCAAAAATATCTAATTGGTAACTGAAGATATAAAATTAGGGTAAAACAATCCACTTGCTTAGAAATCTTTTGACATTTGGTTTCAATTTCATCCAAGAAGCTAAACAGGATTTTCAGATTAGGATACACTCTGGAATAGGCATCCCTTTCTAATTAGCTGGCCTTGCTGCGTAAATGCTTGTGTATGGAGTGAAAGTTAGAGATGGAAAGATTCGAAAGTTTCTTGACAGGATGGTTAATTGAAGTGTAATTACATTGTTCCATGAAAGAAGAAACAATCTTTTATGCTCGTAGTGAAATTCCTTGTTTAACAAGGTGTGGAGTTTTAGTGTAGGGGACCTTTTAGACATTTGTTTTCATCATTTTGCACTTCCTCCAAAATAACAACTATTTTTTCTTCTACATAGTTCCAACAAAATTCAATACAAGGAAATGATACAGAGATTTTTACAATGCACCTCACTCTTAACCCCAAAAAGGTAGTCACGGGTGTGCAGCTGTAATAGGCCTCAGTCTGAAGAAGGACCTTGACCTGAAACGTCACTCATTCCTTCTATCCAGAGATGCTGCCTGTCCCGCTAAGTTACTCCAGCATTTTGTGTCTATAATAGGCCTTCAGCTTGCTGATCCATTGGGAAGGTAGCTTCCTTCAACCTCCAGTTTCCAGGCGAGAGGTCTGGAGATGCCTTCAAACTGCTCTGGAAATTGCAGTCCTTCAATTCCAGAGAGATTAAAGTCTAAATGCTCCCTTCTGCCTTAATCCTCTTACAGCCTGTTACACTGTCTGTTTTAGAGAAATGGGCTCAAGTAGAGGTCAGAAGTCCCTGGAAGTGCTGGCCGGTTTGAAGAAGTTAAATGTGCACTGTCTGTTTTAGAGAAATGGGCTCAAGTAGAGGTCAGAAGTCCCTGGAAGTGCTGGCCGGTTTGAAGAAGTTAAATGTAAATTGGATTCCATTCATAATATTTATCCTCATGGCCTGGTCCCATCCGCAACTCCTATGTTGCACAGCGAGAGGAGAACAAGTTAAGCTGCTGGACCAAGCTTGTGCTCATATCTCAGTGAAGGTCTGCTTTACTCCAAGCGCCTTGCACTACTCAAGTGGAATATATAGCACACTACTTTATGGAAGCACAAGATTGTACACGGTGAAGATGATTTCAACTATATCCAACATTGAGTAGTAAGTGATGATGATCAGTAAATAATGATGATCAGCAAATGGTGATGATTAGTATGTTTGTTGATGATACTAAAATGGACAGTATTGTAGACAGTGAGGATAGTTGTCAATAATTACAGTAGTATGTTGATCAGCTGGGAAAGTGGGCCAAAGAATGACAAATAGAGTTTAATTCAGACTAAGGTGTTCCATTTGGTGGTCAAACCAGGGCAGGACCTAGACAGTGAGCATTAGGGCCCTTGGAGTGTGGTAGAGCTGAGGGATTTGGGCGTAGAAATACATAGTTTGGTGTCATCGGTAGGTAGGGTGGTGGAGGCTTTTGGCATGCTGGCCTTCATCAATCAGAGAATTGAGTCTAAAAGTTGGGAAGTTATGTAACAATTGTACAAGATGTTGATGAGATTGCACTTGGAGTATTGTGTTCAGTTGTAGTCACTCTGCTATAGGCAAAAAAGGCCTTTAAGCAGGAAAGAGTGCAGAGCAGACTTACAATGATGTTGCCAAAATTTAAGAGCTTGACCTGGCGGGAGAGATTTGGCAGTATAGGATTTTTTCCCTTGCAGAGCATGAGGCTAAGGGATGATCAAAGGAGATGTCTGAAATCACAAAGGGAATAATAGAGTGAATGCACAGCATCCTTTATCCAGGATAGGGGAACTCAAGAAATAGAGGACATAGGTTTTAAGTGAGATGGCAACTTTTTCCCACAGAGAGTCGTGGGTATATGGAATGAGCTGCCAGATGAGGTATTTGAATAGCTGCAATAACATAATTTAAAAGACAATTGGACAGGGACATGGATCGGAAAGATTCAGAGGAAAATGGGCCAAACCCTGTCAAATGAGACTAGCTTAGATGAGGCATCTTGGTTGACATGGATGAGTGGGGCCATAGGGCCTGTTTCCATGCTGTATGACGTAAATGACTATGTTGCAGAATTTCCTCTTTTGCGGAAACAAAGAAATGCAGATGCTGGTTAATATACAAAAGGGCACAAAGTGATGGAGTAACTCTGCAGGTCAGACAGTTTCTCTGGAGAACATGGATAGATGACATTTTGGATCTTGACTTGCTGAGTTACTCCAGCACTTTGTGTCCTTTTTCTTCTTTTGCATTCTCTTGAATGGCACAGCTGACAATATGCTGTCCAGCCCTGCCTGCCTTCTGAAAAATCTTCTGATTTTGTGATTCCTTTCTTCTTTTTGCACCTCGTTACCTACCACTTCCCCCTCTTGCCTTTGAAGCCACTGACATTTAATATCGATGGTATTCTGTTGAATGGTGCATCCATTGCCTCACCCAGAATGGTATATTCTTGGTAAATGTGTCTAAGCTGTTGTTGGAGAAGGGGGAGCATTACATTGATTCGGAGCCCTGAATGAGCTTTCTCTTCTCTTAACTTAATGCTACCTGAGTTAAAACTGTGGGCATTTGTTGGAGGATGTTGCCTCTGCAGAAGATCATAAGATTTCAAGTGATAGAAGCAGAATTAGGCCATTTGGTCCATCAAGTCTACACCGTCATTCAATCATGGCTGATGTATCTCTCTCTCCTAACCCCATTCTCCTGCCTTCTCCCCATAACTTCTGCCAGCTGTACTAATCAAGAATCTGTCTATTTCTGTCTTAAATATCTGAATTTGTCTCCACAGCCTTCTATGGCAACAAATTCCACAGATTCACCACCCTCTGACTAAAGAAATGTCTCCACATCTCAAAAGTCAAGAGTGTTTTATTGTCATATGTCCCAGATAGGACAATTAAATTCTTACTTGCTGCAACACAACAGAATATGTAAACATAGTGCATAACGAGAGAAGAAAAAAAGTTCAGTGTGTGTATACACATTCACACGTACTCAATAAATAACAATAAATAGTGCAATAACAATAATAGTCTGTTGCAGTTCAGAGCTTATTTGTTGTTGTGTTTAATAGCCTGTAGGGAAGAAGCTGTTCCTGAACCTGGACGGTACAGTTTTCAGGCCCCTGTACCTTCTTCCCGATGGCAATGATGAAATGAGTGTGTGAACGTTCTTTAATTCTGAGGCTATGATCTCTAATCCCAGACTCTCCCACTAGTGGAAACATCCCCTCCACATCCACTCTATCCAAGCCTTTCACTATTCAGTATCTTTCAATGAGGTCCCCCTCATTCTTCTAAACTCCAGCGAGTACAGGCCTAGTGCCGTCAAACGCTCATCATATGTTAACCTATTCATTCGTGGGATCATTCTTGTAAACCTTCTCTGGACCCTTCCCAGAGCCAGCACATCCTTCCTCAGATATGGTGCCCAAAATTCACATACAGCCAAAGTATATTGAATTGGCTTTTCCAGAACTTAGTGTTCAGGAACTTTTACAGGCACTGTAAATCCTTGTGTGCGTGCCACCCAACAGGGTACAGTATGAAATTAATTGAAGAAAGACAGTATATTTGTTTTCATTTGATCTTTTATTTTGGAGTATAATAAAAACATTTAATTATCTGCAGCTAGTCCATGCCCTGTACCACATGTTGTGTGGGTTTACACTGAGGCATCTCTTTATTTTGCCTCCAATTAAGACTGCACTGGAACCTAGAACAGAGCACAAATGGTCTCCATTTGAATTCACTTCACGATTTAATCCGGGTAATTTCCATGTTAACTAAATTTAATTGTTGTACTCCTTTAATTGGCAGCTGCAATATGTGGAGTGTTTGATGTATCAGCCATCACGAGGAAATAATAGCTGGAAAGGAATTTGTTTGAGTTTGTTGTGACACTGTTCAATCATTTGACCAAGCAAACCACAATAAACAGAGTGTTCCGAATTTGTCACTGAATTTTAGATCTTTTCCCAATTTAAGCTTCTGATGCCTGTTTCTTTTCTAACCTTTCTCCATTGCAACGTTTCTTTGTCAATGCATTGGTTGTCTGAATATTATCTCAGGTTTTCAAATTCCCAAGTGCATTGCTTTTCTTCTTACATAAAAGTCCTGTAGATTATAGAAAAAGAGAATTGTGAGGTCAGGTCTTTAATTGGCCTCAACCTCTCGGCTTGGGAATGGTAAAATCAGATAGATATTTAAACACTCAGACACTGTTGCTTGGTCCTTGAAATACGTGAGTTTAACGCTTCATGGCAACACAATGTACCAACAATTACCATCTTGAATCACACTAGAAGTATGGCAGCTGCAATATGTGGCTTGTTAATTGTGTCAACAATCACAAATAAATCACACGGATTTGTAATAGAAAAGTGCACATTGTCAGATTTTAATAAAGGCCATTTTTATACCTTTTGGTTTCACCATGTAGAAATTACAGCAGTGTTTATACATAGTCCCCCCATTTCAGGGCACCATAATGTTTGGGACACAGCAATGTCATGTAAATGAAAGTAGTCATGTTTAGTATTTTGTTGCATATCCTTTGCATGCAATGACTGCTTGAAGTCTGTGATTCATGGATATCACCAGTTGCTGGGTGTCTTCTCTGGTTATGCTATGCCAGGCCTGTATTGCAGCCATCTTTAGCTTATGCTTGTTTTGGGGGCTAGTCTCCTTCAGTTTTCTCTTCAGCATATAAAAGGTATGCTCAATTGGGTTCAGATTGGGTGATTGACTTCGCAAGAATTGACACTTTTTTAGCTTTGAAAAACTCCTTTATTGCTTTAGCAGTTTGTTTGGGATCATTGTCTTGCTGCAGAATGAACCGCCGGCCAATGAGTTTTGAGGCATTTGTTTGAACTTGAGCAGATAGGATGTGTCTATACACTTCAGAATTCATCATGCTACTACCATCAGCAGTTATATCATCAATGAAGATAAGTGAGCCAGCACCTTCAGCAGCCATACATGCCCAGGCCATAACATCCCCACTAATTTGTGTTTCACAGATGAGGTGGTATGCTTTGGATCTTGGGCAGTTCCTTCTCTCCTTCATACTTTGCTCTTGCCATCACTCTGATATAAGTTAATCTTTGTCTCATCTGTCCACAAGATCTTTTTTCAGAACTGTGGTTGCACTTGTAAGTACTTCTTGGCAAACTGTAACCTGGCCTATTTTTGCGGCTAACCAGTGGTTTGCATCTTGCATTGTAGCCTCTGTATTTCTGTTCATGAAGTCTTCTGCGGACTGTGGTCATTGACAAATCCACACCTGACTCCTGAAGAGTGTTTCTGATCTGTCGGACAGATGTTTGTGGATTTTTCTTTATTATTGAAATAATTCTCTTGTCATCAACTGTGGAGGTTTTCCTTGGCCTGCCAGTCCCTTTGCGATTAGTAAGCTCAACAGTGCTCTCTTTCTTCTTAATGATGTTCCAAACAGTTGATTTTGGTAAGCCTAAGGTTTGGCTGATGTCTCTAACAGTTTTCTTCTTGTTTCTCAGTCTCATAATGGCTTCTTTGACTTTCATTGACACAACTGTTGTCCTCATGTTGATAAACAGCAATAAAAGTTTCCAAAGGTGATGGAAAGACTGGAGGAGAGACTAAGTGCTGAGAGCTCTCTTATACCTGCATTAAGGAGGCAATTAAACACACCTGAGCAATTACAAACGCCTGTGAAGCCCTGTGTCCCAAACATTATGGTGCCCTGAAATGGGGGGGACTATGTATAACCACAGTTGTAATTTCTACATGGTGAAACTAAAATGTATAAAAATGGCCTTTAATAAAATGTGACGATGTGCACTTTAACCACATGTGATTTTTCTTTCTATTTCAAATTGTGAAGTACATAGGCAAATAAATAAATGATTGGTCTTTATCCCAAACATTATGGAGGGCACTGTATAGTTACAGAAAATACTTTTCAAGTTTGACTATTCATTTTATTCAATCCAGTTGATTTATGATGGGAGAAATTCTTCACATCATTCAAAACTAGCTTTCACTAAAAAGAACAATATTCAGAAAACTGTGGTTTATACTTGGTTTTGTGCCAGTTGGATATAACAGATTTTATTTATTTATTATGTGGCACTTTACATACTGCTCAAACAAAAGGAACTCCACTTATAGAGCATAGATCAGTACAGCACAAGAACAGACCCTTCGGCCCACAAAGTGCGTGCCGAACATCATGCCAAGCCCGCCACTAATCTACCTGCACATAACTCGTATTCCCTGCATATCCATATGCCTATCCAAAAGTCTTTTAAATGTCACTAACATATCTGCTTCAACCAATACCTCGGCTGCTCCATCCAGGCACCCTCTGTGTGAACAGAAAACTTGCCCCGCGCATCACCTTTAAACTTTGCCCCTATCGTCTTCAAGCTATGCCCACTACTTTTTGATTTTTGCATCCTGGGAAAGATTCTGAGTGTCTACCCTATCCATGGATCTCATAATTTTATTTACGTCAATTAGACCACCCCACAACCTCCAGCATTCCAGAGAAAACAATCCAAATCTGTCCATCACGTCTTCCTGACTCTTATACTTATTGTCCCGATCTATGAACGCATGTACTGTATGCCAAATGCCTTCTTTGCCACACTATTTACTTTTGTTGTCACTTTCAGGGAGTTGTACCTCTGTACATCAATGATGTTAAGGCTCATGCTATTAATTGTATATTTTCCCCTTGTATTTGATCCCTCAAAGTGCAACACCTCACACTTGCTCGGATTAAGCTCCATCTGCTATTTCTCCTCCTATTTCTGTAACTGATCTACATCCCCGCTCTGTTCTCTGATAGCCTTCCTTACAATCCGCGACTCCAGGATTCTTGGTGTCATCTGCAAACTTACTGACCAGAAGGGTCTCGCCCCAAAATGTTGCCTATTTCTTCTCTGCATAGATGCTGCCTCACCCGCTGAGTTCCTCCTGCATTTTTGTCTACCTTCGATTTTGCCAGCATCTGCTATTCTTTCTTAATCAACTCAATAATAAAGTACTTCCTTTTTTAATTACTTAAATAAATGTTTTTTAACATTTAAAACATTTAATAACATTTAAATTTTAGTTTAAAAAAATAATTTTCATTACTTAAACCAAAGTACTTCATTTTTTTAGCATTATTGTATTAATCCTGCATCGAGCAGTCTGAGTTTGACCTGATTGTGTTATTTGGTGCACTGCTCCCCATAGGTTCTTACTCTGAGATTCCCCACATTACTGAAGCTGTAAACCGAGACTGATAGTTTATCTAGTCACAATCAATTGTCTGGATTCTGTCCAAAGTTTTAATTTGCACAAACCACTTCAAACAGAACTTGCATGTGAATTGTCTGAAAGAAATTACCAAAGTGAGTATGGGTGAACATAAGTGTTTTATAATGATGTAGATGAAATAAGGAGCGTTAAACTATCTCCCACAGGGGGGCTAGGAGGTTAAACTCCGTTACCTTGCTTGAAAGGACTGATTTTTACTTTTTGGTCTCCTATTCTTCCCTCAAGGTAAATCACTCAAGAGGCTATTTGTGCATCGGTCTAGATTATGTCCGAAGGGCATCTATGTTCCAGGACATGGGATGTGGCAGAATTGGGTGGAAGGTTACTGCAAAGTCATGTCCTGTTGTAGCCCAATGTTGACTTGCACAAACTTTTCACTGGGGATCACCAAAGTATGATCAGGAGTCAGAAGTCTTCAGGAATTTTTACCTCTCCAAATGAGTGCTTGACTCATCAGATTGATTATTATTCATGTGTAGCTTGGACAATAAAGACATCTTACAGTTGTAGAAAAGAATGTGTCAGTCCTCAAATCCAGATGGGTATGTTCATGTAAATAATTAGCATAGATTTCCAGCATAGATTTGGCCTTACACCAACACCTTGCCCATCAATCCCTGTGCAAAACTCTTCTGACAACTTAAATTTAAAGGGATGTCCACACTTAAAGATGAGTGGTTGCATATGGGGAAAGTATTGTTTTAGCATGTATGAACCTTTGAAGTGGATTTTAAATATCCTTCATTCTTCGGCAATGTAGTGGAAATTAAGCTGGTGAAGAGAAGGATAAAGTGCAGAAATGGTTGTAGGGAATGAAGGAGATAGAATAGTCAGATTAAATGAAAGGAAGGGAAACCAACCTGGACCGTAGAGAAATGACACTGCAGTGCAGCATTCAGCTTTTACTTTGATCATGGTGAGATGGGCAATTTGAACGTTAGAAGACTGTGTGTTTATCAGACAGTGAATCGCACTGGAGACCAGCAAATAGCTAGGCTGTGAGATTGCTGTCATGCTCAATGGTCTCCCTGGTAAATGGATCATTTAAACTGTCGAGGAATCCAGCAGCAAGAATGGATCTGCACCCTGTTAAGAGCTGTCTCTTCTCACATTGGGAGGGGTGAGCAAGGAAAGTTGGAGACTTGATCAGAATTTTAACTGAAGGTATAGGTGGGCACCTTGAGCCGGCAGCCTTGCCTGCTGCTGTTCGCCCTTCCCACTTTTTTTTGTTTTTAGTGTGTCTACAAGTGTGTTTTAGTGTGTGTAAGTGTGTTTTAGTGTGTGTGGGGGCGTGGGGGCGGGAATTGGGGGAAACAATTTCAGTCACTTACCCCGGTGGAATGCGACTTTTCTCCTAGTTGCATTTCGCTCTCCCTCGCGGCCTAACAGCTTGGATTGGTGCGGCCTTTCCCAGAGTTGGGTCCAGAGCTTCAGCAGCGGGCGCAGCGCGGACCTTCTATCGCGGAGCCGGGCGATCCCTTGCCGGGGGTCGCCAAAAGAAGTTCTCCGATCACTGGCCCATGGAGTACGACATCCTGAAGCCGCGGCCTGCAGAAATTCTAGCCGCGGGCGCGGCATGGACTTTAAGAGCTCCGACCGCCGGCCTGCGGCCTATAACATCGTGAAGCTGCGGTCTCCGGTATGAAGCGGCCGATTCGGAACCTCCAAGCCGCGGAGTGTCCGTCCGTCCGTCCCGACGTCGGAGTTTCGAGCATCCCGACGAGAGGGCCTGTACATCGGGCCATCCACAGCGGCGACTGCGGAGGGTTCATGGCCCCGACCACGGATGAACAGGGGAGGAGGACTGACAAAGTTATTGCCTTCCACCACAGTGAAGAATGCTGTGGTGAATGTTCGTGTTGTATTCTATTGTGTGTTGTGCTCTTTTGTTTGTATGGCTGCATGGTAAGTCAAATTCCACTGTACCTTAATTGGTGCATGTGGCAATAAATGTGAACTTGAACTTGCACTTCAAGGAGTGGTTAAAAAGAGAGAGAGAGATTTTCAAAGGGAAAATAGGGTTGTATTTCTGGATGGCAAGAAAGGTGGCATCCAGTTGGACAGGGAAATGCTAAATGGCTTGCAGAAAACTTCAGAGTTGGGGAATGAAAGGAGTGGGTCGGGGGAGTTTATGATTCTTGAAGTGATCGTTGCATGTTAAAAATGCACAATTTGCATAATGCATAAATACTCGTGACGAAAACAATTGTTACTTTTTACTCGTACGAGAACCTACGTACCCGCTACGTACATTACACAAGCTCGAATCAGGGGAGAACTCAGGAGAACTCTTGAATTACCTCATACAGTGAGACAGGCCCTTTACAAAACCAAAGCAGAGAATGCTAGAAATACTCAGCAGGTCAGGTGGCATCTGCAAAGAAAGAAACAAAGCAAATTGTTGAGGTTGATGACGTTTGATCAATGGAACATTTTCCATCAATAGAAAAATTGAGAGTTAACGCCTTTGTTCTTGTGGCTACAATCCACAACAGATTGCAATTTGCTTAAGTAAAGGATAATATCAAGAACCACTGAGATAGTTGGGATATGGCTGCATTTGCTTACTACAAACGGTTACATTAAATAACATAACATGTAACTCAAGCAAAATTGGAAAATGTGTAGGTTTAGCTGGGAAACATTAAATTTTGACTGGAAGTTACCAAGATGGACTGGATTTTACCAGTACCTGTAGAATGTAGTTTGAAAATATCTTGATTTGTTGGGAATAAACAGGTTTGATATGCTTGAAAGCAATGCCTTGAATGTCATTTAATATTGGTGCCAGCACTAATTCTGATGGCCAGGTGGACCATGTTTTTCCTTACTACTAAACAGAATCCCATTCTTGTCCAAAGTCCTAGTACATTGGGAACATTATTCCCTTTCTAGCCAGGGATGGCCAGAAGCCCTGCGTAACTCACAGTCACAGATACCCCCCAGTCCAGTCAACTCAACAGAGACTGGGGCTTGGTTGGTTGATTGATTGAATGATACAACATGGAAAAGGCCATTCGACCCACTCTCCATGCCGACTATCAATCACCTGTTCTACGTTATCTCACTTTTGCATCCACTCCCAACACACCAGGGGCAATTTCACAGAGACCAATTAACCTACAAACCCACACATCTTTGGGATGTGGAAGGAAATCGGAGCACCCAGAGGAAACAAAGTGGTCACAGCTAGAACATGCAAACACCACACAGACAGCACCCGAAGTTGGATAAGTCACTTGGAAAATAGTTCACTTAGCATCTGCCACTGTGATCCTCGAGCTATACTTCACTTTAAGCAGTGGAAATTCAGGATTTAATCATTGCATTTTAAAATACAGACATGCACTATTATAAATTAAAACACGTTACAGATGGACATGCATTTTTGAAAGCAGAATAGAGGATTGCAAATATTTTTTTCATGTAGAGCCAAATCTTTCATTACCATTATTAAGCTTAGATTAGTGCAAAATAAAACTTAGTGTTTTACATAATTATTAACCAGCTCAATCCTGGTCATTTGATTTGTGATTCTACTGTATATGTGGTTAATTTGCCATAAACTATTCTTTATAGTATTCATCTTCCGACTTTGGCAGCTTTTTTAAGGACTCAGCTGCTTGTCTTGAGCTTTCTGAAATTCCATTTTAAATAACTTAAAATTCACTGTGAAATCTACCCTCACATCTGCTTCTAATATCATGCATCTCAAAATCTGAAAGCATTGGCAGTTGGCTTGATGGGAGGGGGGGGGGGGGGGAGTTTGATGAGTGGGTGGGGAGGAGGTGGTGTATTCCATGGCAATTCCCATTCTGCCTCAAGTACCTTAAAGGACAGCAGGAGAAAATTAGGTATTGCTAAAATTAAACAACAACGTTAAGATCACGTCTAATTATCAGGGTTTGAGATGTGGTTGCAGACCATCCGTACATCAGAGATAATTTCCCAAATGGGAGAATAAGTATCTGAGGGGGAGGATCAATCATATGTGTGAAGATAGAAGCTTTAATTTGTTTTCCACATTCTGCCGTCCATCTGTTTTAAATACAACTTTTTTTTATTGGGGGGGAGGGGGGGGGATGGTTTGGGGGCAGTGTGGGTTTGTGTTTATGGAGGGGACGAATAGGTTTGTTACTTTGCAGACACCCACACAGCAAAAATCAACTGCTCTCAAAGTTTTCCAAAGTTGTGCGGTGATTACTTTGGTTGTTAAATTGCATGGATCTCTCCATCATTTTGCTGAATTCCACTGTGGGCCCATCAAACTCATCCGCTGGCATCCCAAGGACAACACTTAGCAGTGATCTCAAGATAACACGGTAAGAAAGACAAAATGGGCTCTTTGTTGCCGATCCCCCCTTTCACAGCAGGAATTCCAGCCGGGTACCAGCTGCAGTAGGTCATGATGTTCAGAAACAGCAGTGCCATCAAACAGGTCGAGAGCTAATCTGACTGCAGAAGTCTTATGCACCCAAATGACCTTGCTTAAAAAAACAGTTATTTTATTATTCTTGATCCCGTAGAATTTTAGTTTCTGACAGAGCAATAACATACACTTTTCAAGTCAGTTATTTAATTTTCCAATTATTTCCCAGAAATAACAATTAAAATTGCAACATTTACGTGGAAATAAGGGAGAAGCTAAATCATGTACTTTAAAATAAATTTCTATACTTATTATTCTTATAACTTTTAAACGTTTTAAATGACATTTCACACATGAAAATTAATTTTGCAGAATCGTGGGTTACATCAAAACAATATCCAAAGATTGAAGCTAATTTATTGATCGTTTTGATTGTATCTGTAAAGACTGCAAAGAATGTAAATATCTTGAGAAAACAAAGGAATATGAATTACCTAGTTTAACTTTGTTAATGCCTGAACAATTGTCAGTTTCTCACAATAGAGGTGGTGAACATTTAAAAAAAGCTGTTTTCAACAACTTGTAAGCCATAATGTTAAAGAAGCTGGAGAATCGAGGGTTACACAAAAAGCTGGAGAAACTCAGCGGGTGCAGCAGCATCGAGGAGCGAAGGAGATAGGCGACGTTTCGGGTCGAGACCCTTCTTCAAAGTTCTAAGCCATTATTCTTAGTTGTTCCTCAAAGGTGGCATTATACTGTAGAATGCAGAACATAGGACATTACAGCACAATAACAGGCCCCTTGGCTCACGATGTCTGCGTTGAACATGATGCCAAGACCATCACTTATCTACCTGCTCATAACCCATACCCCTCCATTCCCTACATTTGTCTGTTCATATGCCTATCCAAAAAACTTTTACATGCTACAAATATATCTGTGTCAACCAATACCCCCAGCACTGCTTTCCTGGCACTCATCACCCTCTGCATTAAAAAAATGTACCCCGTGCATCTCTGTTAAACCTTGCCCCTCTCACCATAAAGCTATGCTCTCTAGCATTTGATTTTTTTGCATCCCAGAAACCCAGCCTTTGACCCAGAAGGTTTCTGTTCAAAACTCAGTCCAGCGGCAACCATAAAAATCTAGGCTGATCCTGTTTGAGGTGCTGATTTTCAAAAGTGTCTTTAATTTAATGGCCCTATGCTGGTGCACGTAAATAATTTCAAGGCAATCTTTTGCAGAAAAGTAGAACAATAATTCCTGGCGTCTTGGCCGATAAGTGAACATGACCACAATCAGATTGTTTGGTCATTATTATGTAGCTTTCTTTTGGAGTTTGCAGTAAAGAAATTGGCAGCAGTATTTTCAAAATGACAACAATGACTATACTTCAAAAATAATTATGGTCATAAAGTGCAATGAGAAAACTGAGAGGCCATTACATAAATAAAAAATCTATATCTTTCAGCTTTTAGGATAATGTAGCAATGTTACAAAATTTTGAGATTTAAAAAATCAAGTCTGCAATTTATCCCATCAGATAAAGCATAAATAGAAGTTTAACTTAACACCTAATTCACTTTCATATCTCCAGTATTAAAAAAGCTATGGCTATTTTCATACTCGGAAATTAGCATCTTGTTCCCTATTGCTTTTCCATTGACTTAACACAAAAGTTGTGATTGAGGACAGTCAAAAGCCCATAACTTTCTTAAAAATTAAGAGAACTGAAAGACATGTTCAGTTATTATAGATTGAAGTATTCTGAAACAAATATGAAACAATCTTACTTGGATGACCTGAAATTAAAGCATATAATTAGTTAGTTACCCAATTGTAGCTAATTATAAATTTCAATTACTAGATCTAAACATCTATCCATTTCTTAAGAAAAGATTAACATTTTTAAATAGCCCAAGTGTCCAAATAACATTCACACAAGAATTCACAATATAACATGATCTTATTGTCATTCATTTATAGGCCAAATGGAAGGAATTTAGTGTTTAATTCCCATAAATTAATGGCCATTTTAATCATCTTGTGAGTGGGATTTTGTGGAACGCGATCGATTGGAACGTTGCGGTTGCGGTGAATTTAAACCCCATAACGCCAGGAAAAATACTGCTGTTTCGTATCTTTTCTAAGTCACTTTTTCGCAACATGACATTTTGATTAAAGGCATCCTAAGAAGCAAGTTTATATGAAAAAATAAACGGTGTACCTTGCCTTGTCCCCTACATGAGATTCGTCCTGTTGTCGGCGTTCACGGCTTTACAAGATGATTTTCAATTTACTCCTGGTTATAAATGATCCAGCGTAGTTTAAAAATAACTTCATAAAACAAATGTCGGAGCGATTTCTCTTCATCAAATAAACACCCTGAGAAAAATCGATTTGAATACTCTGGGGAAAACCGCATTTTAAACCCGCCCCCCTCTCAAAGGCGCCAAAGTCACGCACACGGGCAGTGGCAGAACTGCAGCGCCGCTCAAGGTAAGTTTTGTAACATACCTAGATAATGTAATGGAATTGACTGTTTTTACACACTGTTCTTTAAACTATCCAAACTGGAGCTGAAATTAGCCCATTGGGTCAATCTCAACCCATTTCCCAGGTCTAAACCTTCTGAAAGAATTGAAAAGTTAGCCCCTCTCTGTTGGTCCTACAGTATTGCTGTTGCAGTGGTTTCAGCAAAGGCACCTTTGTTGTGCACAAAATGTCACAGTCATAGAGTCACAGAGTGATACAGTGTGGAAACAGGCCCTCCGACCCAACTTGCCCACACCGGCTAACATGTTCCAGCTACACCAATCCTATCTGCTCGCGTTTGGCCCATATTCCTCCAAACCTGTCCTATCCATGTACCTGTCTAACCGTATCTTAAACCTTGGGATATTCCCGGCCTCAACTACTACCTCTGGCAGCTTGTTTCATACACCCACCACCCTTTGTGTGAAAAAGTTACCCCTCAGATTCCTATTAAATCTTTTTCCCTTCACCTTAAAGCTATGTCCTCTGGTCCTCAATTCACTCTGTGCATCTCTGTGCATCTACCTGATCTATTCCTCTCATGATTCTATACACGTGACAATTTTATACATTTTATATATATGTGTGGCAAATTAAGCAGCACTAAACAAGAAAATTAAGCATAATACTTTAACCTTCCCAGATCCATAAGGCCAAGATGCCCCATCTAAGCTAGTCCTATTTGCCCATCTTCCGCCATATCTTTCTAATCCTTTCTTATCCATGTATCTGACATTACTTGCCTTAACTACATCCTCTGGCACCATCCCAAGAGCTAGAGTAACTCCGCGGGAGTGTGGTAAGCCATCGAGGCTGAAACTTGACAATGAATTTAAATGAACTGTTCATGCTGCAGCACAACACCCTTGCTCTTGCTGAGAACACAAAAACTTTCTGAAGTAACAGTGTATAGTGTAACAATTGACAATATATCGATGCATGATAAGGGAATATCGTTTAGTGCAAGATAAAGCCAGCAAAGTCCGGTCAATGATAGTCCGAGGGTTACCAATGAGGTAGATAGTAGTTTAGCACTGCAGGTAAAAATTACCCTTGTATATTTCCCATATGCAATGTTGCAACCATCAGACATTTAATCCATCTGAAGCAGATCTGAATCTGGCTCCTAGAGGCAGCAGTGTACCATTCCAATCTCAAATGCAAAACTTTCCTAAGATTCAAACGTTAATATACTCACCAAGTACTTTTTTTCTGGCTTGTTTTATATGCCAAATCAAAATGGTGAATGCCACTCATTGAAGAGTGAGAGTGCATTCATTTTTTAAAAAATCAGGAATTTGAGCTCATTTTCCATGAGCTCTCAACAGCACATGATATAACGTTTTGCTCTGTTCCTGTACTTTGTCAATTAAATTCAAATTGAATTGAGTCACCTTAGCCTGGCAAAGACCCAATCTAAATGCTGTTTGGGGCTCAGCTTCTTGACTTTTTTAAATGGATCCAATAATACAAATATTATACTCAACACCCACCTTCCCAAAATAAATACATATGAAAAGAAAACACCACATTCTAAGCTTAATTAAGTTGAGCTGTTAAGCTTATCTTATCCTCTTCTGCTATGGTAAAGATGCCTTTACGTTAGCTCTGCTCGGCTAAAGGTGCAAGCACTTTGCAGCTTCAGTGGCACGCGTTTGCTGTCCAACGTGTTTTGATTGTTCCCACTGTCTATCATTACTATTGACCAGATAGTAATGTTTCTAAATAATCTTTTTCTTCATTTGTTAGTCAAACATTGTAACAGAAAGATCGCAGATACGGTCCCTTGGCATCTCATACTGTCCTCTTTCAGCTCCTGTATGTGTCTGGCCAATCTTCTGCTGGTGTGCACTCACATAATATTTTGATGTACGTCCCATTCCCATTCCAATGATCTTTTTCGGCCATGCTGCACAAATGCCTCAGCCGTTACAGCCTTCCCAACTATTATTGTACGCTTCCTACCACTTTAACGTTGGCCAGCTATCTGCACCCGTGTTACTCAGTGATGCTTTCTTGCACCGAGTTTCTGGGCCTTTTGATCTCTTCTCCTGTGTCCTCATGAAACTCCAGTCTTCAGTGTCATTCTGAAGAATGATGGCAGAAAAATACACTGCCTTTCACTGCCCAAAAATGATTTCTCCTCTTTTAGAGCAGTTTCCACTGCCCGTAAGATGCTTTAAACCGAATTAATATTTTCAGTATCTTAGGCCAAATTTGCTTTTATAACATCAACTGGTAATTGGCATGGCACGGTGAATACTGTTCCATTTCAATCTGTCACGTTATACTTTATGTTTAGTGAGAGTTTATTCTTTAGCTCCTTTGTCAATCCCAGCTTCACTACATTCTCATTACTTCATGCACACTTAAGAGTTTGGATTGTTTAATTGTTAACTACTGCTAATGGAAAATCTGTTTCACGTCTCAGCTAGCTGCTGTGCCAGGCATAAACATCGTCTGGAACACAGTCTAAAGGTGATGTTTACTAAGTTAAAACGCTTGTGGCCGGCACAAGTTGTAAGCTTGAAGCAGGTGCTGTGTTTATAGTTATCATCTCACATGTGAGTATGCCATCTCTTCAGTGTGACAATCTCCTTTGTTATTCAACTTGCTTTCAAAGATACCCAAGTTTGTAATTTAAGCTTTAGTATCTGTATTTGATGAGTAACAGAAAATGAGCTCTCATTCTCCACGCTGGATAGAATCTCAGGCAGTGATCCAATATTATATTGTTGGGGTGGATTTGTATAGAACAACCCAATTAACCTTCAGGAGAAATCGAGTAGCGACTCAGTTTTGTATTGTGGAATTTTGTTTTAGCCTCTGATTTTTGTACCCTCTCCTCTTGGCAGCAGTGATGGTTCTTTTGGTGATGACAGAGCTTTGGTATCATGCCCAAACAGCTAATCTTTAAGGGTGAGCTCAGAAAAGCTTTTCATCCCAATCCTGACTGCAATTGAGAATAAATTGTGTATCAGCTGTGAATCAATGGTGACACTCTTATTGAGTTAGAAAGGGCATGGGACAAGACTGGCTCAGAGAGAGTGCTGTCCTCTTCTTGATGTGATATTAAATGAAGAAGTCAACTTTCTTAGATGAATGTAAAATATCCCACAGCAGAGATTTGAGAGGAAACACGATTCAAAGGTCTTTCCTCCTATTTATCTGTCATCTGAGAAGATTGATAGCAATCTTTTTTGTTTTGTTCCCTCTGGCATTAGGGTATGGTTGCTCCAGGCAATAGGCTGCTTGCATTACTTCATTGACACCCCTTGACATGAACATGGAAGTTAAAGGAACCCAAAAATTAAAGTAATGGAGGAAGCTAAAATAGAGAAAAATCTCACACAGTGGAGGCATACGGTGGGTGGGAGTGAGCGTGTATTTAGGAAACTGAGGAACTGAACTCTTGAACTAAAAGTATCTTGCATGTGAGAACACAATTCATTGACTCATGGGTTTATTTTTGTAATAAATCAGCTCAAAAGAGAACTTCCATGATCTGTTGACTCTCTCTCGCAGTTTGGAGAGACAAACTGTGTTTCTTTTTATGTTATGACTGTTCAATCGTATCAGTTATTACAGATTAGCAAATGATGGTATTAGGAGACCCATCAGCAGGGCATTCCCTGCAAGTCTTGTTATATGTAGGAAGGAACTGCAGATGCTGGTTTACACGGAAGATGGAAACAAAATGTTGGAGTAACTCAGCCACAGAAGGCTGTGGAGGTCATGTCAATGGATATTTTTAAGGCAAAGATAGATAGATTCTTGATTAGTACAGGTGTCAGGGGTAATGTGGAGAAGGCAGGAGAATTGGGTTAGGAAGATCAGCCATGATTGAATGGCGGAGTAGATGATGGGCCGAATGGCCTAATTCTGTTCCAATCACTATAACCTTATGATCTTATGGGACGGGCAGCATCGGTATTTGGTGGAATGTATATTTGGCACGTAGCTTCTAATCGAAGTGAAGTGAACCCGGTGACATTTATAAACCAACGTAAAATGCTCAAAGAGTTACAGAGAATTCCCCTGAATTAAAGAATGTTTTGTAATGCAGAAACAAAGCCAAATAATGATTGATATTCAATTGGCATTGAATATACCATTTTCAATCGAGAAAACATTAAAATAATTGCAATTGTCCTCACCATTTCTTTGCTGTAGCTCGTTGGATGGGAAATCAACTTGATTCCTTGCTCCAGGTAAATGTTTGGTTGTTCTGCCGGTGAGTTTGGGCATGTCAAGTGAGGGCAAATTGAATTTAGCATTGATGTTCCCAATGATAGAGACACACAAGGTTAAATGCTTCTCTTCAGGATAGAGTTCAGATAGAGGCATGGCTTTGGCACGTCCCTCTCAATCACTAATATCCCAACTGTTTTCCTTGGTCTTCCTGCCGTTCTTCACAATGTGGTCTGAGAACACAGCAGTAGACAGAAGAAACTAAAGGCATAGACCTGGACAGAAGAAACTAAAGGCATTCTCCCTGCTCCCTGCAAATATATGAAACAGTACAATGATGATTTTTACAGGTGATGGAGACGATAGTTGGCGTGAGAGATTGGAAGGTTGGCAAGGGTAGAAAGCAATTCCAAATCGTGAAAGAGAAGCTTCTTAGATTGAAACAGACGGGGTATGTTAGGTGCATGGAACCGCAGTAGCTGGAGTCATGCATACAACATAAAGTGTTGCAGTAACTCAGTGGGTCAGTGAGCATCTTTGGTTGACATGGATAGGTGATGTTTTGGGTCAAGAATCTTCAGTCAGAGGAAAAAAAGCTTGAAATGCTGGTTGAAAGCCTGGCAAGTGATAGTTGGGCACTGGTGCGATGGGGGGGGGGGGGGGGGGGGTTGATTTGTAGATGATTTAGAGAGAAAAGGTTTCAGCAGTGAAACTGAAATCCAGAGGGACGGATACAGGTGGAAGGAAATGAGGGGGGAGGGGGAGGAGAGGTGGTGATAGGAAGGTGTTGGATAGTGGAGGAATGTGTGTGCTCTGGGGTCAGGAATGAGCGGGAAAAGAATAGAAAGACACAAAATGCTGGAACTTGGATGTCTGAAAAGTCTGAAGAAGGATCCCAACTTGAAATATCACCTAGCGTTTAAGAAGGAACTGCAGATACTGGAAAATCGAACATAGCAAAAATTCTGGAGAAACTCTGCGGGTGAGGGAGCATCTATGGCAACATCTATGGAGCTCCATAGATGCTGCCTCACCCGCTGAGTGTCTTACCTTGGTAAAGCAGCATCTGCAGTTCTATATTTCTACCAGGAAAAGAATGAAGTGGGGTATTACCTAAAATTGGAGAATTCAATGTTCTTACTATTAGGTTGTAAGCTACCCATGTAGAATATGAGTTGCTGTTCCTCTAGTTTGCATGTGGCCTCACTCTGGCAATGGAGGAAGCCCACGACTGAAAGGTCAGTATGGGAATGAGAAGAAGAGATAAAATGGTTAGCAACAGTGAGATACAGCAGGCAGAGGTGGACAGAATGCAAGTGCACGGCAAAATGGTGACCTACTCTGCACTTGGTCTTGTCAATGTAAAGGAGGCCACATCAGGAACGCCAAATAGAATAGATGATATTAAAGGAGGTGCACGTGAACGAACCTCTGTCTCACCTGGAAGGACTGCTGGGATCCCTGGATGGATTTGAGGGAGGAGATGTAGGGGCAGGGGAAAGTATCTGGGGAGGGGTGGTTTGGGTGTGAAGGGATGAACAAAACAAGAGGTTGCGGAGGAAATGGTATGAATGGTGTTCCACAAAGGTAAATTATTGTGAATTGTGACAAGGCTGTGAAGGACTGAGGTAGGATAAGAATGAATCAGTAAAATGGAGACATTACCTATTTGGGGGAAAATGTCTCTGCAAGAATCTTTGCTTGCTTCCCCTAAGATCCGAGGATTCAAGCCCTGGGAATTCATTTGTAAGTGATCTAAGACATCACAACTCATATGTCTCAAATCCTTAACTTCCATGATCTTCTCCAGAGTAAAAAGGGATGCAAAATATTAATTTAATACCTCCCTCACCTCTTACGCAAAGGCACCCATGCTGATTTTTAAATGGACCTATTATTTCCCAATCAACCCTTTTACTCTTTAATGTACTGGTGGAATCTCTGAGGAACTTTCCTTTACCTTGTCTGACAGATCTATTTCATGTCCTCTTTTTGCCCTTCCGATTGCCTGATTAAATCAACTCCTGTACCTCTTATGGAGAGATTCTCTTGATCCTGACATCTGATGTGGCTTCCTTTTTCCTGACCAGTCTCAACATCTTTCATCAGTCAGGATTCCCTAAAGATGCCAGCCGTGTCTTTCATACTAATGGAACATGCTGCCAATGTACTCATGTTATCCCACTTTTGGAACCTTATCTGCAAACATACCATCTGAAATGACCTTTGCAAATTCCCACCTACTTCTGCCAGAATAGGCACTTTAGACCTTAACTTGTGGGCTAGTGCTATCCTTCCCCATATCTACTTTAAAACTAATAAAATTATGGACACTGCTCAAGTGCTCCCCCACTGGCACTTTAGTCACAGTCATAGAGACTGGGAAACAGGCCCTTTGGCACCACTTTCCCATTCCAACCAAAATGCCCCATCTACGCTAGTCCCAATGGTCTGCGTTTGGTCCATATCCCTCTAAACCTTTCCTATACTGCCTAAATATCTTTTAAAGTTGTAAAAGCACCTGCCTCAATTATGTGCTCTAGCAGCTTGTTCCATATATAGGGTACTCACCTCCCTTTGTGAAAATGTTGCCCATCAGGTTACTATTAACTCTTTCCCCCCTCACCGTAAACCTACATCCTCTGGTTCTTGATTTCCCTATGCTGGGTAAAAGATTCTATGCATTCACCCTATCTATACCCCTCATGATTTTATGCACCATGATTTAAAACCCTAGCCTGCCCAACCTCTCCCCATAGCTCAGGCCCTCGTGTCCTGGCAAAATCTTTGTAAATCTTCTCTGAACCTTTTCCAACTTAATGACATATTTCCTATAACAGGGGGACCAAAACTCACCAGTACTCCAAATTGGTCATCACTAACATGTTTCACATAACATAAAATGTAACATAAAATCCCATTTTCTAGGCTTATAAGGCATCCATTCTAGGGTATCTGATGTCCTCTTTCGTAAAAGTGGCTTCCCACCCTGCTGTCATGGATGGATCTCTCACGCATATCTCCTCTGTGTCCCGTAGTTCGGCACTAGGTCCCCCTCCCTACAGATGGAATGAGGATCCCAGAGTTCCCCTGGTTTTCCCCTTTTTGAAACCCTTTCCCTCCCCCCCCCCCCCCCACCAGACCCCGCATCCAGCACATCATGCTCCAGCACTTCCGTCACCTCCAATGAGATCCCACCATCAGCCAACTCTTTCATCTCCAACCTTTTCCACCTTCTGCAAAGACCATTCCCTCTGCAACTCCTTGGTTCTCTCATCCATTCCCATCCAAACCATCTACACCCCAGCTACTTTCCCCTGCAACTGCAGGAGATGTAACACCTGTCCCAATATCTCCTCCCTCGCCTCCACCCAGGGGCCCCAGCAGTCCTTCCAGGTGAGACAGAGGTTTTTTTGTAAACCAGCATCTGCAGTTCCTTGTTTGTACATGGTGATGATGACACTTTATTGTCACTTGTAACTTGGTGCGGTGAAATACAAAGTACACAAAAGAGTCGCCACATAGTTGCTGACAAAGTTACAAAAAGTACTCATCCCTTCTTTGTACCACACCCGCCCCCCATGGCGGGTCCCCCTTTGTTCTTGGCCGTCCACCTAGCCCCGACTCACTCCGACCTTGAGGCTCTGTTGCCAGGACCCCGACCTTGAGGCTCCGACCCCGGCCCAACTGCCAGGACTTCGACCACTTGCTCCACGCCGGTTTCTCCGCAGGTCGTGGTGCCCTGCCGGGGCAAGTCCTGCTCCGCCATCTGACCACGGCAGGCGAGTCAAGCCAGCTCGCCGGGAGTGTCCCTGCTCACTGGAGTGTCCCAGCCTGCTGCTCACTGCAAGTGTCCATGCTCACAGGAGCGTCCCAGCCTGCTGCTCACTGTGAGTGTCCATGCTCACTGGAGAGTCCCAGCCTGCTGCTCACTGTGAGTGTCCATGCTCACTGGAGTGTCCCAGCCTGCTGCTCACTGTGAGTGTCCTTGCTCACTGGAGTGTCCCAGCCTGCTGCTCACTGCAAGTGTCCATGCTCACAGGAGCGTCCCAGCCTGCTGCTCACTGTGAGTGTCCATGCTCACTGGAGTGTCCCAGCCTGCTGCTCACTGCAAGTGTCCATGCTCACAGGAGCGTCCCAGCCTGCTGCTCACTGTGAGTGTCCATGCTCACTGGAGTGTCCCAGCCTGCTGCTCACTGTGAGTGTCCATGCTCACTGGAGTGTCCCAGCCTGCTGCTCACTGTGAGTGTCCATGCTCACTGGAGTGTCCCAGCCTGCTGCGCACTGCAAGTGTCCTTGCTCACTGGAGTGTCCTTGTTCACCCGGAGTGTCCCTGCCCAGCTGCTCACTGGGAGTGTGGCATCCCAACTTCTATACTCAACATAGACACAAAATGCTGGAGTAACTCTGCGGGACGGGCAGCATCATTAAAGAGAAGGAATGGGTGACGTTTCGGGGTCGAAACAACCGGCATCTGCAGTTTCTTCCTACACATTTTGTCTTCCATACTCAATACCCTGTCTGAAGGGGCCAATGTACCGAAGGCCTTCTTGACCAACCTATCTACCTGCTACACACATTCAGGGAACTATGTGCCTATGCTCCTCCTTCCTTGACTCTATAACACTCCTCAGGGCCTTACCATACACCGTGAAAGGCATATTCTCGTTTGAATTCCCAAAATGCATCGTCTCTCACTTATCTGCATTAAACTCCATTCACCATTCCTGACTAACTTGCCCGGCTCATCAGGATCCTGCTTTAATGTTGATATCCATCTTCACTATCTATGATACCACCCACATTAGTGACAACTGCAAATTTACTCATTAAAGCGCCTGTCCCACTTGGTCGTCATTTGCGCGCCATTTACGCGACCTGGTTGCGTGTGGGTAGCGCGGGACGGGCGCGTGGAGTGGCATGGAAAAGTGTGGAGTGGTGCGCGGTATCATGCAGCGTGTCAGGAGTTTGTCCTGTACGAAATCTTCGTGCGCCACCGGCCTGTCACGTAAATGATGGCCAAATGGGACAGAGTGACGTTTCGGGTCGAATGGGTGACGTTTCAGGTCGAGACCCTTCTTCAGACTGAAACATCATCCATTCCTTCTCTCCAGAAATGCTGCCAGTCCCGCTGAGTTATTCCTGCATTTTGTATCTATGTTCAATTTAAACCAACATCTGCCGTTCCTTCCGACAGGTTAATTTGGTCTGCAGCTTGCTACTTTTCATTCACCTCCTTTTGTGAATAAGGGCATTACATCTGCAGTTTTTCCAATTGCTAGCACCACTCAAGAAACTGGAACATTTTAGAAAATCACCATAAATATCATAAACTGGGTGAAAATCAAAACTGGATATTCAAATGACGTCACTCACTCCAGACGGCTGTGCGGACGCATGATGATGCTCGCGACTGCCGCTACCGGCCTGTCGCATAAATGACGGCCAAGTGGGATAGGCCCTTAAGCCTTGTACATTCATCCAAATCATTGATATAAACCACACACAGCAATGGGCCTAGCACCAACAGCACACCACTAATCACCCTCTGCTTCTTTCCATGAAGTCAATTTTCTATCCAGTTGGCTAGCTCTCCGTGATTTCATATGATCTAACCTCCCAGAGCAGCTTACCATGTTGAACTTTATGAAAGGCTTTGCTGGTCCATATAGACAATGGTCATAGCTTTTCCCTCATCAACCTTTTTGGTTACTTCTTCATGAAACTCAATCTAATTCGTAAGACATGATCTCCCACATACAAAACCATGCTGACTATCCACAAGCAGCCTGTCTATTCACATGCATGTCAATCCTATCCATCAGAATCCTATCCAGTAACTTGCCTGCTACAGATGTTAGGTTCACTAATCAATAGTTCCCAGACTTTTACTTGCAGCTCTTCTTAAATAGAGGCACAATATTAGCCAACCTCCAGTCTTCTAGCACATCACCCGTGCATGATGAGAATTCCTTTATCTCAGCCAGTTTCCCCGCAATTTATTTTTTTAGCTTCCCACAGTATCCTCAGATATATCTGATTAGGCCCGGTAGATTTATCTGCTTAATACACCTTAGGATGTCCAGCAGCTTCTTGCCCGTAATATGATTGTCCTTAAGACATCTCCATGTCCCAAGTTCCCCAGTCTTGATGTCTTTCTTCATGGTAAAAACAGAAGAGAAATACTCATTGAGAACCTTGACAATGTCCTGAGGCTCCACGCAGATGACCACTTTGTTTTGAGTGGCCACATTCTCGCTGTAGTTACCCTCTTTCCCTTAAAGTACATAAAATCTCTTTGGATTTTCCCCAACAGAGCTAACTCCTGCCCGCTGTTAGGTCACTTAATATTCTCTTTAAGTATGCCACTCAGTCCCCTAAACTTTAATCCCAGCCACCTTGCACATACCTCCTTTTACCTGACCAGTTACTTGCCCTGTCACATTCTCGGAGAGGAGGTCCATTGTTGTAAAGCTTATTTAACACATTTAACACATGTAAAAGGCTAATTGTGGTCATTTGTTTTATAATGTTTTGTCATTAACTGCTTGCTTTTCTATTCTAAGTCCAAGAATCTTATGTTATATTGATTGGTTTTTCAACATGTCCTGCCACTTAAAAAAAATTTGTATTCATATACTCAGATCTCTCTTCCTGTACTCAGAATTGTATCAATCTGTGTACATTTAACTCTTCATTCTTCCTGCTAAAATATATCGTTCTCTCCTTTAAAATTAATCTGACAATTCATCAACTCCTTTTACCAGTCTAAATTCTTATGAAGTAAACTGATATCATTCTTAATATTCAAAATGGTGTTTTTAAGATAAAATAGTGTTTATGAACATGCACATTTGCGGGAAAGCGGGAATGTTATCTAGATCTTTGCAAGAATTGTTGCAAAGATTAATTTTCTTTCTTTTAAAATCTTTTTATTATTATTTTTTCAAAAACAAAAACAAAACAAAAAAAAGAATAATGATAAACATAACAATGATATTGATACATACAGATCAGGATTACATTAATAACGGGTATAACCTAAATATGAGTCCAGTGTCAAAATACACGTTGAATGTAGACCTCCCCAGTCTCTATATAAATATAATTAAGTGTTTAAAAGAAAACCTATATATTTAAAAAATAATTACAATTTAAAAAAAAATTTAAAAAAGAGAAAAAAGGGAAAAACAAAACCCCCCTAAACTAGAAAAAAAAAGCAAAACAGAATCTGGGCTGCAAAGAATTTCAACAATTTAAGTCCCTGTTTGTCGTCAAGTCCGTTCCACCGTATAAAGGTAAAATAATTATTATAACGGTTGGAGTGGGTACAATTTATGTTGTGTGAAAAAGTTGAATAAATCTTCCCCAAGTCCTATCAAATTTAACCAAGGGTTCAACAATGTCACTGCTCATTTTTTTTAAACATGATATTTCAGAGTACCAATGGAGTGTGGTCGGAGGGTTAGAGTCCTTCCATTTAAATAAAATAGATCCTCTGGCAATTCATGTGGTAAAAGCAATCAGCCGATGGGCGGAACGGGACAAATTAATAGAATCTAACATTGGTAGCCCAAAAATTGCAGTAATAGGATGAGGTTGTAAATCAATACCTAAAACTACAGAAATAGTATCAAAAATTTATTTCCAATATTTTTCCAAAAGTGGGCAGGACCAAAACATATGGGTCAGTGAGGCCACTTCAGGTTACATCTGTCACAGGTAGGATTTATATGACCATAAAAATGAGCTAACTTATCTTTTGACATATGAGCTCTGTGAACCACCTTGAATTGTATCAAAGCATATCTTGCACACATTGCGGAAGTATTAACTAATTGAAGAATCCTGTCCCATTTCTCTATAGGTAGATAAAAAATTTGGAGTTCTCTTTCCCAGTCATTCTTAATTTTATCAAATGTATTTATTTGTCATTTCAAAATCACCTTATAAATAGTCGTTATTAAGCCTTTCTGATAAGGGTTCAGCTGTAAAAATGTTTCCAAGATTTCGGTTTGATGTGGTAACGGAAAAAAGGGTAGAGTAGCCTTCAAAAAATGTCTAATTTGTAAATATCTAAAAAAGTGTGTTAGGTAAATTATATTTATTGGAGAGTTGTTCAAAAGACATAAAACAACCATCCAAAATCAAATCACGAACAGCTACTAATCCCTTCCTCTTCCATAACAGAAAGGCTTGATCAGTACTAGAAGGTTGGAAGAAAAAATTAGATATAATAGGACTCGATAAGAAAAATCATTCAATCCAAAAAAAACGGAATGTATATTCGGAATGTATGTCTTATTATTGGATTAGTCATATATTTATTCAATCTCGTAATTGTAAAAGGTAACGAGGCCCCTAGAATAGAAGCCAATGATAGCCCTTGCATAGAATCACGTTCAAGATTTATCCATCCTGGGCATTGGGTATCTTCTAAATCTTTTGTCCAAAATGTTAAATAACAAGCATTAACTGCCCAATAGTAGAATCTAAGGTTCGGCAGTGCCAAACCACCGTCTTTTTCGGATTTCTGTAAGTATTTTTTACTTAGTTTAGAATTTTTATTCTGCCATATATATGAAGACATTTTGGAGTCAATAATATCAAAGAAAGATTTAGCAATAAAAATTGGTATCATCTGAAATAAATACAAACATTTAGGTAAGATAAACATTTTTAAAGCATTGATTCGGCCGATTAAAGATAAGGTCATTGGTGACCATTTAGTAAACTGTTGTTTGATATGGTCAATTAGAGGCGTGAAATCAGCTTTAAATAAATCCTTCTGTTTCTTCGTAATCTTAATACCTAAATAAGTAAAACATTCGATAGTCAATCTAAGTGGAAACTGTCCATAATTCAAAACTAGATTATTTAATGGAAAAAGCTCAGTCTTACTAAGATTTAGTTTATAACCAGAAAAACTATTAAATTGATTAAGTAGTGCTACTATTGCCGGAATAGATTTCTCAGGGTTAGAAATGAATAATAACAGATCATCTGCATAAAGAGATAGCTTATGTGTCTTATTCCCGTGGACAATACCAAAGATATTAGGGGATTCCCTAATATTTGGCCAAAGGTTCCAAAGCAATATCAAACAGTCAGGGACTGAAAGGACATCCCTGTCTAGTACCTCGAAAGAGCCTGAAAAAAAGAGGATCTCTGATTATTGATAAGTACAGAAGCCTGAGGTATATGATATATCAGCTTGATCCAAGAAATACATTTTAGACCAATCTTAAATTTTTCAAGTGCATTGAATAAGTATTCCCATTCTACTCTATCAAACGCCTTCTCGGCACCAAGTGAAGTGACACATTCTGGAGTTTTATTTGGCACTGTATATACGATATTCATTAATCCCCTAACGTTAAAGTATGAGTAACGATTTTTAATGAAACCTGTCTGATCTTCAGAAATAATTTGCGGTAAAATATTTTCCAATCTCATAGCTAATATTTTGGAAAGAATTTTGGAATCTACATTTAACAGTGATATAGGTCTATATGATGTCACTTCAGTAGGGTCTTTATCTTTTTTAAGAATTAAAGAAATACATGCTTCATAAAAGGATTCTGGTAATCTATTCATTCAAAAGGCTTCTTTAAAAACCTTGCATAGCCAGGGAGACAGTCAACTTGAGAAATACTTTAAAAATTCTACTGTAAACCCATCTAAACCGGGAGTTTTACCAGAATTCATCGAGAGGATTGCTTTCCGTATTTCTTCCTCTGTGGTGGGTTCATCTAACAACAGAGACTCATTATGTGATAAATTTTGCAAGTTCAGTTTCTTTAAAAACTCATGCATCATATTGGAATCAGTGAGAAATTCTGATTGGTATAGGGAGGTATAACATTTTCTTAAGTTGCATGGAATGAGAATAAAAAAGAAAATATTAAATGGTTCAATGGTCTTTAATTGTCACGTACACCATTTAAGGTACAGTGAAATTTGATTTACCATGCAGTCATACCAGAAAAAAGCAACGTCACACAACTACATAAAAGTTAACATAAACATCCACACAGTGGCTCCTCCACGTTCCTCACTGCGATGGAAGGCAATAAAGTCTTATCTTCTTTCCTTATTCTCCTGCGGACAGAGCAGTCGAACCATCTGCAGTCAGGGCGTTCAAAGTTTCCGCGTCGGGGCGATCGAAGATCATGCATTGGGGCGATCTAAGCGCCTATGATTGGAGCAGTCGAAACTCCAGTGGCTTGGAGCTCCCGAAGTCGTTACCCAGCTAGCGGCCACCAGCTCCTTGATCCCCAGCTAACAGTCGCCAGCTCCTCGATGCAGCGCGGTCAGAGATACAATATTCGGAAAAAAATCACATGTCTGTCGAAAAAAAGTTTCCCCCAACCCCCCCCCCCCCCCCCAATCCCCACATAATACAAAGCTATTATTAAAACATACATTTAACAACATACTAACAACAACAAAGAAAGGAAAGGATGAGGCAGACTGTTGGCGAGGCGCCACCCAGAGAGGTAGAAACAACAAAATATGTGAGAGGCTTTAAGGAGGGAAAAGTGAAAGAAGACCAACAAAATAAATGTGTAGGAAAGAACAGCAGATGCTGGTTTAAATCAAAGGTAGACACAAAAAACTGGAGTAACCCAGCGGGACAGGCAGCATCTCTGGAGAGAAAGAATGGGTGACGTTTTGGTTCGAGACCCTTCTTCAGACTGATGTCAGGGGAGTGGGCAGTACAGATATAAAATGTAGTCGGGGACAGTAGGACTAGTGGGAGAACTAGGAAGGGGTATGGGATGGAGAGAGAGGGAAAGCAAGGGATACTTCAAGTTAGAGAAGTCAATGTTCATACTGCTGGTGTAAAGTACCCAAACAAAATATGAGGTGCTGTTCCTCCAATTTGCACTGGACCTCACTCTGACAATGAGGCCCAGGACAGAAACATTGGGAATTGAGGGGGAGATTGGGAATGGGAGGGGGAGTTAGTGCTGAGCAACCGGGAGATCAGATAGGTTAAGGCAGACTGAGCGGAGGTGTTCAGCGAAACGATCGACGAGCCTGCGCTTGGTCTCGCCGATGTACAGGAGTTGACACCTGGAACAGCGGACACAGTAGATGAGGTTGGAGGAGGTGCAAGTGAACTTCTGCCTCACCTGAAAAGACAGTCAGGGTCCTTGGATGGAGTTGAGGGAGGAGGTAAAGGGACAGGTGTTACATCTCCTGCAGTTGCAGAGGAAAGTACCTGGGGAGGGGGTGGTTTGGGTGGGAAGGGACATGTTGACCAGGGAGTTGCGGAGGGAATGGTCTCTGTGGAAAACAGAAAGGGGGTAGAGATGGGAAGATGTGTCCAGTGGTGGGATCCCATTGGAGGTGGGGAAAATGTTGGAGGATTATATGCTGCATGCGATGGCTGATGGGGTGGAAGGGGGTTGGGAGCAAGAGCGGAGCTGAGGGATATCGAGGAGACCCTAATGAGAGTCTCATTTATAATGGAAGCGGTGAACCCGCGTTCCCTACAGAATGTGGACATCTCCGATGACCTGGTATGGAAAACCTCATTCTGGGCGCAGTTGCGGCATAGACGGAGGAATTGGGAGTAGGGGATAGACTCTCTACAGGAAGCAGAGTGGGAAGAAGAAATAAATGTATTGGGTATAAATAATTAAGGAATCTTTTTTTTATCATGGAAATGCATCAGTTCAATTAGTATTTACATACTTGTCAAGAAGATGTGCACTATAAAATATGAAATAATGGTAATGGATAAAGTGGTTTATGATTTATTGCAAACGATCATATAGCTTGAGCCTTTGAATGAAAAGGGTTACAACAAAGGGCCCAGTCTGTAAGCACTGAGTCTCTTAGATCTAAATGCAATTTGTTGTTAAACTTAACAACCTTTGGAATGAAAAAGCAAGGCTGAATGCTAACAGAGCACATTAGAGACAAAAAAAGCAATGATTGTAGAATTCCTTTATTAATAAAAACTTAACTGATCTTAAATTCTATTGCTTATGCAATACAAACCATAGGGTATACAGAATACAGAAATCTCGTTGAAGATAGACACAAAATGCTGGAGTAAATCAGTGGGACAGGCAGCATTTCTCGGTAGAAGGAGTGGGTGACGTTTCGGGTCAAGACCATTTCTGAAGAAGGATCTCGACTCAACGTCACCCATTCCTTCTAACCAAAGATGCTGCCTGTCCTGCTGAGATACTCCAGCATTTTGTCTCTATCTTCGGTGTAAACCAACTTCTGCAGTTCCTTCCTACACAGAAAGCCCATTGCCTTCTATATTTCACAATGTATGTGTGCTGGAAGAATGATTTCCTGCACAGAGACCCTGATACATTATGTTCCAGGACTGGTCAGTTATGCTGTTGATTTAAGTTTGTAACGTTTGAATTCAAAGATCCCATTTAATGAGAAACACTTTTGGGAGGTTTTGATTTTTTTTTTGTTCTGCATCAAAACCAGATGAAAAATCAATCACATAATGACGTATCGCTCAGGGGAACGCTCTCCATCTGTTCTGGACAAGGATTCATAATGTAGAACAATGCTTTTTCCTGTCAACTGACTGCACTGAAGAGATTGCTTCATTTTTCGATGCAGTGCCATGGGTGTTGTTTGCCTTCCAAAACCTCACCCAAGTAGAAATTTTTAACATCTGAATGCGGACTTTGATTGTTGGCAGACTTTGCGACTTTGCAGGGCATTATTACACAATTTGGGCCTATCCTCCCATGATATGCACACCTGTAAACTTAACAGCAGAAGATATCAGTGATTTAAAAAAAATATATCCTGTGCAGGTCTGTAACTGCAATTGGATTCTCAAGTTTCTGTGTTTAATGAGGTCAGCTAGTGTACCACAGCCTATGTCTGTATCTCATTAAGCAATTAGTAAAAATAAGTTCCTGTGTTTACATGGCACCTTCCAACACCTCTGGTCCTCGCATCTCAGAGCACTTTATAGCCAATGTAAATAAGAGTACATTATTGTTCTTCTTCTTGCGTATAGCGTGCACAGCCTAAAGTTGTAGGACAACTTGTTTTAATTGATTTTATTTGATTGTGCGTACTAGGTTGATTGCATTTGTCGAAACAGGGGGGACCACATGAAGATTCAAGTCAGTGCAGGAACAGCAAAGTTCCTCAAATACCAGTGTAATGGAAACCAGGTAATCTATTTTTGGTTAAAGGACGAATATTGATCAGGATAGTAAGATTTCACAAACTTTGACGTAATGGTTTTGTTCTCATACTTGGTTCTATAATGACTGCATGAAAAAAGCTGATTAACAGGTCACATGAATAATAAAACTGAGTGAAGTTGGATTTATAACCATTAATATATTAATGATTTGGACGAGGGAATTCAATGCAAATTTGCAGATGATACTAAGCTGGGGGGTATAGTTAGGTGTGAGGAGGATGCTTGGAGGCTGCAGGGTGATTTGGATAGGCTGAGTGAATGGGCAGATGCATGGCAGATGCAGTATAATGTGGATAAATGTGAGGTTATCCACTTTGGTGGCAAAAACATGAGGGTAGACTATTATCTGAATGGTGGCAGATTCGGAAAAGGGGAGATGCAACGAGACCTGGGTGTCATGGTACACCAGTCATTGAAAGTAGGCATGCAGGTGCAGCAGGCAGTGAAGAAAGCAAATGGTATGTTAGCATTCATAGCGAAAGGATTTGAGTATAGGAGCAGGGAGGTTCTACTGCAGTTGTACAGGATTTTGGTGAGGCCACACCTGGAGTATTGCGTACAGTTTTGGTCTCCAAATCTGAGGAAAGACATCCTTGCCATAGAGGGGGTACAGAGAAGATTCACCAGACTGATTCCTGGGATGTAAGGACTTTCATATGAGGAAAGATTGGATAGACTCGGCTTGTACTCGCTGGAATTTAGAAGATTGAGGGGGGATCTTATAGAAACTTACAAAATTCTTAAGGGGTTGGACAAGCTAGACGCTGGAAGATTGTTCCCGATGTTGGGGGAGTCCAGAACAATTGGTCACAGTCTAAGGATAAGGGGGAATTCCTTTAGGACCGAAATGAGGAAAACATTCTTTACACAGAGAGTGGTGAGTCTCTGGAATTCTCTGCCACAGAAGGTAGTTGAGGCCAGTTCATTGGCTATATTTAAGAGGGCGTTAGATGTGGCACTTGTGGCTAAAGGGATCCGGGGGTTTGGAGAGAAGGCAGGTACGGGATACTGAGTTGGATGATCAGCCATGATCACATTGAATGGCGGTGCAGGCTCGAAGGGCCGAATGGCCTACTCCTGCACCTATTTTCTATGTTTCTATGTTAATACTGTTGTGCTGCAAAGTATTATGAACCCTTTAATCTTCCAAATTATCAATGAGAAAAAAAAACTTTGTGATAGCCGCCTGGAAATTAAATGGGACGTCTTTGGGCCGAAGGCCAGATTCCACACTGTATCACTCTGACTCTATCACTCTATTTTCAAAGTGAGGTAGATAGGAAAAAAATTGAAATGGTAAATATAAAAAGCACAGAACATATAAATGCAAAGATCTGTTCTTTATTGAAAGACAAATGGTAAAATAAACCTAGATTTTACTTTGGAGTCACGTGAGTGACTACGTGAAAAAGCCCCGCCAGGCGCATGTGCATCATTACGTCCGACGCACGGCGCACCGACGGGGTGGAGAGCTCAGCTCTACCAGCGGTAAGTAACAACCCGCAGGTAAGTCAATGTTAAACCTTCCCTGCGAGTATTTTAAAGTCTGTAAGTCTGGCTCGGCAGTCAGCGAGAGTTAGTGGTATGGAGGGTGTTGCAAATGTAATTGCCGTAGTAGGAGCGGAACGAGCGGGGACCGTGGTTACCGCTTATAGATTGGGTCGGGAGATAACGGATGTGCTAATGCCGGCTCCGCGATTACCGCTTATAGATCGGGTTGGGAGATAACGGCTGCGCTAATGCCGGCTCCAATACCGGCTACTGTTTCTAGCGGCAGCTCAACTGCCTCCATCATTACAGTGCTTCAGGGCACTGAGGCCACTCTACCAGGGAGGAAGGCCAAAATAAAGTACTCTCAGGCCCATCTTATCTCATGGGTCTGATGATGTGGAAGACTCCCCTCCTTTTAATAAAGGTATGGGGACCGCTCAACCAAATGGAGAAATGCTCCAAACTTAATGAGCCATGTAAAATCTCTCCAGCACCTTGTTTAGGGCTGGAAGAGACCCCCCTAGAGCATGACTCTGGCGAGCCAGGGCAGGAGGAGTCTGACCCGGAAGCTGGTGTCACTGCATTTGAGCACACACCAGAGCACATGAGCCATGCTCCAGGTGTCCCGGATGTAGCAAGGAACTTTGCTATTCGGGAAGGGACTGGTGAGGCCATGGAAGAAAACCTGGCCGCCAATGTTAATTACATGGCTTCTCATCAGCTCCAGGATACAGTTATGGAAGAGATGGCCACGAGATATAAAACACCTGTTAATTGTGCGTCGCTCAAAGTGCCCACCGTGAACTCTGCTATATGGGCACAAATGAGTGCAATGATGCGTGGACAAGAAATCAGTTTCAGCTGGTCCTCAAGTTGGTGGCAGCAGGTATCACTGCATTTGGAAAAATTGTCTGGGGGGCACCAATGTCTGGCACACAACAAGGTATGCTGGCCCTGTTCTGTAATGCATATTTTGAGGTAAACTGCATAAGAAAAATAGCTATAAAACCGACGCTGAACCTGAGATTTGCAGCTTTGTGTAGGTCCACCAACATCCAAGCCCCAGATTATTTATTTGGGGTGGACCTCCTCAAACAAATCAAGGCCAAAACAATCGGTCTCATGAAGACATATGTCCCTTCTGCCAGGATGCCACCTCGCAGGTCGTGTTCAGCGCGAAGGGGGTTGGATCCAGGGCCAAGCAGAGTGGGGCCAGTGGGACGACGGTATTACCCACCTGTGTATCCCAGCTACAACCCCAATATGGGAAGAAGGAGGACTTCAAGGCCGACTGTAGAGGTACTGGTGATTCATTCTGTCCAGGATAAGATTTCTGGGGAACAACCTCCGGTTGGGGGCAGGTTGCAATTGTTTTATGATGAATGGTGCGGCATAACATCTGATCGGTTTATACTAGACACTGTGTCAGGCTCTCGAATAGAGTTTATGTCAGGAATTGATCCACCTGTACAGAATATGCCGAACAGAGTATTGGGTTTTCTGCACCAGAAATGCAGCAGGTAAAAGAAGAAATTACGGTTTTGTCCCAAAAAAGGGGTAATTGAGAGGACGACAAACCATCCTCAACAATTTGTGTCCAATATATTCCCCAGACAGAAAAAAGATGGGGGATGTAGAGTCATTCTGGACCTAACCCAGTTAAATTCCTATGTTCAGTATAGGCATTTTTAAATGGACACCTTCAATACTGCTAAACAGCTGTTATCACAAGGCTGTTATATGGCAACTATAGACCTGAAAAATGCATATTATTCAGTACCAATTCATCATCAGTATCAGAGATACTTGAAATTTAGTTGGATGGGACAGCTGTGGCAATTTAAAGCATTACCGAATGGGTTAACCTCAGCTCCTAGGCTGTTCACGAAATTGTAGAAACCAGTGCTGGCACTACTTCGGGCCCAGAATCACATTGTAATGGCTTATCTAGATGATATTTTAATCATAAGCAACACTCAGGAGACAGCTGAGGAATTGGTTTCAGCAACCAAACACCTGTTTGAAAGGTTAGGGTTTCTGGTCCATCCAACAAAATCCAAGTTAGAGCCATCCCAAAAAATTGATTATTTGGGATTTCTCATTGATTCAGTTAATATGTCAGTGACTTTGCCTGCAGCCAAGGCTGTGGAGATCATGGAGGTCTGTACTAGTCTCGCTGAATAACAATATCCCTCCATCCGGGAAGTAGCCAGTGTTATTGATAAACTGGTGGCAGCTTTCCCTGCAGTGGAGTTTGGACCTCTGCACGATCAAAGTCTGCAACGAGCTAGAGAACAAGCACTTAAAGAACATGCAGGTCATTTTGATAGACTTATGCAGTTACCAACCAGAGCCATAGCTAAATTACAATGGTGGATTATCAATATTGTACAAACTACCAAAAACATTTTGATTCAACAATCTTCAGTGGTTTTACAGACAGATGTGAGTGCTCTGGGATGGGGAGCTACGGACAGCGAGTCTCGCTGTGGTGGTAGATGGAGTGTGCAAGAGGGTTTAATTCTGCACAGGTATGGTATAAATTACTTAGAATTGCTGGGTGCATTCTATGGATTAAAAGCTTATTGTTCAACAATTAATAATTTACATGTTCAACTCCAGATTGGTAATACCACGGCTGTGCATATATCAATCACATGGGAGGAATAAGGTCAGTATCATGTGATAATCTGGCTAACCCCATGTGGCACTGGTGTATTTCCAGAAACATCTGGGTCTCAGCTATCTACCTACCAGGTAGAGATAATGTGGTGGCAGACAACAGGTCACGAAAATTAAATGATAACTTAGAATAGATGTTAAATCCTGATGTTTTAAAATGTTTGTCAGCCGCTATGGTTTGCCAGATAGTGATCTGTTTGCATCCAGGCTGAATCACCAGTTGCCTAAATACGTTTCATGGGAACTAGATCCAGAAGCAATAGCTACATTGGGGCCATACATTCTTTTATGCTTTTTCCCCATTCTGCCTGATTAGGCAATGTCTCACCAAAATAGAGCAGGACTCCGCCTCAGGCGTTTTGGTGGTTCCGGACTGGCCTACACAGCCATGGTTCCCATTGGTGCTCAGAATGATAACTCAGCCATTCATGAATGTCCCCAACTGCAGTAATTTGTTGGTGCATCCAGTAACAGGAGAAAGTCATCCGTTACATGATCATATGAATTTGTTACTCTGCAGGTTCTGACCAGACCGTTCCAAGGCCTTGGACTGTCGAATAAGACCATGGATGTGATAACTGCAGCTTGGAGAGTTAGCACTAAGAAACAATATGTGTCTCATATGAAGAAATGGGTGATGTTTTGTTTACAGTCAGATATATCTTATACTGCAAGCATACTGGATGTATTGGAGTTCCTGGCTACATTGCATTTTGATGAACATTTGAGTTATAGTGCCATTAATAGTGCTTGGAGCGCTTTTTCTTCCTATTTAGGGCAGTTTTCCGAACAACAATCTATCGGGTCTCATCCGTTAGTGTCCCGATTCATGAGAGGAATCTTTAACAAAAATCCTCCTAAGCCTAGATATACAAAAATCTGGGATGTCAGTATAGTTCTCACACTGCTTCGGCAATGGGCTGCAATTGCGTCATTGTCTTTTCAGAAGTTAACACTTAAAGTGGTTATGCTCATGATGCTACTATCAGTGCAACAATGTACAAATATTACAAACGTTTTGACTAGATAGCATGTATTCTTCTGCAGATAACATTACATTTTATGTGTATGATTTAATCAAACAAAGCAGGCCAGGAATGGCTGGAACCAAAGTAAGCTTTAAAGCATACCCTGTTGACCAAACGTTATGTGTAGTTAAGCACCTGAGTCAATATATCGAGGTAACTAAGAGTCTCAGAGGTTCTGAGACAGCAATGCTCATAAAATGAGTCAGTACAAACTATTTCTAGATGGTTAAAACAGGTTTTGGATTGTGCTGGAGTAGACACTCATTCTAAATCTCGCTCCACCATGGTGGCATCAACATCCGCAGCGAAGGCGCAGGACGTGCCGCTAGACCAAATCCTCGGGGCCACAGGATGGTCTAAGGAATCAACTTTTTCTAAATTTTATGATAAACGTGTACTGACAGTGCCAGGGTTTGGGCATGCTGTTTTGGGTTCTGTTTGATTTGATTTGATTTGTATTTATACATTTCATTTGTGATTTCCCCCTGGGATAGAGGGGTTATTACTGTTTTGTCATTTAAAAAAATGATTATTGGATAATTCGAAGCAATGTTCAATACATTATTTTTTCACTACTGTGTCAACTGAAGCAGTGTGTCGTATGGAATGGATCTACGGCATGAAATCACAGAGCTTTGAAATCTTCACATAGTCACTCACGTGACTCCGAAGTAAAATAGTAAGATTAAACAAGAACTTACCAGTTTGAAGTTTGATCTTTATTTTATGAGGAGTTACGATGAGGGATTACGTGCCCTCTGCTCCCGGCCCTCATAATCGCAAAGATCATCTGGTAGTTCTAGTCTTCTGAGTATACTATATCACTTCAACTATAGTTTCTGTGTTTTCTCACCGCTGCTTTGAAGTATAACGTGCATGCGCCTGGCGAGGCTTCTTCACGTAATCCCTCATCATAACTCCTCATAAAATAAAGATCAAACTTCAAACTGGTAAGTTCTCATTTAACCTTACTATTGCATTTCACTATTCTGCCTCTGTTGCAAGCTGTGTAATTTGACATTATATAACAGTCAGTCTGTCCCTTCTTTCTTTGTGTTTAAATAAGTGTGTTAAATGTATGTTTTTCGTGTTCTTTAGCTGGTTTAATGTAGGATTTGGGGGGGTGAGGGAAACTCATTCTAATCTCTTACCTCGACGGAGATGCGATTTTTTTTCTGTATCGTATCTCCATCTGTACTGCCGCCTAACATCGAGGAGTTGGTGGCCTTTGCTGAAGATCGACCGGGAGCTTCATCGCAGGTGCCTGCGGACTTACCATCACGTTCTCACGATCCCTTTGCCAGGAATCGACCTCAGAGCTCCAACCGCGGGTGCTTGCGGACTTAACATCATGGAGCCCACGGTCTCTGGTCAGAGCCCGACTTCAGGAACTCCAAGCCGCGGGAGTTTCGACTGCCCCAACGCGGGAGTTTCGATCGCCCCAACGCGGGGGCTTTGACCGTCGGCTGCGGGAGCTTCGATCATCCCGACTACAGATGATTCGACTGTCCAGACTGCGGGAGAATAAAGAGGAAGAAGATTGGACTTTTTTGCCTTCCTTCACAGTGAGGAATGTGGGGAATCCGCTGTGGTGGATGTTTATGTTAACTTTTATGTAGTTGTGTGTCTTGTTGCTTTTTTTCCATATGTCCAAAGGACAAAGACAAAGGACAAAGGGCATTTATTGTCACATACACCAATTGGTGTAGTGAAATTTGACTTGCCATGCAGCACAAAAATAAAGATAAGACACAACACTAAAGAATTAACAATGCACATAAAAATATCCCCCCACAATGGTTCCCACTGTGGGGGAAGGCACAAAGTCCAGTCCCATCCCCAAGTCCACCCATAGTCAGGCCTATTGAGGCCTCCACAGTTGGTGCTACGGTGGCCGGATGTTTTAGGCCTTCTCGCCGGGTGATGGTGTTCCGGCGTCGGGAGAGTCCTCACAGCGGCTTGGGACACCTGGAACGGCCGCTTCCCTACCGGAGTCCGTGGCTTCCGAAGCTGACAAGGCCGCGCTGGATGGAGCTCCACAACTGGCGAACTCGCCGAGAGATCCCAGGCTCCCGATGTAAAAGTTCAGCGTTGCCGCCCGCAGTTGGCCGCTCCACAGTCCCGCAGCTCCTCGATGTTCACCTGCGGTCTCAGCATTCTGCAGCTCCAGCATGGTGACCCAGGCAAGGTATCGCCCGCTCCGCTCCCCGATGGTGCTCCAGCGCTGAGCTGCTGCCGAAGCCGAAGCCGAGGTTCTGGGCGGCCCCCTCAGGAAACGCCGCTCCAGGCCCACTGGTAGGCCGCGAGGACGGGTCGGTGGTGCAGCCCGGAGAAAAGCTGCCTCTCCGACCAGGTAGGGACCAGGAAAAGTAGTTTCCCTCTTTCCCCCCCCCACCCCCCACATAAAAAAGGCTAGGGCTCTAAAAACAAACACTAAAACTCACTAAAAATAAAAGAAAGAAGTTAAAAAACAGACAGCTGCAGGATGGGCAGCCATACCAACTGGACGGCACCCCCTGGAACTATATCCGTATAGTAATTTCATATCACTGTATCTTAATTGGTACGTGACAATAAAAGACCTTTGAAACCTTTAATTGTCTGTGTGTAGATTGTGTTGCCCATTGACATTGTAGCAAGGAATGATCTTGCATGGGACTGTCATCTATGTTGATACAGCCATGAGCATGATTTAGGTAGACACAAAATGCTGGTAACTAAGCGGGACAGGCGACATCTCTGGAGAGAAAGAATGGGTGACGTTTCGGGTCCGGAAACGTCACCCATTCCTTCTCTCCAGCGATGCCACCTGTCCCGCTGAGTTACCAGCATTTTGTGCCTATCTTCGATTTAAACCAGCATCTGCAGTTCTTTCCAAAGCATAAATTTAAGTGTATGGCTGAGTTTCTCATCACACCATGTTACTGCTAAATTCTAAACCAAGAATTGTATGACTGGAATTTGTTTGTATGATTTTTGTCTGCAATCTTGTTGTATGTTTTAAAATGAAAATCATTTAACTGGTATTAACTAATAGGGGTGGCTTTGTGCTGTTGAATTATTATTACTGGAAGATGAAGTTTTATACATTGATATTAATAGTCATTAGGAAAGAATGGAGACATTGCCATCTGTGTTGACTCGATACAAATTCAGGTTCAAGACATAAAAATGTTAGTGCTCAAAGTTTCCTTTTTTGTCATGATTTTCTTTTTGGTTAGTGCTTATGTTTGTAAGTTCAAGGATGCTTTGCTGGGGTGGAACATTTTAGCAATTTTGGCAGAATCGGTAGCGTCAAGATATTCCAGGTTAAAATGGAATAGTGTTCCATTGACTATTTTCCATTGGCATGCTTTATCCTCGCCTCTAGACATGAATCTTTGGTGCACCTTATGATGTTTCTGTTTCATTAACCATGGTTATAGGTTTGTTATGTTTACAAATGCGATTTGAATAAATATGCATTAGCGAACACTGACTTATGAAGCATGGCAGAATAACAGGCCCTTTGGTTCACCATGTCTTCATGAATCTCCATGCCAAATTAAAACTAATTCCCATAATCCTCCACATGGTCCACATCATGCTCACTCTGGCAAAAGAAAGCAAGACCACTACAACCAATTGCAAGCTTGTCATGAACAAGCAGGGTGCTTCTGAAAGAGTAGTGACAAAAGTGGCTCCATTGAGCAACTCTCCGTGGAAATAGAAGAATTCATACAAATAGGGACATTGTGATGTCACAAATCATTGATGGTTTTTTTCCCCACGAGATTACACTTTATTTTGTAACTAATATACATCTTGGCACAGTCCTACAACATCCAATGTTCTGGATCTTTCATGACTGGCATCCAAAACATCAACATAAATTAGAGGAACAATTATAAGCAGAAATGCCCAGAGTCCATTTGCCATGCAAGATTCAACATAGTCTGATTAGCACTGCATCATCAGCAGCAGTCCAGCTGGACCCGTGCCTCATCTTTCATCCTTTCTGCTTCAATCTGCACGCACGCTTCTTCCGCCACTTTGCTCGCATCTTGTCAGAGACCTCAGGCGCCCACCAGTGAATATGGTGGTGTGTTGTGTGTCAACTCCATCTGATTAAATGCCATCACAAAATGTCCCTTCTCAAGTGTATTGGAGCTGAATTGGAGGAGAAATTAGGTATTTTAGTGCCATGATTTGTATGTTGAATTCATGGTAAGTTGTGAAGGAAAATTGTGCATCATGGGCTAACAGATGAGGTGACATATAAAGAAAAAAAGATATTCTCTGAATTTGGAATTGCTGAATTCCTTTAGTGAGAAGTGTTAGGCAGGAGCTTATAAAAATGTAATAGTGATTTTAATGGAATATAGCTCAATATTCAGGCTTAGGGATGACGGTACTCCTATGGCAGCTCGTATCGCATTTGAAATAGTATCATTGTACCCAGTGGAGAGAAGCAAATATTTAATGTTTTAACTGCGTGTCACATGTCAGTGTCCTTAAAATGTAATGTTAAAATTTCCGACAAGTTTATTCCAAATTGGTGATGGATCAAGGTACCTATTGCTCCATCCCTCATCATCACTGGAAAATCAGACTAGTTGGCTCTGCTCCTTCTTCCTGTGATTGAAGAGTGCATCTCCACTGGTGCGGACTACATAGAGCTGGTGTAGGGAGACAGACGAACGACGCCACGACTGCTTGGCATCTGTAGACTGATCAAGACCATTTGAATGCTCCCTAACTAGAAGCCATAGGTAAACCAGGAGTTTCACAACTACTCACCAGATCTTGGTCACACTTCCTCCTCGATAACCGTCAAAACAGGGCCATCTCACGCCTCTGTGCTTCATCCCCTTTTCTACTCTTTTTATACCCATACCCACATAGCCAGGTACATTCCAACAACATCTTTAAATTTGCTGATGATACCATAGTTGTTGGATGAATAACGGTAAGACCAGAGTACGGGAAGGAGATCAGAAAATCAGATTGAATTGTGCTGGAACAACAATCTTGCTTTCAACATTAGCAAGACCAGGGGGCTGATTGTTGACATGATGACATCATAAAGGGAAAGCCAGTGATCCAGGAACCTGTCATTGACAGGAAGGCGGTGGAGAGAGTTTACAGCTTCAAGTTCCTGGGCATGCCTATCTCTGAAGATCTGTGCTGGGCCCAGTACATTGTAAACTCATGTACTGAGTAAGCTCACAAAGTATGCTCATCAATGCCTCCACTTGAAAGATTGAGAGATTTGGTATTTTGACGACTACTCCATCCAGCAGATGTTCTTTGAAGAGCATACTGACTGGTTGCATCACTGCCTGATTTGGTAACTCAAACGTCCAAGAACGAAGGTGACTACAGAAAGTGATAGACACTGCTCGGTCCATCATAGACACTGATCTCCCCACAACTGAAGGGATCTATGGGAGGCTCTGCCTCAAAAAGGCTGCCAATATCAACAAAGACTCACACCGCACTGGCCACAGTCTCATTTCACTAGTATCATCAGGTCAGAAGTACTTTCAGAAGGTACAGAAGCTCCAAAACCATAATCACCAGGTTCAAGAACAGTATCCTCCTGGCAACCATCAGGCTTTTGAACACTACACAATACTAATCTCAGCAACTATGATCTTCTATGTTTTTTGCATTGTTTTGGTTACCTAATAATAAACGTCTTAATTTATTGCATTATTGATTGGTATATATTATCTGTTTGTTATTACATGTATGGGCCTGTTAATTTGCAGCAAGTAAGAATGTCATTGTTCCGTTGTCGATACATATGATAATGAAACTTTTGACTCTCGAGACTCAGCAATGGGATGCTTGAATTTTTAGTTTATTTTAGTTTTCAAACAAGTAATTTCCTAACAGGTTCATAAAAATAGGAAAGACTGAACAAAGTAAGGGTTACATTTTAACATCTGTACAATGTCAACAATAATATATGAATAATTAATTTCAGTATCAGCCATCCTGAAACTCCCTTTACATCCAAATCAGAAGAACGTTCTGGCATTGATGCTGCCAGGTGTCTTAGCGTGTAATCACGTACATAGGGTGTCGATGTTTCTTCATTTATATTTTTCAATTATTGCACGTGTTAATTGCTTTCTATAGCTATTTTTCTGACGCAGAATCAGTTTTGTTTTTAGTTTAGAGATACAGCGCGGAAACAGGCCCTTCGGCCCACCGACGCTGAGCCAACCAGCGATCCCCGCACATTAACACCATCTTGCACGCATTAGGGATAATTTACATTCATACCAAGCCAATTAAACTACATACCTGTACGTCCTTGGAGTGTGGGAGGAAAGTGAGGATCTCGGAGAAAACCCACGCAGTCACGGGGAGAATGTACAAACTCCGTACAAACCTGGGTCTCTGGCACTGAAAGCGCTGTAAGGCAGCAATTCTACCACTGCGCCGCCGTGCCACCCTTCTTTCAAGCTAGTCAGTGTAATGCTGGCTGCATCCCCCCCACTCACAGTCGAGAACCCATTGCATTGACTGACACTGTACCCTGATGATGTGGTGCCATGATGAAATTGCAGTGTGACCTGCCAACTCATCTGAACTGCTGGAGCGAGTAGCCCTGTACACTCACTGCTCTGTTACATTAGATTGATTTTGTTTTGAGAAGTCGGCAGCTCCAGCTATTAATGAGCAGAAAAATCTATTCCTGTGTTACAATGTGGCTGCTTTATACACGGTGCCAAATTTAATTGTCCATCTCATGTCAGAATAATTTTCTCCAAATAACGTTGTTTAAATAAAATACACTAAATATTTTCTCTGTAAAGCTCTCTCTATTTGTATATGACTATTAATATACTTTCTTTACCGTTACGATCTGTGAAGTTTTTAAAACCCTTGACAGTTTTAAAATTTACATTTATTTATGTAAGAAAGAATGGAATGAGAAAGGGCATTTGGCTCACCAGACCCACAGTCTGTCCTGCGGTGGATATTATTCCATGTTTTAAATCTTATGTAACTAAATCCGGCATTAGAATGTCCTTGCATCATGAGGTAATCAGACAGAAATAGAATATTCATCAATTCTTACAGATCTACTAATCAATCCTCTGCCTCTGGTTCCTACAGGAAACATTTCTTATTTCCTCATATTATGTTTTTGAAATATTTGATATTCAATCAGTATGACCTCCCCATATTTCTTTTCCCAGCCAAATATTTAACCTGTAAACTTTTGAGGAATTAATTGTCACAAATCTCAGTTGTGTATCCACACTATAATATTACCCTCTCAGTAGTATAACAGTATTAGCGTCTTTGATGCACAGCTATCCCTTGACACTTTCGCAGTTCAGAGTTGGATTCAGAAAGGAACGGGAGGGTAAGTATGCAACGTGAAGTAAAGAGATAACAATTCTTAAGATTGGGGAAGGACAAAACATAAGGTGAGACTGCACCATTTCCAGTCTTATCTATTAGATTTGGTACCCACAATGTGGCCACCTGTACATCAACTAGACCAAGTGTAGATTAGACAACCAATTTGCCCAACACCTCTGCTCTGTCTGGTAGGGTCTGCTGAATCACTCGCCCAAGAGTCATACAGCTTGGAAACAGGCCTGTCGGATGCTGTGGCATTATTCAAAAAAGAACAAGAGGTACTCCTTCCATTTGGCTTCACATTTTGTGCCTTTCTTTTTAAATCACTCAGCCGTTTGTCTTCTTTCCAACTCTAGCCTTTGTCCATCCATCGGCCATTAAAGAAATGCTCACCTGTATCCACCTGTATCCTTGCCTGACATTATCCTGTCCTCACCTCTCTCACAGTGTTCTCCCTCCTACTGCAATCAGTCTAAAGAGCGGTCACAACCCAAATGGCACCTAGATAGAGTCATAGTCATACAGCGTGGAAACAGGCCCTCAAGCCCAACTTACCCACACCGTCCAATATCCCCATCTACACTGGTCCCACCTGCCTGCATTTGGCCCATATCCTTCGATACCTGGCCTATCCATGTACCTGTCTAAATGTTTCTTAAATGTTGCAATAGTATCTGCTTCAACTACCTCCTCCAGCAGCTTGTTCTATATACCCACCACCCTTTGTATGAGAAAGTTACCCCTCAGGTTACTATTACATTTTTCACCCCTCACCTTCTTAACCTATGTCCTCTGGTTCTCGATTCCCCTACTCTGGGCAAGGGACTCTGTGCATTTACCTGATCGATTCCTCTCATGATTTTGTACACCTCTATAAGATCACCCCTCATCCTCCTGTGCTCTAAGGAATAGAGTCCTAGCCTGCTCAACTACTCCCTATAGATCAGGCCCTTGAGTCCTCTGCACCCTTTGCAGCTTGACAACATCTTTCCTTTCACATGGTGCCCAGAACTGAACACAATACTCTAAATGCGGCCCCACCAACACCTTATATAACTGCAACATGACCTCCCAACTTCTACACCATTTTAACTACCCCTTCCCCTTCCCATTCCCATACCAATCTTTCTGTTCTGGGCCTACTCCTTTGGCAGATTGAGGGCTCCGCAAACTGGAAGGACCACTCCTCATAGCCCCCCCCCCCCCCAAGCCCACCTAAAAGGGTGCAACCATTTCTCCAACTCACATATCCTGTTTCTTTCCCCTCCTCCTTACCCTCATCTCTCACCGTTCCAATCCCCGAGTCCCCCATTTCCCATTTATCCCCACCACTTTCTCCATCCCCTGCCCCCTTCCCCCTTCAACCCACCTCCCTTCCTCCAGTTTACATTTAGTTTCTCTTCTTCTTTCTTTACCTGACACCCTTTTGTCTCCTTTTCACCTCCAGTCTTTGTCGCTATCTACACACACTCGCTAATCACCCCAGCTCAACAGTACCCAGCTATAACTTGCCAGTCTTTGACTTAACCTTGCTTCCCTTTGGTCCCCTTCAGTCTAAAGATGTGTCTAGACCCGAAATATTGTCTGTCCATTTTCCCCCCACAGTTGTTGCTTGACATTTCTCGACACAAATGCTGCCTCACTCGCTGAGTTCATCCAGCAGTTTGTTTTTTTTTACGTTGACGGTAATGTCTGTTTCAGTGAAGAGATTTATTGGCAAGTGTTGACACACAAAGAGACGTGTAGTAATATTGGAGAGAGGGATGTTAGTTGAACAGGACCTTGTACAGCACTCATTATGGGCATATCTGGTATTGGTAATGTTAACCATTACACTTGTGGGTTTTTGTGCTAAATCTGTTTCACATGACCTTTGGGAAAGAACTCTGCTGCCTTTAGCCAGTCTGGCCTGTTATTGACTAGTCTCTCCTAATATTGTTGATCATTGAGATAGGCATTGGATGAATGATATAAAGTGCTAAACTCCATCTCATCATTATTTGATATCTGGCCTATTGCGGTCGTGTCATCTGTGAGTTTGTAAATTGAGTTGGATTTTGTATTTGGCTGCACAATCAGTGGTTGAGAAGCATCATAGTGGATGATTTGTCACCTATCCTCAGAAGGTTGAGGAAATTTGGTATGTCAAAGAATGCTCTAGCTTATCTCTACAGGTATAGAGAACATACTGTCTGTTTATATCACAGGCTGGTTCAGCAAGTCAAATGCCCAAGAATAAATGGAGGCTGCAGAAACTGGAGGTAATTGACCAGTCCTTCATGGTTATTGACCTCCCCACCATCGAAGGGATCTACAGAAAGTGCTGCCTCAAGGTCAGCTAATATCATCAAAGATCCGCACCACACTGGCCATGCACTCCTCTCTCTGCTACCATCGCAGGAGCCTAAGAAATGTTACCTCCAGGTTCAAGAACAGCTTCTTCCCATCAACCATCAGGCTCTTGAACATGGCATAATCCTAACCACATCTCTTCCTCCGCAACAAACAACTGGACTTTGTAAAGATTGCACTATGTACCTCGGTGTGCACTATTACAGTCTGGTTACCAAGTAATAGCTGATAATTTATTGTATTATTGTTTTGTACATTCATTTGTAATGTTGCTGCGTTAATATACATGTAAAGCTGCAGCAAGTAACAATGTGATTGTAACAGTCCTGGTGCAACTGATATTCAAACACTCTTGATTGTACTATTTCCAGAAGCAGTTTTGTGTGTGTCTGTGATCTGCCTTCGTCCTCCAACCCCGGTTACCATTTCCAAGCAGCATTCTGACTTGCTGTTGTTCTAACAACAGACAGGAGACAGAATCCGAATGCTTGGATCCGTAGAGATTAAAAATGTGTTTTAGCCAATTGAGTTATTGGTTAATTGGTATTTGTAATTTGTGAGTCAAAATGACCGAATTGAAACAAATGTACTGATCGTTCCCTGGTTATGAACACCTGACATCAGAGCCCATACCCAAGAGCGAGCGTTTCGGAGATTGACGTGTTGGATTTGCCAACTGCTGCATGGCGGCAGGCATGATCTGCTGTGTGGGAACTTGGTTTAAGCCAACATCTGACAATGTAGTTAATGTGGTCAGTAAATTTGTTTTTAACACCCAAATTCATGGTAAGTGGCCGGCTTGTAAGGTTATCTAAGTTTACAAAAAGTTCTGGATCCATTAAGAAAGTAGTCAAGGAATGGCAGATATAATTTAAGTGTGAGATGATGGATTTTGGTAAGTCAAACCAGGGCAGGACATACATAGTGAATGGTAGGGCCCTGTAGAGTATTGTAGAACAGAGAGACCCAGAGGCACAATTACGCAGTTCATTGAAAGCGGCCACACAGGTAGATAATTGATGAAGAAAGCATTTGGCATGCTTGCCTTCATCAGTAAGAGTTTGTGGCGGCACCTGGTGACAACCCAAGGACACAACGAACCATCAGCTCTAGAGGGCGGTGTCTTGGTGTGGGAGGCGCTAGTCACAGGGGCGGTACCTGATTTGGTATTTAAGGCTGGGCTATGCCCGTGTCCTTGGAGGAGTAGGGTGCTGTATTAGAGAGATTAAACGTGTCTAGTGCACACAACTCGTGTCCGACTAGTTTTTGCCTCGACTCCTGCGAGTCCCCGCTACAAGCTACAGATGCACAAGGAGTTGGTGAGACAACATTTGGAGTGTTGTGTGCACTTCTGGTTGGCCTGCAATATTAAGGATGCCATTATGTTGGAAAGGGTTCAGAAAAAAATCACCAGGATGTTGCCAGGACTCAACTTGAGTTAATCAGAGATGTTGGATAGTCTAGGACCTTTTCTCCTGGAATGTAGGAGGCTGAGGGATGAACTTAGAGATACACAAAATAATGAGAAGCAGAGGTAAGGTGAATGTCACAGCCTTTTACCTTGGTAGAGGAGTTCAGAACAGGCGGCATAGATTTAAGGTGAGCGGGGACAGCTGAGGATCAATTCATGCAGAGGGTGCTGCATTTATGCAACAAAACTCTAACAAGGCCCTTCCATTCACTGCCAGCAGAAGGTGTAGAGGCTCGTCAAATGGTGATATTTTAAAAAGATTTATTCACGTTTATGGGTAGGAAATGATCAGAAGGATATGTCCAAATGCAGACAAATGGATCTACCTTAGCTGTAAAACCTGGATGGCATGGACGAGTTGTGCTGAAGGGCATGTTTCATTGACTTTGTGACTCTCTGACTCTATCTGAATGGTTGCATTGAATTTAACTGCACATTGTCCTTGGTTGGCCTATATTTTTAATTATTTAAATGTGTTGCTGGGAGGTATTTCTGACCTGCGAGCCGTTTGTGTTATGAACAGTTCTCAGGAACAGAACACTGCGTTAACCTGGGGAGGACCTGCATAGAGATTTCCCCCAATTACTTTGCAGGGCGGGCAAGTAAATCCTGCATTATTCTTTCAAAGGTCCGAGGTGTACAGGTTCGGAACTGCAGCGTTTTTTACATTTGGATTTGTGCGGAGAAAGCAAACTCACACCAGGTTTTCATTCTGTTGCAGCAAATGGTGGTTACAGCCCGTACTATACTGCACCCAGCAAGAGGGATGAAATGAACCATGTCATGAGGAATGAGGCAATAGCAACAGCCAGCTTGGAGCCTGTAAATCATTCAGGAAATCACATCAGCACCTTTCTGTCTTCATCCCATGGCAGTCGCCAACTGACTCTGCCCCATTCTGACAGGTTATTTTCTCCCACCATAATATATGTTGTATGTGTTTAAAATGTGCATGTTCATGAAGGATTCCAATCTGAACCATTAAATTGTATTTATTCCCCGACATTTAGATCTTCTCTGTATTTGTAATATGCTGGTAATTAAGAGTGTCCTCATCGAGTAAGCAGGCTAGCCTATCGTTCCTTGCACTTACCACAAATTCCACTTTAATTTTATCTGCTCCTCTCCCGAAAGACTCTTATTGATAAATATTATTTACTAAGAATAAGAGGTCTAATAACAAAGGCAGGTGAATGGAATTAGTTCACAATCCTAACAACATTGTGGATATACCCAGACATCAAGGACAGCAGCAGTTTCAAAATGGTAGCTGTCAAGGACAATCAGGGATAGGCAATTAAACACTGGCTCGGTTGAGAAGCCCACATCCCTTCAATTAATATAAATATATGTTTTAAATTCAGCCATGAACGGACAGAAAGGCAGAACAGATTTGAGAGCAGAATGGTCCACGCCTGTTCCTAGAAAAACAAATGATCACTTGAGGAATGCTTTCCCCGGATTTCCCTCAGTCTTCTACTCAAATCAACCACACATATTGACGATCCATAGACTAACTCCTTCAATTTTTCTTCACAATCTTTTATCGAAGGATAGCAAAGTTTTGCACGAGAAGATATCATTGCACAATTACTCTGCTGTTCCATTGCAAATACTCCCAGCATTGTCCATGTGGTGTTTAATTGACATTGTGCAAGTACCATGCAATCTTTCTTGTACCAGACTCAAGGAACCTTCATGTGTGAGGCTGGGCAACAAGTGCTCTCAGTCTGTTTAATCACCAGTGGTCTAATATCAGGGTCTGTCCTAATGTGCAGACAGATTCTTTTTCCCACAACATAACTGGAATCTGTCCCAGACACAAAAGCCTGTCCAGTTTTTACTTTTAAGCCCAGACACACTGAGACTTGTAATTGCCTGTTTTACCAGCACCCAAAAGTGTCCAGTTACAGTATACATTTTCATAGTAAAGAGTTTTTGAAATTTCAGATTATCACCACCTACAGTTTTATTCTTTTGAAGTGTAAATTGCACTTTTTTGTTTTCCTGCTTTGGAAGGCTTATCTCTCAATGGAGTCTTTGGGGAACATTTTGCATTTTCTACGAACCATAGTTGTTAGCAAATGAACTTTAGAAGGCTACTTTTGTTCAGAAGAATATGAAAATCAAACAGGGTGACAGTAACCAATTCGTAAATAGATTCTGGAGCATTCTTTTAGTGTTATGACAACCAGGACACATAAATGGTTGATAGAGATAATAGATACATGATGTATTGCTTGTGATTTTTTTTTGTTGGACAAGGGTCCCCAGTGCTGAATAGGTTTCATACATGACATAATGTGAATCATAAATTGTTTTGTTTTTGGGATGTACCTACATTTAAAAGATCTATCAATAAACATACATGGTGACTGATAAAAAGTGCTTGTATTCAATTGTTTTCACCTGAAGTCTCAACAAGGTTATGGCTGTTTTCCAGATTGCTCGCACCTCAGATTCCAATGTCTCCCAGCAACCTACGCTTGGATGAAAACCTCCCAAATCTGCACATCAAACAGGAATGGCCACAACTCCTTTCTGAGAGTGAAGGGCTTTCCGGTCATTCTGAGATTGGGGGTTCCAGCAGTCTGCCATCAGAAGTCGAGCCGTTAAACTGTGGCATCTCTGGTTCTTATTCGTCATATTTCTTCAGCAATGACAGTAGCTCCTCACTGGGGTTTATGTCGAGTGCCAGCCCTCGTCAAGTGAGTAAACTTCAACTGGGCAATGGGAAGAAACGATCCGTTTCCATTTCGCCTCTTTCGACCGATGGGCTCGACATCACCGCCATCATTCGCACCTCTCCGACAGCACTTATCGCTCGAGTCAACGGGTTGAGGAGCAATCCCAACAGTTTGCTCCCTCAGTCTGGAGGAAGCCGAAAGAACTGCAGTGCGCAGTCCTGCTCTGTATTCGGCAGCCTGTGCAGCTTGGCTTCCCCTAACTCATCCCTAACACGAAGTGCTGGACAAGAGGATACCGACGGAGACCATGTTCCATTGCAGCAAGTACAGGAAAACATGGACCTCAGTCTGGTCACGGGCAACATGATCGTTCAGCATGGAGTGACAGAGGGTGGCAATAAAATTAACTTTTTCAAGCATGAGCCCATTGATGAATATTCACATGATACAAAACTATTTCAGCACCATCATGGTTCTCCTCCCCCATACCATTGCCAGCAGCACTTTGCTCAACCCCATGGGACCATACCTCAGTTACACAGGCAACTAGCCAATGGACAGATTCAACTTGAAGATGCAGGTGAGCTGGCCAAGAACTTTGGGAAGCAGGTGTGCCGATGGATCGATTGCAGTGCTGTCTATGACCAGCAGGAGGAGCTGGTGAGGCACATCGAGAAAATGCACATTGACCAGCGTAAAGGCGAGGACTTTACTTGTTTTTGGGCTGGGTGTGTGAGGCGATACCGGCCCTTTAATGCTCGCTACAAGCTCCTGATACACATGAGGGTTCATTCTGGAGAAAAGCCGAATAAATGCATGGTAAGTCTATTTACATTATTGGTGCCATGAATCCCAGAAAATGCATCAATGTACAAGTTATTTAAGAAAGAACTGCAGATGCTGGAAAAATCGAAGGTAGACAAAATTGCTGGAGAAACTCAGCGGGTAAGGCAGCATCTATGGAGCGAAGGAATAGGTGATATTTCGGGTTGAGACCCTTCTTCAGACTGATGTGGGGATGGGGGGAGCCCCACCACCACCCCCACCACCGCCCCCACCCCAACATCAGTCTGAAGAAGGGTCTCGACCCGAAACTTCACCTATTTCTTCGCTCCATAGACGCTGCCTCACCCGATGAGTTTCTCCAGCATTTTTGTGTACCTTCAATATACAAGTTAATTATTATTGTAGACACAAAATGCTGGAGTAATTCAGCGGGGCAGGCAGCATCTCTGGAGAGAAGGAATGGGTGACGTTTCGGGTCGAGTTTCTGTCCCGCTGAGTTACTCCAGCACTGGTGTCTACCTTCAATTTAAACCAGCATTTGCAGTTCTTTCCCAAACATTAATTGTTTTTGTAATAGGTGATTCTCCTGCCATTGGCGGCTGTCAGTGGAAACAGGGCTTATAATGTCCCACGAACTTGAACCGTGAAAGCGCAGCAGTTTAGAAATAGATTTTGGCCCTTCAATGAAACTATGTTTTGGGGGAACATTTTGCTAATATAGGAGGATGAATGACACTAATAGTTGTGCTAGAGTTATTGATGAAATTTGGGTCATGAATCAATTGCTGACATTTTTGGAGATTGTTAGCTGATGTGGGTTTTTTCCTGCTCTGTAGGCCATGTGCACTTCTACAGTATATGTATGAAGCAAACTGCTGGGGAAACTCAGCGAGTCACGCCGCATCTGTGGAGGGAAATAGACTGACAATTTTGCAGGATGAGATTGTCCAGATGAGGGGTCTCAACCCAAGACATTGACTTACATTTCCCTCCACCGATGCTGCCGGACCCACTGAGTTCCTCTGAACACAAGTTAAAGGAAAGGGAGAGTCCTCCCATTGTGATGTAACTAAATTCAAGGTCTTGCAGCACCAAGAATGTGATGGTCACTGATCCATATAGTTCACCAATCATTTTGTGCATACTGAAATGGAGACATGAGCAACAGCAGTCGCTGGGATCTGGAGCAAAAAACAAACGGATGAGATGCTAGAGCAGTATTTATTTTTCCTCAGCAGGATCCAAGGGGAGCATTAAGGCCTTGAGCATCTCGTCTCAAATCCCATAATATCATAAAGCCCAGAGATATTGTTGCATTTTTGAGAAAGCCGACGAGAGAGGCACGAGTGACTGTGTAAATTTTTTTTATTGCTTTGAATGGCATATTCAACATAGGCAAACTTCATGGTAACTTCATGGTTGTTTTTGTGTGTTTTCTTTGGTGGTGTTTCAAATATTAATGTTATTGTCGGTAAGTTCTTGTCTTTGAGACACAAGTGTGACCATATGCTGCTGTTATTTCTGCGCTGAATGACTGGATTAATACAATGCTGCTTCATGGATCAATATTTAATATCCTTATTATTGAAATTACTTTTCAAATGCTGGACAAAGTGAATGCATTGGTTCCAGATAATTCAGATTTGGTTGTTATTAGTATATTGGTCAAAGGTCTGATCAATTCCTTGTTACTCTTTTTAATGAGTGCCATTTGATATGTCGTGATATGTTTGAGCGTACTTGTTATAGGTTTGACTCAGTCTTCCACCACTAGGCTGGTTCCATAACTACCTACCAAGTAAGTTGATAGGTTGAGTAGGAAATGTGTAGGAAGGAACTGCAGATGCTGGTTTAAACCGAAGATAGACACAAAAAGCTGGAGTAACTCAGCGGGACAGACAGCATCTCTCGAGAAAAGGAATGGGTGACATTTTGGGTCGAGACCCTTCTTCAGACTGATCACCCATTCCTTCTCTCTAGAGATGCTGCCTGTCCCATTGAGTTATTCCAGCTTTTTGTATCTATTTTCAGGTTGAGTAGGATAACACACCTGAAGATTCTCAGATGTAATATGTTAGTGTATCTCAGATGGGGTATCTTGAAATGGTTGTTAAAGCTAGGCAGGGTTACAGTTTTCCTGCTTTTGTTTTCGATTCAGTACCGCTTGTTGGCATCTGTGGGACATGCATGTGTATGCATATGTATATGTGCATGTCATAAAGGTAGAACGCAGTTGGTCTCTGATGTCCTGTCATTATAGTCTACTGGGAGTCACAACTCCAACTCAATCTAAATAGTAGGAGTAGCTTTAGTAGGAGAAAGTAAAAATTCAGGGAAATAACATTATAATGATTTATAAAGCAACGTCATGTCTTCTGTTTGCAAGAATTTATAGTCTGGCTGTGTAATAGCTGTGTCAGGTAGACGTCTTCCCAGATAAATTTAATAAAGATTTAAGAGCCTTTAGGAGAATTATGAAATATATTGCCTCTTTACCACAAGGAGTAGTCACTATCAAAACAAAGGGAATGATTAGTTCACTGATGAAATTCAATCCCTTAAATTCGTTGATAAAAAAAATCCAACTTCACAATAATCACCTCAAAGGTTTTCAAGTCTGAGTTAGCTTAAATCAATGTTTGTCTTGGAAGTTTGATTTAATGATATTGTACATGAAACAAGAATTAAATAAAATTACAATAACAATCGGGTTAACTATAAAACATGACAGGATATTACATGAAATAGGATAAATTATGTGGTTTCCTTTCAAACATTTTCAGTGCCTCGAGCCAATTAGAAGCAGCAAGTTTAATGTTGTCTGACTGAAAATCAGCCTAATTTCTTACTTTGCTGTTTTCAGAAGCGGAGAAAAAGATAATCCATAAAGAAACTAATAGTTTCTAAGGAGCCGATTGTTCCTTTGGCCATGAGCCTGTTCCCAATATCAGATGCTGGCTAAATGTCAAGCAGCTGTTTTGATGAGAAAATTCTATTTGAACTCTCGATCGTTTTTTTGGAAATAGTTACAGAGTGAATAATAAAGGGATTAAATATGTTTCTAAAGGCATATTGGAATTTTTAACTTCAATATCTCGTAAGTCACCTGTGAGCAAATAGTTTGGATTCCAGGCTAATATTCAGACATTAATATTCAAGTTACATTGAACAGGTAACAAACACAAGTCATGCCAGTGGATCTGTTCACTGTATTATATCATGCACTTTGCAATTCTAATTTCCCTCTCCTCAAGGCATTAGTCCAGTTGCTAGGATACTGTTCTGCAGACCTTGGCGGCTCCTGCTACCTTGCCAAAATGTCCACTCCTTAAATGCATGTCGAGGCTGCCAACATCGGCAAGCAATGTACTTTGACTTGGGACTCCTTTCAAACATTGACCACAGTACAATACTTTCCACTAAAAAATACTGGGTATTATCATTAATGAGAACCTTCCTTGCTCAGAGACCAGCCCGGTCTGGGAATAATGACTCTAAATTGCCTTGGTCGAGATAAGCTTATTTGCGAACAATTAGACTAACAATTGAACCTGTGACTCTTGCCCCTTTATACTTACCTGCTGAGACATTTTCTGAGTTAATCTAATTATCTACGCATGGACAGGAACTGCACCAAATCCTCGATTTTACAGCAAACATAAGGATAACTGTGACAATCGTTCTCAAAGGTTGTTACTTATATAAGTTATCTGGGGGGGGGGGGGGGTTACACAAAAAGCTGGAGAAACTCAGCGGGTGCAGCAGCATCTAAGGAGCGAAGGAGATAGGCGACGTTTCGGGTCGAGACCCTTCTTCAGACTGGGTCTCGACCCGAAACGTCGCCTATCTCCTTCACTCCTTAGATGCTGCTGCACCCGCTGAGTTTCTCCAGCTTTTTGTGTAACCCTCGATTCTCCAGCAGCTGCAGTTCCTTCTTTAACAATAAGTTATCTGGGGCATTGCTAAACAACAGGCTGAGGCAGAAGGGTTTGAAATTAAGCTTAAGCAATCTCCAGTAAACCTGCAGAACCGATTCTTCATTTGCATCTGTAAAATTGCACCCACCTTCAAGGTATATTCCCTCCAATTCTTGAATAACGAGTTTAAATAGTTTGAAAAATGATGGTTAGATTTCAGAGTCTCACTAAGTCTGTGGAAAAGCAGCTATTTTGTATTGTCCTATTATCCCATCATAGGGAGTGAATTACCTCAGTTAAATGTCAGGGCATAGTTGTGATGTCACAACATTTCTGACATTTTTGAACTTGAATAAAGAAAAACATGCAAAGACATGAATTAGGAATGAATTTCAGGAAATGGCAAGCTATTTTAGAGCAATAAATTACTTTTGAGCTAAAGTCACATAATAATGTAGGTCCACCAAGCAGTTAATTTGCACAGGGCAAGTTCCTGCAAACCACAGTGAGTTGGATAATCATTTGCAATGTTTGGCAGGATACTTCCAGAACTTTCTTACTGTTTCGAAGGTATGGTAGAAACATGTAAAGAGCACCTGAGAGGTGAGATGGTACCCCGTTTTAATGTCTCATCTGAAAGATGGTAGCTGCATTGCTACTGGCAGCAGTCCTCTGTATTTTAGATTGTGTTCAAGTGGTACAGTAGGTCTTGGGGGCATTACCAGCTCAGAAATGCATGTGGCAAATGTGCTATATTGTAGAAGAACAAGTACACTGATATTAAATCTATTTATCTACTAATTTCACATTAGAGACCAATCAATTGATTTCTAATTGCCTGCTAGAATCATATAGTCATAGCCCCAATAGAGCTATACGGCACAGAAACAGGCCCTTTGGTCCAACATGTTCATGACAACCAAGTTGGCTTATTGGGCTGGTCTCTTTTGCCTGTATTTGCTCCCTCGCCCTATAAACTGTTCCTACCCATATATCTGTCCTAATGTATTTTAAAAGATGTATTTGTGTCAGCATCAATAGCTTCCCCAGGCAGCTCATTCCAGATACGCGCAACCCTCTGAATGAAAAAGTTGCCCCTAAGGTCCTTGTTAAATATCTCCCCCCTCAATGTAAGCCTGGGCACACTAGTTTTAGACTCCTCCACCCTGGGGAAAAGGCATTGAGTGTTTACATTATATATACCCTCCATGATCTTGTACACCCCAATAAGACCATCTTCAATCTCTTATGCGCCAAATAAATAAATCACAGCCAATCCAACCTCTCCCTATAACTCAAGCCACAAGACCACCTTTTCCAACTTGATAACATCCTTAGGTGGACACAAAATGCTGAAGTGACTCAGCGGGACCGGCAGCATCTCTGGAGAGAAGGAATGGGTGACGTTTCAGGTCGACTCCACTGACATCAGTCTGAAGAGGGTCTCGACCTGAAATGTCATCCATTCCTTCTCTCCAGAGATGCTGCCTGGCCCGCTGAGTTACCCCAGCATTTTGTGTCTACCTTCAATTTAAACCAGCATCTGCAGTTCTTTCCTACACACTTGATAACGCCCTTCCTATATCTGGCGACCAGAACTGTATACAGTCCTCCAAGTGTGATCTCATCAAAGACTCGTACAGCTGCATCATGATGTCCCAGCCTTTGTACTCAATATCTTTCCCAATGTAGCCAAAGTGTGCCAAAGGCATTTTTCAGTTCATTGTCCACCTGACTGCCCATTTTCGGGGATCCATGCACCTGCAATCCCAGATCTCTCTGTTCTGCAACACTCCCTTGGGCTCTACCAATTACTGTGCAGGTCCTGCGTAACAACGTGTACCACCTCTGTGTAAAACAGTGGAAAATAAAATGTGAAACAGGACGGCAGGGTGGCGTAGCCGTAGATTTGCTGCCTGACAGGGCCAGAGACCTGCGTTCGATCCTGACTATAGGTGCTGTCTGTACGGCGTTGTATGTTCTCCCCATGATCTGTGTGTGAAAGTCTCCAACGTTTCTGCATCCATTCATTAATCGGCAACAATTCCCAATATTTGGAATAGTATGCTTGCTTAATGGTATGTCCTTTGAGATCTGGCTGCCAAAGACACAGCTGCTTTGCTGTATTTTTAGAGATGAAAGAACTGCTTTTTAACAGAAAGTACTCTGATGGACATAAAAATCGATACAGTGCAGAGATGCACACATAAACCTAATAGTACTGTTCTGTGAAACTCTCAGCTGAAAATTATAATGTCTGCAGGAATTTTACAAACTAGATTAGAGTAATCCACCTCCCTGTTTTAACACCATTAAATATGTTAAAGCAAATTCCATGCCAGGGTATTTTAACTGTGTGACATACTGCATGTACCACTTCATGAAATGGTTAGGGTGTATAAAAGAGGAAGGAAATTGGACCAACGTCCTATGAATTTATTTTATTTTGGTTGATCTTGGAAGAAGAGGAGGAGACACTTTGAGAGGATTTATGGTAAATGAACCCCTAGGAGATAAATTCAACCTGCAGTTCGAGAAGGATACCAGTAAAATGTCCCAAATTGGACAGTAATTTTTCATGCTTATGCTGGAAACTTGCATATTGGAATCTGCCAAGGAGCGGATTTTATATCACTGAAGGAAAATACTGTACAGATGCTTCTTGATCCAATAAGATGATGTAAATCTACATACATTCACACTTTTCTACTATCCAACACTGATCTGCATTTCTCTCTCCCTCCCTCCAATCACCAATCCAACTATCCGCAATCCTCGAGATCTCCGGCTAAGTTGTTTCAAAAGCAGAGTGTTGTCTTCTGAAAACCAAAATAATTAATTTGGGTAGGTAACGATTACTGTAGATGATCCCATTGTTTCCAAATCTTTTCAATTGCGTTTTTGTTTTTTGTTTAGAAATTCCAGTTAAACTATGACTGTAAAGTTGCAGGTGGGGTTGACGAGAGGTGGATGTTGCTGGGAATTCAGCACAAGCTGCCAAGGCAACTTGGATATTTTATGTGTAGGAAGGAACTGCAGATGCTGGTTTATACCAAAGATATTTGATGTTAGCCATTTAAAAAAAATTACCTGATCGTAACTATTGCCAAAGGACTTTTTGTCATCTGAATTGAACATGGTTTAGTAAACTAAATTCAGATCACAAAAAGTCAGCTGGCAACAGTTATGATCTGGTAATCCTAAAACAATACTTGGTTTTATATAGTTTCTTTTGAGTTTCTACATCTGTTTCTCTCAGTTTGCTTTTTTTTTTCCCAATCTGTTTTATTCCGCTCTTTATCTCAGTGCATTCTGCATTTGTCTTTGCCTTGATCGTTTTCTGCTCAATATGTATATCTGCCTCACTCTCTTTCTCTCTTTCCACTTCCTTTTCACAACCATTGCCCCTTCTTCTGCTTGCCCATTTCTGTTCCCTCTTCCTATCTTTCCTCTTTCTGGTATCTGGTTGTATTTATGTCTCTGTCACAATGTAAGTGCCTAATTCTTACCAGCTTTGAACTTACTGTTGAAGGGAATGCTAACAGCTCATTTGCAAATAATAACTGTAAATACATTATGGGATGTGGACATTGCTACTAAGGCCAGCTCTTATTTTACATCTTTATATGTTTTTGAACTGTGTGGCTTCACAGACCAACAGAATTGTTGTGGGTCTGGAGTCACACGTAGGCCAAATCTGGCTAAAATGACAGATTTCTTGTCCCTAGCTTAGAAACATTACTACTGTTAATGGGCCCTAAATATATGTGGTGTGACACCAAGTCATAAATACGCAAAAGGATGTTTTCTATTTTCTCACTTGTGCTGGTTTATTCATTTTAAGGCTGGGTTCCAGTTGAACAAAACGCCAGTGTTCTGCATCCTAGAGTTCTTTACCTTGACCGTCAAGCTGGGATTTCAACCTAGAAGACCACTTATCTCAGTCAAGGAAGACCAGAGGAACTATATGCATTGTCAGGAATGCTGCCCGTGGAAATGTTAGCCTGAGCATTGGTATGCCGGCTTGGGTGGATGCACAGATCTGTCTGTCATTGAAAGAAAAGCAATGTGAAAGGAGTGCAAATGGTAGAAACAGCATTCAATCTGACTTTTACTCAACTTCAATTACACTTTTTGAGTTGGGTTCATTTGTAAGATTGTTTTGGAAAAGATAGCTGGAATTTCTAAGGTAGAAGGAATCGATGCGGTGGTCTCTATCGCAGAAACTTTGACAGGAAGTTTTGACATGGAAATGTCATAAATTATTATTTTTCAATATTCCTGGCGCATATCCTGATTATGCTCGAACCTTCTGCTTTTTCCCCAAAATTGAAAAAGTGTTGGCAGCATTAAACATGATGACCTGATATCCAAATATAAACCCTCCTCATTCATCACTGCAAGTTTTATCACTAAAATAAAACCACTGCTCAACCATTATCGTGCTGCCAAACTACTTGCTCAGCATCAAAGTTGATAATGAAACTGAATTTCATCTTGTTTAATGGTGGCAAAGCCGTTTCAAAGGGATTGGTTGAGTTTCAGTGCTGTCTACCACTGGAAGTCTTGGATTTCTATGCATGTGCAAGAAAGCACACAAGTTTGACACTCCTTGAAGGGGTGCCAATGCAATCCACTGACCCTCAACTTTGCATAAGAGTAGATTGGAATTGGACCATCTGTGACCCTGTGGGAAAGGTGACATGAATAAATGCTTTACCTACTTACTAAATGCTTCGTGTTGGAAAGAACTGCAGATGCTGATTTAAATCGAAGGTAGACACAAAATGCTGGAGTAACTCAGCGGGACAGGCAGCATCTCTGGAGAGAAGGAATGGGTGACGTTTCCGGTTGAGACTTCTTCAGACTTGCTTTACCTACTTTGCTTCAACTTAATATTTTAAATTGTTTGGTTCTTTAATGTGTTTTAATTTTTTTGTAGTTTTAAGTGCCCTATTTTTACAAGTCATTTCAATCAGTTTTAATAGTTTTAAAATATCTGTATCAAACCATTTAAAAAAAAATGGTAAATAGGCTTTTATAGCCTTTGAGAAATAACGAATTGTGGGAAGTTAGCAGAACATTTTGGAGGTGAGGATTTAGGCTTACTCACAGTGTGGAATCGACTGCCTCACTAGGTGCTCATAGAGTGCAGAGGGTCTGCTTATCCATGCCATGGCATCTGGAGAAAGTAACTGGGGATGCAGTATCTGGACGGTGTGTCTGAACAGTGGGCCGACTCCAGGATGATCCAACTAATTGACAGTTTGAATAGTTTTTCTAAACCAATTACAGAGCATTGAGAAGCAGGAGTGTGAGGGGTAAGCATGGACTTGCAATAAATCTGTAGGTTGATCGAAAATAAATCGTGGCATACTGTTTTGTGCCGAACATTCAATGCAAGTCTTCTTCAGGTAATCTGTCTTCCAGACACATTCATGTCAAATCTCATTCATGTCCAATAACTGCAAAATCTATTTTGACAGTGATCACACATTAGCTGTTTCACTCTATTAATTGCCCATTATCTACTCTACATTGAGTGCCTGACTTTCATTTCACCAGCCAGATACTTCCAATTGACTCTGGGCAAAGACAACAAATCAATAAAGATCATTCAAAGGTTTTATAAAAAACATAAATAATGCAGGTTCGTGTATGTGGCTGCCTAGCATTAATTGCATGCATAGCTTTAAATGTTTTGGCATTCACCTATAAACAGGCCCCCTGCCCGCAAGACCAATGATGCATAAGACAGCTGAGTATTGTGTTAATCACAAAAACGTTGTAGGTGGCAGCTTTCTGTATTACTGGTTAGAACTTTATTACTGAGTACTAAGAACCCAGAGCAGAAAGTGGGCCGCTAAAACTTTCATATAGTTTGCAGATGCAGGAGTTTGGTAATTTTTTTTCTGACGTAGCATCCGTGCTTCTGAGACCAGGCTTGAGTGCTCAGCTCCGCACAGTTTTGACAAACAGTGAATCTCACAGTTTTGCCAACATTGAGGTACTTAGGGAACCTGTAGATGATTGGCACTGCAGATTATCCTAGGAATGCTATCTTTGGCAAACACAACAAATTGAAACTGTTGCAGTCATCAATGGTATTTTACGAGCTGCATATAAATCTCGATTCAAAACGGAAAAATCTTAAGGCCTAGTTTGGATCAGAGAGTGAAAATTGAAGTGAAGTGGAAAGTACTGAATATTTTGATACTATAACGTAACATTTGTTTGAATGAATTGTCATAATCTCTAGGTGATCTAGGATTGAGAGTGTACTATTTCAGTGGAGAAAAAGAAAGGATTAGGAATTGTAGCAGAAACTGTTCTAAAAAAGCCAAGCAGTTTTTTCTCCAATGGCCAATTTTCCATTGTTGTTTTTTTCTACTGTAAGACATCTATTATCACTGGTTAAAATCCTTTGTAATATTTTTATTTTGTCTTTTGTTCATTGATGTAGATCTTGAATATTTAACCTTCCCAATGAGTTTCTGTAAGTGTAATTCTTATTAGGCATGTTGTACAAAATCTATTTATATTACCAACTATAAGACAGGTTTGTAACATAAGTGAAAGGATCATATACAAAATTAAAATATATTATGTGTAGGGTGGTGTCTGAGATTGAGAAGACAGTGACTGAACAGGTAAAACTTAGGCAGTCTTATGTAAATGGTTACTGTATGCAAATCAGAGAATCCAATATGCAATAAGGATTTGCTCTGGATACATAAATGTACGGTGTATGTTAACAATTTTGTATGCAAATTAGGCAGGAATGTATGTAAATTATGTAAGTAAGTTTATTGGCCAAGTATTCACATACATGGAATTTGCCTGGGTACTCCGCCCACAAGTAACAACATGACATACAGTGACAGTTATGAATGACTCGGAAAACACTAAACAATAATAATAAAACATTAATGATAAAACACCATTGATCAAGCATGTGAACCAACAAAATACCAGATCAAAGGGAGGCTACATATTTTTGGCTGTTGGATAAAAACTGTTTTATGTCTGCTGTGGCAGCTTTGACTGTCCGGAGTCGCCTTCCAGAGGGAAGTGATTCAAAGAGTTTGTGGCCAGGGTGAGAGGGGTCAGAGATGGTCTTGCCCGCTCGCTTCCTGGCTCTAGCAGTGTACAGTTCATCAATGGAGGGAAGGTTGCAGCCAATAACCTTCTCTGCTGATCAGACGATTCGCTGCAGCCTCCGGGTGTCATGTTTGGTGGCTGAGCCAAACCAGACCACGACTAATTAAACTATTAAAAATTAAACAGTGTTGTATACAAAGTATATAAAAATGCTCAGCATAAATCGAGGAATATTGTTGCTGTGCTCCATATTCTATGGATGTAGGTGCATAAGACGATGGCAGTGGATGGTAGAGTGAATGGTGGAAGCAGAGTTGGTTACAGTATTTAGGAAATGTTGAGACAGGTAGTTAAATCTCCTCGGCGTAGAAAGCTACAGGCCACATATGGTAGATGGGATTAATATGAATGGGTATCCACTACTCAATGTAGACAAGGTGTGCTGAATGACCTGTTTCAATGCTGTATGACTCAATGACAATATTACATCATGCAATCATAGTACATTTGATAGATATTCAGATTTTAAACTTAAAGCGAAACACTGCAGAAGCTGGAAATCTGAAATCAAACAAGAAATGCCAGTAATACCTAATCATTTAATATTTTCAGTACTTTATATTTTATTGCATATATTAATGGTATTTTATTCTATGATCTTGAAGCTATGATATACTTTGAAATTTTATGGTATTTGCTGTCAGGTAAGCTAATTTTAACAGAACAATAAGGGAAAAAATGGTTTGTACCAATTTATAAAAGGTTTGGCAAATGTTACTAATAATCTAGGATTTTGTTCAATGAATTTGACAAATCATGCATCAAATGGGCCTAGTCCTAATATGTACCAAATTCCTATTGTGTACCAAACTCAGCTATTAGTCGTTTGCCTGTTCGTTCATTGTTTATTTGTGAAGCCCATTAGTTTGACTGGAGGAGTTCTGGGTGGAGGGTTCATATACTTGAGCACAAATCATATTATTGCATTGTGGAAATCTTGCTCTTTCCAGTGTCTTGCACCCTTCTAGAAACATAATGTTAAGCAGTTACTTTATATTTCCCCCTCAAGTTTGTCTCTCTACTTGTTCTCTGAAGGAATTGGCTTGTGCTGAGGTCTAGCTGCAACAACATTGAATACAAGCTGATGCCTCAGCTTAATGGTGTCAATAGTCTAGATTCCTTGCAGGCACGTGCCTTGAGTAATTACTCAGGGTAGGCACTCAGTCTGCTTTAAAAAAAAAATTAAACCGCGCATGCGCAGATTGTTCTCCCCGTTAAATAAATAAATAAATAAATAAAGACAGTGACATTTCAATTTGCCCAAGGCTTCCTAGTCCTAGACCAATTGGGGGAACAGTTCCTTTCACAGCGTGTGTAGAGTCTGTGCCAGGGGTAAAGTTGTGGGGAGGGCACGAGTGTTGAGAAGGAGGGTGTCGGGGATACTGCCAGTAACTCACTCACCGCTACCCCAGCTCTCCGGGCGCGAAGCCACACACTATAGCTGGGGATAGAAGCAGCTCGGGTAGCTACGAGCGGCCATCGGGAGCCTACAGCAGAACTGGCCGCCACTTCAGTGCCTTCTGCCGGCCCGCTCACCTTTGGCAGTGCTCGCCATCGGAACACCTGTCACCTGCCGTTCGCCGACTTCGCTCATTTCAGCGGCTTCCTGCAAATCCTTAAATTCCCACAGCCGAGTAACCTCAATCGCGCTTTCGGAATTTAAGGACATGAGTGAGGCCAGCGAGCGGCAGGAGAGAGGTTTTTAGACGGAGAGTTGCTAGAGGTGAGTGGGGACCGGCATAAGGAGCTAAGGTGGCGGCTGGTTCCGCTGTCCGGCCCGGCGGCCGCTCAGCCACCCGATCTACTTCTCTCTCTCCCCCCTCCCCCCCCCCCCCTCAGAGCGGTGGCATTGCATGCCTCCATGCAAGGAGCGGCGCAAGTGGATGCTCCCGACCCTCATTCATAACATTCGTGCCCTCCCCGCAACTTTACCCCGGGCCAGACTCCCCAAACGTTGTGAAAGGAGCTCTCCCCCCACGCCCCGGGAAATACAGTATTTAACAACATAAACACAAAATGTACTTACCACATTATTGGTACACGACAAACCATAGTTGAAAACCCCGCCAAGAAACTTGCCCTGCGCATGCGCAGTAGACTGATGTGCATGCGCAGTACAGCAAAGGCAGAATTTCTGTTGCCTTCAGCCCCAATTGAAATTGACGGCTTCAGACAGCACTGACGGCACGTGGGCTGCACAGACCTTCCCGTGTTACAAGCGCTGCGGATGAAAGGCACGGAGAATTATGCCTACCTAAGAGATCGGTCTTACATAGGCATAATTCTCCCATGCCTTTATTATTTATATTTAGTTATTACTATGTTATAATTTTAGTCAGGGTAGGCAGTGCCTACCTTGCCTACCCTGACGGCACGTGCCTGATTCCTTGGTTCCAGAAAGAATGCAGTTGCATCCTATTATTGTTCCTGCCTTCAGTCCAAATTTTAAAGCAAGACTAGATGAGGAATAGTGGCTTTTGAATTTTTCTGTTCACCCGTCCCTCTGATATAAGCATACTAAATGTCTGTACAAATAGTGCTGCATACTGCCCTTCCGATCATCAGCTGGTTGGACAGAACAAATGTTGGAGTAGGATATTTCAGAACATGTGCCCATTTCCGCATTAATCAGTGCACATTCCAATCAGGACATTAGAGTGAGCTCAAATAATTATTTTTTATCAATGAAACTCATTTTATGTATTTCAGTTCCTAAATAAATATTTCTTATTTTCTGCAGCATTAAGCAGCAGATTAATAATGGGCAGCGCAGTGGATCAACAGTTGCCCCACTGTGCCAGAGACCCAGGTTTGATCCTGATATATGTGGTGCCTGTGTGGAGTTTGTACATTCTCCCCATGTGGGTTTTCTACGGGTGCATTTCTCACCTCATGCCAAAACCGTGTGGGTTTGTAGGTCAATTGGTTTCTGTAAATTACCCCAAGTATATCGGGAGTGGATGAGAAAGAGAGACCACATAGAACTGGTGTGAACGGGTGATCGATGGTCGGCGTGGACCGAAGGGCCTTTTTCCATGCTGTACCTCTAAACTAAAGCAATACTGTATTAGTTTTCAGATTAATGATTCATTTTGCCAGTTTCACTTCACAAGGGAATTAAAAACATGAACATTTGTATTACATGCCTGAATTCATTAATTCCTTAATGCTGCTTTGGTTCAACAAAATATAAAAAGTTAAAGAGCTGTAATGTTCCTGATATGTCTCCACACGTCAAGCGCTTTATGTCAACTGGGATAGAACATTTGTTTCCAGATCTTGAAACTTTGGAACTGTTTCTGAAACAGAACAAGCATTCAGTTAACTGGAAAACAGTTGTTGGTTTTAAAGTGGAAAAAAAAAATTCCTTTCAGCATTGTGCAGATTTTCCAGCTAACCAATTCTGGATTTGGATCCAGAATCATGATCATTTAGCGACACAAGAACATAATGCAACAATCAGAAAGGACCTTTCAGCCAAAAGACCCTTCCAACATTTGGCTTTCTCACAGATCGCTACAACTCTTGGCAGATGGTTTATTATTGAAAAGGAGGGTATAGATTTTTATATTTTATAATGATCATTCTTTCTTTGTTCCATGAAGTGAAATCATGTTATATTTTATCAGTGCATAAGTGTGTAAGTATGTTGCCTGAATTTCCCTTGTCTCTATTATACCAGTACCATGAGTACGACCGCCACGGGTACCATGTAATTCCGTGCTACCTGCTCTATGGTCGGATAGTTGGCGACCAAACCGTCTCCCCCACCTGGTTTGCCAGGTGAGGAGGGGGCTGTGAACCCCCATCAGGACCATAAAGAAGAGCTGTCAAAGGGCTGATGAGCTTCCAGCGAGCCAACGGCCACCCACATTTCAGTAGAAGTTGCGATCACTGTCATACATAGCATTGTAAGGAATGATGATAAAACACACACACCAAAATCCTATACTTCCAGTGGCAGAAGTACCACTCGCACACAAGAAAGGCAATTTAAGGGCCTGTCCCACTTACGCGATTTTTTCGGCGACTTGCCCTGCAACATGTGACGCCTGTATGGTCGTGAGCAGTCGCCCAAAGAGTCATACCTTTTTCTGGTCGCCGCTGGATTTTCAACAGATTGAACATTTTCGGCGACCTGCTGCAATTATGAAGGGTGCCGGCAAGTCGCCGAAGGAAATCACATAAGTGGGACAGGCCCTTTACAGTCAAATTAACCTCCCATGCTATATGTTTTAGTATTGTAGGAGGAAACCGGAGCACAGGAGAAAATTCACACAATCACTGGGAGAATGTAAACTCTCCCCAAATAAAACTGCAGATCAGGAATGAACCCCAGTGAACCCCAAGATAGCTAAGTACTAACTGTGGAACTTTCAATTTTCTCTTTTCTAAAGAGAAGAGCACCAGCTTGTCCAGTCTTTCCCATTTTTCCTACATAAAAAATAATTGAAGGAATTTAGTGTGACTGACTGATTAGGGTCCGGATCATTACTTTTGATCCATTATATAGTGGGCCGCTGAAGCCTGATGGCAGCAGTTTGTAATGTACTCCAGAATCTCTTGCACTACATAAAGCATATGCATCTAATGGGTTCAGAGCCCATTCATCATCTACTTTAAAAAATATATATAATTGTTTTGTCCTGGCAGAACACTTGGATTGCTCAATGTTCTAATGAAGAAGGCATTGGAGAAAAGCCACATCTGTTTCCACATCTTCTAATCTTGACTTGTTTCCCCATAGTGGCCTCATGTTTTCCCAATATCTGCCAGTACCTGTTATAAATATTGGACACAAATGAATAAACATGTTTGGATATTCCAGGTGAAAGGAAGAACCAGAATTTTTTTTTTCACAGGTCCACTACATGTAGAAACAGTGTCCAATCATATAATATTGCTCTTATATCAAATGAAGTGTTACTACACGGATAACCCCCTTAGTAAAACCTTGCAAATTGTTGATCTTTTATCATGCTCTTGGTTCACAGATGGAATATTCTTACTAAAAATAATTGAAAGCAATAAAAAGATTAAAACAATAAAACATATGAGCTTAGTGGAGAAACAAAGAACTGCTGATGCTGGTTTAGACCAAAGATAGACACAAAGTGCTGGAGTAACTCAGTGGTTCAGGCAGCATTCCTGGAGAAAAAGGATGGGTTGAGATCCTTCTTCAGACTTTTCAGACCGAAAACCGTCACCTATCCTTTTTCTCTAGAGATTTGTCTGAAGCACTGAGTTACTCCAACACTTTGTGTCAATCTTAAATATATGAGGGTTACACAAAAAGCTGGAGAAACTCAGCAGGTGCAGCAGCATCTAAGGAGCGAAGGAGATAGGCGACGTTTCGGTTCGAGACCCTTCTTCAGACCTCCTTAAATATATGAGCTTGTTCACCAGCCTAGAAATTCGTGGGTTATCTCTATTTCTCTTCTTAACCGAAGGAACAACATTGGCTGCTCTCCAGTTCTCCGGCCTCTCCCATGTGGCTTGAGAGGATACAACGATCTTCATCAAGGCCTACGCAATTTCTCCCCTGCCTCTCTCAATAACTTTGGATAGATCTCATCAGGCCCTGGGATTTATCCACCTTAATGTTGTTCAAGAGACCCAACACCACCTCCTCCTTGATCTCAATTTGCCTTGAATCTATTAGTATTGCTCTCACTAACCTCCAAATCCTTCTCCTTGGTGAATACAGATTCAAAGTGCCTGTTCAGTACCTCACCTACATCCTTTGACTCTCGGAATAAATTCCCTTCTTTATTCTTGCTCAATATTTTAAACTTACTATTATTCGAATAGCTTTAGTATAGCAGTCACCCAGAGAGTTCCTTCAGAGATATTTCATGGCTGATTATGACATAAATTCCTAAGCGGTTAAAACACAATTTTCTCAGAAATTATATTATTAAACATTAATTGATAAAGTAACATAATCATGTTATGAAATGATGGCAGTAAGTATTATTTATTACAATATCAAAGCCTCATGAAGTATACAAACAACACAAGATTCCAAAGGCTGCAAACTGTACGCCAAGAAACATTTCTTAATTTTCTTTGTTGTTATTTGTTTATTTTCCTCATAAAATTGTGTAATCATTTATTCTCAGATCTCCATGAATCCATCAGTTTTCTTTGCCAATTCCCCATTCGCATTTCCTCTCAGAATCATCAGATTGTTGCTGCCTAACTTTGTGCCTGTTTGAAACCTCTACAACCTGTTTTTCAACATTGTGAAAGCTCTGTCTGGCTCAGACTGCGATTAAATTTGTTAGTTCCACCTCTCACCTGCAGAATGACTGATATTTTTTAACACTACTTGGATCTCACTGCTGCTTACCCACTCGTCTCCTCAAACAACCAGCCTCTAAATTCCAGTTTACATAAACACCAATCTGAAACCCACACATTCATATCTTGTCCCACTTTTCAAATTTCCATTATAGACAACTTTTTCCCAATACATTGGGGAGGTGATCATATTGGATACAGAGTGGGATTAACCTCAGATGTGGGCTCTCATTACACATCCTACCTGGCTACTGGGAGACACAACACACATAAACCTCTATGCTTGCTGTTATATAATATCATTGCTGATCTTTTACCTGAAGCCACTTTCCTGCACTGATCCTATAATTTTTGATCCCCTTCATAATTCAAAATCTATTGATCGGTATCTTAAATATATTCAACAATTGATTACCCAGAACCCACTTGGATAAAATATTCCAAAGATTCACTACAGATTCTAATCGCAGATTTGAATGCCCAATTTCTTATGTTGAGAATCCAACTCTTGGTTCTAAAGAAACTGGCCAGGTGAAATACAATTTATTTTTTAATCAAATGAGAATTTTGTACCTTTCATTGAGATCATCTTTTATTTATCTAAACCAAAGGAAAAATAGGCTTAGCCTATTTAATCATAAGACAATCACCACAAGAGACCTTCTGTGCCAGGAATGAATCAGAATGAATCTTTGCTGCGCTTCCCCATCTCAGTTATGTTATTTCTTTGGGAGGGAGACCAGACTTCTTCACAATATTCCAGGTACACTCTCAACAAGGAGCTATACAGTTAAAATGCTTTTGCAATAAAAGTTAACATATTATAGAGAAATGTGAGGTGTTGCACTTTGGGAGGACTAACGTGCAGAACCTACACAGTATAGGGCTCTGGGGAGTGTTGTAGAGCTGAAAGATCTAGGAATACAGCTTCATAGTTTGGTGAAAGTGGCATCACAGGTAGATAGGGTGGTCAAAAAGTCTTTTGGCACATTGGCTTTCATCGTTCAGAGCATTGAGTATAGAAGTTGGGAGGACATTTTACAGCTGTTGAAGACATTGATGAGGCTGCATTTAGAGTATTGTGTTCAGTTTTAGTCAGCATGTCAGAGGAAAGATGTTGTCAAACTGGAAAGGGTGCAGAGAAGATTTACGAGGATGATGCCAGGACTCAAGGGCCTGAGCTATAGAGAAAGATTGAGCAGGCTAGCACTCTATTCCTTGGAGAGCAGGAAGATGAGGGGTGATCTTACAGAGACGTATAAAATCATGAGAGGAATAAATCGGGTAGACGCACAGTCTTTTGCCCAATGTAGGCGAATTGAGAACCAGAGGACATAGGTTTTAGATAAGGGGAGAAAGATTTAATAAGAATCTGAGGGGTAACCTTTTCAAGCAAAGTGTGGTAGATGTATGGAATTAGCTGCCAGAGGAGGTTGGTGAGGCAGGTAATATCATGCGTTTAAGAAACATTTAGACAGGTACACGGATGGTGTGTAGGAAGGAACTGCAGATGCTGGTTTAAACTGAAGATAGACCAAAAAGCTGGAGTGGCCTGTTTCCTTTATCATCGTTACTTTTTTTGCATATCTTTTATTCATTGTTCTTTATCTCTCCACATCACCGTCTATATCTCTTGTTTCCCTTATCTGTAACCAGTCTTAAGAAGGGTCTTGACCCGATTTCCCAATTTACTAAAAATCAAATGTGCTTTGATCCTTCATGGTTTACATTGTTTGGATTCAAAAATCTTAATTTCACACTGAACTAAATCACTTTCAATTCTTATATAAAATTCTATCTTATTATGAGCACATTCCTCTAAAGCCCACCAAAGTGCCATATTAGCATTAACTACATTTAATTGCTGAATACTTCATCTAAAATAGCCTATTCCCTTTGCTGATTTCTCAACATGCTGATCTACAAATTCATCTGTCATACAATCTTTGAATTGGTCCTCCATTCTACTATTGCTCCTTTGCTTAGCCCAGTCAATGTGTACATTACTAATGTTTTCTACATTTTCCTGTTTCTGAACTCAATTCAACTGATGTTACTTATTGACATTCTGATCTATAACCCTTCCTCTCCTATCTTCATCTCATTCTTTATTATCAGAACCACCTCTCCTGTTTGTTTCATCTAATCTAAATGTATTCTCAAATATTTAATTTGCAATCTTGTTATCTTTGCAACCATGTCTCCCCAAAGATTGTGAGATCATTATTTCCATTTGAGCCATTAATTTGTCTATTTTTTAATGAATTATGTGTGCATTCAGTTTTGACCTTATAGTATTTTCCCCTGCTCTGACACTATTTTGAGGCATGTTCTTATGATTGAGTTATTACGTCATTGACATGTTCTTGGGAAGTCCAGGCACTGAGCTAGGTCTAGTAGCAGATCACCAGCTGTGAAGGGCAGTAGGGAACCAGAAGATGATTGCTGTATAGAAATAACAAGAAAACTAAAATGCTTAGGAAATGTGTACGAAGGAACTGCAGATGCTGGTTTACACCGAAGTTAGACACAAAACTCATACACGAGGAACTAATAAATGAGGAGAAGGTGATCAGAAATAGAGACATTTTGTAAATGTGTGAAATGAATCCTCTTTACGCAATATAACAGAAAAGACCGTACACACTCGGGTCAGGCAGTGGGATTAAGAGTTACATTAAAAGTTGTGATTTAAACATCGTGGCTTGCTGTTGATGAAGAATACATAAGTTATGTGGAATTTCAAGAACCGCCAACCATATTTACATAGTGCTGTTTTTCAATATGTTTAGTTCACAGCCCACTGTTTTGGAAGCGAACTGCGGTTCAGTGTGGGTGAGCTGTTACTGTCCTGCAATAACTGTCCTACAATAAACAATAAACAATTATGGTTAGGCTCTTTCAAATTGTTGTGCACTAAAATCCATCAACCCATGAAATATTGTTCTAAGAAAAATGGGTATTGCGACAGAAATACCACTTAGTTTGTTTGAGATGAGTTAGTTATCAGATGACCTCCTTAGCTTCATGATGAAAGTGTTGCTAAATCATCCCAGAAATTGCTCGTGTTACCTTATAATGTCCGTTAAACACTCACTTTGAAATGTTGTTTTGATGTTGCTTGAAGCTTCATAATATTATCAATATGCAACTATATTGGAAGATATTAGAAAAAAAGAAAAGGGCTTTTTGTTTGAAAATAGATTCAGAAAGCCTACCATCATGGGGATAGTCCAGCGAAGAATGTTGTTTTGCATTCAGCAACGTGAGTTGGAAAGTGCTTAATAATGGTTAATAATATCATTAATAATGGTTGAGGTTGTAATCCTCTCCATGACATGCGACAGTGTAGTCAGGGACAATATGACTTCCACATGAAAATTAGCCATTTGAATAAAGTATGTATGAGTCTTCTTAGAACTGTACCGCAAGTCACTCAATGTTTTTGTGCAGAATTTGATTGATTGTTTGATTGAAAGATACATCATGGAAACGTGCCCCTCAGCCCACCAAGTCCACACCGGCATTGGTAACCCGTTCGCATTAGTTCTACGTTATACTGTTTTCACACCCACTGCCAACACACCAGGAGCAATTTACAGAGGCCAATTCACTTACAAACCTGCATGTCTTTGGATGTGAGTGGGAAACCAGGGCACTTGGAGGAAATGCACATGGTCACAGAGAGAACGTGCAAATTCAACACAGATAGCACCCGAGGTCAGAATCGAACTCGGGTCTCCAGCACTTTGAGGCAGCAACTCTACCAGCTACGCCATTGTGCTGATTTTGAAGGAAAAAATTAGGCAAAGAAGTAATGTTTCAGTGATGCAGTCACATTGTCCAAGACTTGAGCCGAGAGGAGGACACAAAGACTTTGAGAAATCACAAGACTGTTATTTTGCAGTCTTACCAAAGAGTTAAAAAGCGTGGAAGATAGGCTATGATGTAATGTAGTGCGATGGCAGGAAGAAGACTATATGGCAACAAAAAAAGAAGCGATGGCATTGATTAGCATGAGAAACATTTTAGATGAATGATCTTTGTGCAGAATATCACTCTGCCTCGGTTATTATTTTCAAGCATTCAACAATTCTAATGATGATCACATTCAGCCAAAATAATAATTGGCCTGAAAGACTTACATAGAATAGGGGAAGAGTATATGCTTTAACTTAATAAACAATATTCATCTTGCGTAGCTATATTACTCTGAGCTTGGCAAGAGAAACAAAAACAAGTAAGGTTTTTGTTCATGCGTGTAATAAGTTTAAGTTAAACAATATCCTAACAGAAACATGGCAATGGGCACTGACTCAGTTACTGCTCTGGGAGTCAGAACAAAAATCAAAAACACATCAACTAGGAACTCAAGGAAATTGTCAATGAGAAAATCACTTCTCAACATATGGCTGGTGGAATTCACATTGTTATAGAATCCAGGCCAGGAACAATGTATAAATTAAATCAAAACCTAGTTACAACCCACTGACATTTGATTTTAGTTAATTAATAGTGTAAGTTGAATGGTTTGCTACTTAGTATGATGTTGAAGTTTTGGTCTCTTTATTTGCTCCTTTATTTGAATTTGAAAGCATGGCTTTCTGCTTTATAAATATTGCAGTGTAAATTCTGATTCCAAAGAGAAACAGGATGAGACACGCTGAAGGAGTTATTCTCACGTTGCTTTGGTTAGCCAAAACAGTAGTTTACAAGTTAGAGGAAGTTATGATCTTACTGTAGAGTGCTTTGTTCAAATCACACTTTAAACACCACGTGTGCTCTGACCTCCGAGACACAAGAGAGAGATTTCAGCTTTGGAGGCTTAGCAGGGAAGAGTGCGTGGTACTTATCCCAAATATTACAGATGTAAGTTATATTCAAATACTCAGTAAACTTGGGCTTTCCAACCTTTGAAGAAGGTGTCAAATGTATATATAATTGCATGGATGGCATGGTGGCACAGCAGTAGAGTTGCTGCCTTGCAGCACTTGCAGCCCCAGAGACTACGGTGCTGTCTGTACTGAGTTTGCACGTTCTCCCCGTGACTGTGTGGGTTTTCTCCAAGATCTTCGGTTTCCTCCCACACTCCAAAGACGTACAGGTTTGTAGGTTAATTGGCTTGATGTATGTTTAAATTGTCCCTAGTGTCTAGGATAGTGTTAATATGCGGGGATCGCTGGTTGGCTCAGACTCGGTGGGAGAAAGGGCTGTTTCCGCGCTGTATCTCTAAAACTAAAAAATTAAGATAATTAACAAGATGTGGAAATCGAATATGAAAATTTACTTCAAAGATAATTGCACAAACAAAAACAAGCGTTTAGTCACCTGATTCTTTCTGAATTTAATGGACTGGGACGAGGTGGTGAGGTTAAGGAATGGTTTGCCCATTAGTAGGGAGTATGTAAAACTTCAACCTTCAAATGTCCTGCTGACTTGAATTATTCTACTAATCATCATCACCTGGTCTGAAACACATACTTTCTGTTAGGAAGTTTTAAATAAAGTAAATATTTTTTTCCCTCAAAAGATTTATTTGTCATTCCTGGGAGAACGGTTCAACTTATAAGAAAAATAGTTTATTTCTACAGGGAAAACTATGTTTCCAATAAAAATGAGCACATTTTATTTCAGTTTGAAATGAAGAAGATATTGAATCTAATATATTGAAATATGCATCAAATCAAATCAAATCTTAACCATTCATCCAGGACATAGTAGAAAAATAACCCTGAGTCTTAACATTTGCATTTTTCTTTAGACTATTATTTAATTACCAATTTATTTTGTTTTGTTTGGCTGTTTTGCATGCTATCCTAACAAATCAGATATACTATGCATATATATAATCAAATCAAACTCAAGTACAATAGATAGAGGAAGGGAAAGATACAGAGGGCAGAATACACTGTAGTTCTCGGCGTTGTGGTGCATCAGTTCCATAGACAAATTCTAATGTCTACAATGAGTTGGAAATGAACTGGTCAATACCTTAGCTTATGGAAGTACTGTTCATAAGGTTGATAACAGGGGGAAAAGCTGGTGGTGCGCGCTTTCAAGCTTCTGTGTCTTCTGCCAGACGGGAGCAGGGAGAGGAAGGAATGAGCTGGGTGGGGTCAAAAAAGCTGAAAGGATAAAATATATTTTTACCCAGTGAAGGTTTCTATGAATCAGTGAAAATAAAAACAACTTTTCTTGAATTCTACTGAGAAAGCCCCCTAAACCTACCTAAAAGAATAGGAAATTCACTAGAGCTGTAAGTGCTCGTGAACTCTGCATGGCTTGAATCACAACGATTTAAAGTAATTCATAACAGATTTATTTTAATCAACTATTATGCTGAAGTTTCTTTTAGAGCACAGGGCATTTTGGAAAACTCAAAATGAAGGTTGACCAACAAAGGATGGCCCATACTTGCGGGAAGAGTCAGCTATGTTCAACCCCAGCCTTGAGGGATCTTGGTTTAATTGAAAGACTGAATAAATTTGGGCTGTGCCAATAATGCACAAATTCTGAGGATTTTTTTAAAATTCCCCAGAAATTTTCTTATAGAAATAAATGCCAAGGAGAGATCTCCTCCCCCTTTATTCCAATTATTAACTATTTAGCTCTTCATTTGTAGACCTTATCCAAACCGTTTATTTCCTGTGAACAGTCTTGCTTGAACTGTAGTGGGAATTTCCTTTCCTGCCTGCTGGCTGGTGTGAATCCTGGCTGAAACCTACTCAACTTCATAATAATCCCAGACCAAGCAAAGTAGTTGAGCATAATGAACAAGTCACTGGCTGAGGCCTCACATTGCCTTTCTTGCTACCATTTCATGAAGAAAATATGGTCATATGCTTCTGTGTGCCTCTGGATCCTTATTCTTTGGAATTGCTTTATGCTTACAAATCACTTGAAGAAAATACATATTATTGCTATCACGAGATCATTTTTGGCAGAATTTCATGATTCTTTCCATCCCCATCCTATATAATAGACACTTATTCCATTGCAACCCTCATCCCCAAATCCCCTGCTTTTGTATAACCTGCAAATAAGCCAGTTGGCTGTGGACTTTTCTCCAATTGCTGGCAGTGATTTAGCTAACAGAAGGCATTTTTGCTGCATGGCAAAATATCTTCTAGTGATAGAAGATATCAACAGAATAAAAACTCTGGCTTGTCTAAGCAGCAGAGCTACCCTGTGCTGAGATCACAGACTGGAAATAACCTTTAGTGCTGAGAGATCACAGAAAATTGCTAAATTTACGGATATTTTTGCTCATACCATCTCCTTTTCTCGCTTCAAACCAAACTCTTCTTCCAAATAAACAGATTTTGATTTGATTGATTTCTATGGGCATATTGTATTCAGAGCAGGTTTAAGAGAATGTCCTGGTGATCACGAAATGAAGAACTGGGTCAAACATCAACCATGCCTGATGTAACTATGCCACACAGTCTCCTAGCCAAAACTAACACAATTGGCATTGGTGAGCAGGTGGAGCAGCTCTAGAGCAAAAGACCTGGGTTTGATCTGACCTTGGATTCTGTCTGTGTGGAGTTTGCATATTCCTCCTGTGACCAAGGAAAGACACAAAATGCTGTAGTAACTCAATGGGTCAGGTAGCATCCCTGGAAAATATGGATGTGACATTTCTGGTTGGGACCCTTCTTCAGGTCCCAACCTGAAACATCAGCTATGCATGTTCTCTTGGGATGCTGCATGATCTGCTGAGTTACTCTGGCATTTTGTGTCTTTCCTTGGTCTACCAGCATCTGCAGTTCCTTGTTTTTACTCACTGTGACCACGTGGGTTTCCTACAGGTGCTTTAGTTTCCTCCCACCTACCAAAGACGTGCAGGTTTGTAGCTTTATTGGCCTCTTTAAATTGCCCCTAGCGTGTGGGATCGCAAGGATTGATGGTCAGCATGGACTCAGTCGGCCGAAGGGCCTGTATCCATGCAGTATCTCTAAAATGAAAACTAAAACATTAGGGCCAGAAGGCAATTGAATGTTTTGTAAAAGCAAAAAGATGTGTAATCAGTTTGTTGTTGCAGAATCAGAGCAAAAATAGGCAAGCAAAGGACACCAATTCATTGCTGTAGGAAGCAATTAATATTACTTTTATACTTTAACCTGCTTTGCTGATTCTTGAGATATCATAATCAGTTGACATTAAATTGAGAGGAATACTGGACATATATAATATTTGTGCTGAGCAAAGCCAATGCCTTGTAATCTTCCCATACGATCACTGCGATTCTTGCTTCCCCTATCAGGAAGGGCAGGAGCATGCAGAAAAAAAGAGACTGCAGATGCTAGAATCTGGAGGAAAAATCAGAACTCTGGAAGGGCTCAGTGGGTCAAGTTGTAGCAGTGGAGACAAAACAATGTATGTTGGGTATTTTGACTGAGACTGCATTAAAAATGGCAGGGCTTTTTCCCTGTCTTGTGCTGTTCAGAGGGTATTTTTCAGTATTTTACATTTTATATCTGATTTAGTGCATTTGCTCTATATTGATTTTATACTGTGCATGAAAGGCATTATGAGGCATGGAACACTCCCATGTCAACATCCTCTCAGTGACAATATAAAATTAACAGATTAACAAATTAACATGGAGAACGACAGCCCCTTTAATATGCTCAGGGTATCTGAGCCCGAGCTTCAGAAGAACATGCAAACAGTAACAGTGTTGTCATATATTGTCATATATTTAATAAAAGTTATAGTTTCATGCTTATGGTTTTGTTGTGATTTAATTCACTGCCACCTTTTACATTGTAGCTCAGCATTCTATTAATGTATAAGTCATCAATTATGTCACCCAAAAGGTCAGTTGTCCTGAGTCACAAGATTTATGTTTAAATCCAGCTCCAGAGATTCGACTATAAAACTTAAATCTGACTCTCCAGAGTAGTAGCACAGAAATACAGTCCCAAGGCAATGAAATAGGTGCAGTCTATAGGATATTGTTTGTATCTAGATATTAAGGACAATCAAGGGAAGTGGTGCAGCCATAGGGCAGCACAATGGTGCAGCTGGTAAAGTCCCACAGCACTAGAGACGCGGGTTCAATCCTGACCTCGGGTGCTGTCTGTATGGAGTTTCTACATTCTCCAGTGACCACAAGGGTTTCCTTTGGGTGCTCTAGTTTCCTCTTGCATCCCAAAGGCGTGCGGGTTTGTAGGTTAATTGGTCTCTGAAAATTGCTCTCCGTGTAACGGGCCTGTCCCACTTAGGCGATATTTCAGCAGACTGCCGGCGACTGTCAAGTTGCCGGCAGTCGCATGAAAAATAGGCAACTGGAATGGCGACTGGAATGGTGACACACAAACACATAGCTTCCTTCACCAGCCCGTTATGCAGGCAGGGGACAGGGCAAGCGGGGGGAGTGCTGTCTAAAAAATTCACAAGGTGCAAAGCCAAGGTGAAACAGACACACACCGCGATGAACAGGAAGGTTGGCGCAGTAAAGAAAATAGCTAAAGCACAGTGTACGGTAAGTCCTTTAAAAGAGGGGGGGAGAAAGGGGGGAGAAGGAGTGGAGACAACTTTTAAGAAGCCAGAGATACACGGCTGTGAAGCTCGGCGGACATTTAACATTACTGGTCGGTTAGCCTTGGGTCAGAAAACTACTGCTTACGTTTTTTCCCCCCACTGAGCCAATGAAATTCACTGGCTACAACCTATGAGAACCTCTGAGAACCTTCGATCGCCTGGCAACCCATTCGGACCTCTTGGTGACCCATCTACTGCTCGAGAATTCTCGCTCTCTCCATGGCGGCTTCATTCTAGTTGCTGCTAATTTTTCAACATGTTGAAAACTTCACGGCGACCATTATGAGGCTGTGACTAGTTCCCAGAATGCGGGAACTCCTCACGACCATGAAGCCGACTTCTCGGCAACCACCCGCGAACATGTGGCGACTGCATAGTCTCCTGCAGTCGCCTAAAAAGTCGCCTAAGTGGGACAGGCCCATTAGGGACTGGATGCGAAAGTGGTATAACATAGAATTAGTATGATGGGGTTATCAATGGTCAGCATGGACATGGTGGGCTGAAGGGCCTGTTTCCATGTTGTACCTCTAAACAAAATTAAATTAAAGACCTGCCATGATCTTATTTAATGGGGGAACAGCAAAAAGGATCTCCTGTTCCTTGTATTCTTCAACCAATATCCTGTTAGCTTTCTCATGTAGGTGTCAAAGAACGTTTGGTATTATTTTGATGCAGAACAATTGATTTATCAGGAAGGAACTGCAGATGCTGGTTTAAACCGAAGATAGACACAGAACACTGGAGTAACTCAGCGGGTCAGAGCTATTATTTTTCTCCAGAGATGCTGTTTGACCCACTGAGTTACTCCAGCTTTTTGTGACTATTCACAAATCTGTTCATGGGAATTTGTTGCACGTAAATTGCCTTCTGTGTTTCCTAGATTAGAATAGAGGTACATTTCAAAAGTACTTTTTTGAACTATGTGAATATGGAACAATAAAGCACAGTTAGAGGCCCTTTGGCCCACAATGTCTGTGACGAACATGATGCCAAGTTAAACTAATCCCCTCTGCCTTCACGTGATCCATTCTATGTGCCTATCTAAAAGCTCCTTAAATGGCACTATCATACCAGCCTCCACCACTACCCCTGGCAGCACGTTCCAAGTACCCATCACCCTGACATCTTTAAACTTTGCTCAGCTTAAAGCTATGCCCTCTAGTTTTTGACATTTTCATCCTGGGAAAAAGATTCTGGCAGATACCATAAATATGCTTCTCATATCTTATATACGTTTATCAGGTGTCCTGTCAGCCTCTGATGCTCCAGAGAAAACAAGATTGTCCAACATCTCCTTATAGCTGATACCCTCTAACTCAAGTAGCATTCTGCTAAACCTTTTCTGCACCCTCTACAACACCTTCACATCCTTCCTGTAATGGCATGACCAGAACTACGCACAATATCCCAAATGCAGTCTAACCAAAATACTATAAAGCAATAACATGACGTCCTTGACTCTTATACTCAATGCCCCTACTGATGAAGGCAAGTGTTCAATGTCATGTGTTTGGGAATTTCCCTGAAGCGATGAGAGAGGTGCTCAATAAATGGGAATCTTTTCAGTGGGATATTTCCACCCATTCAGACCCCATGGGAAACTGAAAAGGCTGGGATTTAGTGTGTGTCTCTTGATTCTGATTTCTCAAAGAGACATCAAAAGATTGTTATCAAGAAACTGGACTATCCCAGCTTCATAGAGCAAGTGAAATGATTCCAATCAACGAGATCGGTTATTTTCCTGGCGATACCCCACCAACATAATTGAAGTTAGGAACTTGCCACATGGGAGAAATCACAGACGCAGACACAAGCACATGATATTTTCCAAGGTGGGCCTCTAGGAAGATAAGGTCTGGGATTTTAGATCTTGGCAGTAAATACATTACAGCAATTCCACAGGGCATAGAAATCTAAATTAGGTGGGGGAAAAATAGAAAAAGAATACAAGTCTAAGAATGAAAGATGTTTCAGAAGTCTAATTCCCAATGAGCTGACCTATTGTTTCAAATATGTGTGAGTTCTGAACTAAATTGTTTTATTTGGCTGGAGCAATTTTGGAAAGCTTATTTGTTGTCCGCTTTGATATCAAATAGCAAAGCAGTGACTTTGTATCTCTGACAGCTGTGTCAACTTTCACCAAATCAAAGGGTTTTTTTAAACACTGACTTGAACACTTAAGGAAATGACATAAAAAGCCTAGGTGTGAGTAATGCTTTTGAAGGTGGCCAAAGCCATGATCAAATAGACATGGCTCGGAGCATGGGAGAGAAAACAATGGTTGGGGAGTTCCTGGAGAGGCTCCAGGGTCCTGGCCTGTGGTGGTGAAAATTCTATCAAAGATGAAAAGAGAGAATATTTAGAACCGCTCACTTCCATTCCAAGTCATCCCAAAGCATCTTACGTACTTTTGAAGGTAGACACACAATGCTGGAGTAATTCAGCGGGACAGGCATCATCTCTGGAGAGAACAAATGGATGACGCTTTGGGTCGAGACCCGTCTTCAGACATAATTCCGACTTTTGCAATGCATGTGCACTGTTGCAAATAAATAAAGCATAATGTTCAGGCACTGCAAGCTTCCACAAAAATGTGAAACAAGGCCTTATATTTATTTTATTAATGATGAATGAGATAGCTGCTGGTCAGATTATTGGACAGCATTGTTATTCTTCAATACTGTGCCACGGGGACTGTTTTTGTTCACCCTGCTTACCTTTTCCAACTTTTCTGTAAAGAGTTGTTGGCAAATACCCACCTTGTCAGCGAGAATCAGCTGAACATTACAAGCTATTTTTTAACCTAACTTTGAGCAGCCCAAATTGATTTTTCAGCCAGCTGACAAGCCCCAAAAATGTATTGCTGTGCAGGCACTCCTGCAGATCCACACAATAAATCCAAGCAATCTGCCTAAACAGCTATAAATTATCCGGACCTGCCAACCTGTAGCCAGTCGTTAATATCTTTTAGAGTGTGGAGTTTCATTGTTCCCCAATTGCATTCTCAATGCAGTGTGCAGGATTATACAAAAGGTTTTGACCTCATCACAAAATTGCCCATACACACTTAAAAATGGTTCAGTAAGCTCTACCTACAAAGCCTACCTTGTTTATAACCTGGGGCGTATATTTCTCAGTTCTTGAGGCTTTCATTCCCACAGGTAATTTTCAGCTATTGGAATGTGAGCAGCATTTTAAAGGGCCTGTCCCACATACGCGACTTTTTCAGCGACTGCCGGCACCCGTCATAGGTGGTTGCAGGTCGCCGAAAATGTTCAACATGTTGCAAATTCAGCGGCGACCAGAAAGATGCTACGACTCTTTGGGCGACTGAGGAGACTATTCACGACCATACAGGCGACACCCTGGCGTCATGTCACGGGGTGAATCCTGTATGGTCATGAGAAGTCGTCCAAAGAGTCGTACCTTGTTCTGGTCGCCGCTGGATTTTCAGCATGTTAAACATTTCCTGTAACGACCTATGACGGGTACCGGCAATCGCCGAAAAAGTCGCGTAAGTGAGACAGGCCAATAAACATGACATTTCTTTTATTTTTTCTTTTGTATTTCTCCTCTTTCCGTTTAAAACATTTGGGGAGGGCAAATAAATGACCTGTAAACTGTAGGAGGTGAAAGGTGTGAAAAGGAATCATAGGGTCCATGGATTCTAGTTTGTTAATCGTCATTGGATATTGGTGCATTCTGTACCTTGCCATTGGCCACAAATTATTAAAAAAGATTTAAAAGCAAAAATATACTTTCTCGGTTGTGATCATCCCAGCAGGGTTGACAAGGTATGCTTGGAGAAATCTTCCCTGCTGAAAAACACAAGCTCCACCACAATGATTCGATAGCTGACTAAGCTGTAACCTGACCCAGCTCACTGTCGGCTGCTCCAGGGGGGGAAGACGCAGAGACAGGAGGAGGGACTTGTTGATGGGAGGTGGAGTGAACAGATGGGGAAACAGGAGATATCAAGAGGTAAACAGCAGGGGGGGGGGGGGGGGGTAGGAACAGAAGGGCAGAATGCAGGAAGGGTGGATGGAAGAAGGGGAGGAGATGATGGCAGAATAGAGGTGGGGAGGGAGAGCAAGAGGAGGTGCGGTGAAGGTGAAGAAAGGGGAAAGGGCAGGGGAAGGATATTTGATGAGTGGGAATGGTTGAATAAAGGGAGTCTTTCTTTTACCTATGCATTTAACCAAACTCCGTCAGGTATTGTTTGTATTATGTCCAACATGTGGGTGATGTGCTTGCTAAGGCATTTAAAACATGCACCATGAAATTAAACGGCATGTGATACAGATTTTATTGTCACTTGCAAAATTCATTTGCTCAAGTATTACCTTTGAATGTCATCCTTTGACTGCCCTTACTGAAAGAGAACTTCAAAGACAGGCTTGGCCAAGAATGAAAGGGAACAAGGCCAGAATGGTCTGAGGAGCGCAGAAAGCAAAAGGAGATCCTCTCTACTCTTTTTACTTACATTTCACCACATCTTCTCAACTTTGGATGTTTGTCGAGCCTTCGCACTTCAAACACTTGCATGGCCATCCATGTCTCAAGATCCTCATCCAGCCTCCATCGTAAAATTGAAGGTCCATTTGTCTATAGGTCACCATGTGACTTCTGCTGCAGTGGTGAAGCTAGCTGAGGAGAGGCTTTTGTACACATTTACCCATGTGGGTGACAGTGCTGCAGCTGGTAGAGTTGCTGCCTCACAGTGCCAGAGACTGAGGATCAATAGACCAATAGAGACACAATTTCCCTATGTCCGTGTGGTTTTCCACCTTGCTCCTGTTTCCTCCAAGGTTAATTGGCCGGTGTAAATTATCCCAAGTGTGCAGGAGGTGCATGCAAAAATGCGATAACATAGAACTAGCACAAATGGGTGATCAATGGTTGGCTTGGATTCAAAGGGCCTGTTTCCATGCTGTATCTCTCCAGACTCTCAGCATGAAGGCTTAAATTCATGGAGTCATATTGGAAAACTCTAATGTGCTGTGCCAACCGTCAAACACTCATCTACACTAATACCAATTGCACCTCGTCAATGACCTCCACCTCACTGATTCCCCAGCCACCCACCTACACAAGGGGGTGGAAGGTTGCAACCTTCACGTGGTTCGCCCTGTTTCGACAAATGCAATAAATCCGGCATGCACGATCAAATAGAACAAGTTGTCCTACAACTTTAGGCTGTGCACGCTATACGCAAGAAGAAGAAAACCTACACAAGGGGTTATATACAGCAGCTAATTTATCGAGCAAACAGCCTATCTTTGTCATGTAGATGGAACCAATGCAGTCACATGTAGAATGTTTGAGTTCCATATTGAAATAATTTAGTGTAGGATTGACCCCAGGTATCTTGAGCTATGATGCGAACCATTAGACCATGGAACCGATACAGGGGCCCAAGCACAATCAAATGTTGGCCCTCTACCCCTTACGGGTTTATGTTCCTTTTGAGAGATGGAACATCTTCGAAACCAAATGAAAGGGGAATGCATTGGTTTAAACTGTGTGGCATCCCCACCAACTTGCCCCCTGCACCCCACCCACCATCCCTCCATTCCATGCTGTTGATAGTTTTACCTAGGGTCCCACACAATGCATGGTGGCTCATTTCAGATAACAGAGACAGTCGCTGGTGCTGCTGAAATTATATCATAACGCAAATCAGTGGCGTTCAGAAGATGTATGGCAGTGGGGGAATTAGGGGTTGGTGGGGAGTAAATTAGAATTGGTGAGGGGGACTAAATTGTACGGAAAAGAAAAGAAAGCTGATGTTCAGAACGATTATCATGAGACCAGCTACGGAGAAGCGGTGGTCATTTTTGAGATTAATGTTCATGGTATTTTTAGCACTTGTGCTGAAAAGCTTTTATCCAGCCACCGAGATTAAAGCCATGCAATGCAAGCAAAATGAAGTTCAGGATACATAAGTCCATTTTTTTTCAACACGACTAATTAAGTATGCATCTCCAAAACTTTAAACTTTTGCAATGTAAATCTTTGGGGACTAGAAAAACGGTTTTGAAAAACCTTATGACTCCATTGGGTTTTAACAGAATTTTCTCTTTTCCACAAATTGTCCTTTTGGAACTGTGGTGACTTTCAAACAAAGAAGTTCTGTTTTTTGTTGTTGTTCTGTTATGTTTGGCTAAGCAGGCAGAACAGAGAGGCTTGGCTCTAGTTCAAGCAACTGACAGCCCTGGAACCCATGGCCATTTACAGGGCAGGCTTCAGAATGAACATTTTGAGGAACTCAGGTGTTGGATTTGGGACAATTGAAACAATCAATGAGAAGGCCAGGGAAAGGTAATGTGCTTCCATCAGGGGAGAGTTTTAAAAACCCGCAGATTGGAAGATTTTTTTTTAAATTAATGAGTTAACGTGGGTAGGAATTAATTTCTAAATCCCATCTTATGATCTCATCAAACATTAAATTGGTCATAAAATACTGGTAATGAGCAGTCACACTTGGAATCACTTGTCGTCTTCTTCTATGTCCATCATTTATGTTTCAAATGTTCGGCCAGGCTCTTGCACAGTGGACAGCCTTCTTGTTTACCACCGCTAGATCTTCCAGGCAGCATTGTTCACCAAGAAGTGGGCATCTTAGTAAGTGTGGCATGGATTGTACAGATGTTCCACATTCACATTCTGTGTCTGCCACATCTGCATAGCCCCATTTGCTCATATTGGTCTTGCATCGGCCCATCCTGGTACAAAGCCTATTGAGGGACTTCCAGACCTTCCATTCACACCTGTGACCAGATGGTAGCTGTTCCTAGGTTGGGATTGGCATCTTTACGTGGTGGTGGTTTTCACTGCGTTTCTTTTCCCATAAGGCTAGTCTGGTTGCTTGAGGAGACTGTGACAGCGGCTGGACTGTGTGAAGGAAGCTCTTCCTCGACTTCAGCCATTTTGGGGCTGGGTGATGGGAGTGACAGGAATGGCGGGTGTCCCCAACTTAACTACTACGTTCAGTTCTACTGGCAACAGATCTGCGGATTCCTGGTGGAGCAATACCGGTCAAGATATGCAAGCTATCCACATCCGTTGTTTTTAGGTAGCCAGTGATGCATCTGCAGCTGTCATTAAGAGCGGCATCAACTTTCTTCACATGAGATGATCTCTCCCAAACAGGACAAGCATACTCTGCAGTAGAGTAGCACAGCGCAAGAGCAGTTGACCGCAGTGTGGATGCATTGGTTCCCCACAACGAGTTTGCCAGCTTGCGTGGGAGGCTGTTCCTCATCATCACTTTGTGCTTCACCCTTTCGATGTGTTGCTTGAAGAGGAGGGCTCGGTCCAGAGTGACCTCAATGTAGACAGGGTAGTCACAGTGTCTCAAAGGGACATCACTCCATGTTAAGGACAGCTTCCTCCCAGCTTCACGATTACGAAGGTGGAACAGGCTAACCTGGGTCTTAGCAGGGTTTGCCTTCAGTAGGTTGTCCTTGTAGTAGTTTGTCAAGTTGTCTAAGGATGATGAGAGGGTAGTTTCTACCTCATCTATGTGAGTGCTCTGGGCTGCTGTTCCAAAGGTCATCAGCATAAATGAAGCTTCTCGTCCCTGGGAACACTAGCTGATCATTAGTGTATACATTGGACAGCACCGGAGCAAGGACGCTGCCCTGAGATGGGCCATTATTTTGTTTCCTCCATCTGCTGCATTTATCATTTAGCTCAACATAGAAGCGTCTGTTTTCCAGTAACTGTTGAATCAGTTTGGTCAAGTGGAAGTCCTCTGTCATGTCATGGAGCTTGTTGAGGAGCAGCCTGCGGTTCACAGTGTCGTAGGCAGCTGTTAGATCAACAAAGATGATGCCAGTTGGTTCATTCCTCTCAAAGCCGTCCTCAACGTACTGAGTTAGATGGAGCACTTGGCTGGTACACGATCTCCCAGGCCGGAAACCAGCTTGCTCTGGTATAAGGTGTTGTCCTGTGATTGGGCCAAGCCTGTTCAAGATGAGCTGCTGAAAGAGCTTGAAGAGATGGCATAGATCAGTCTGTAGCTTTTTGCTTCTTTACGTTCTTCCACTGACTTAAGGATAGCGATCACACAAGTATTCTGCCATATTTTAGGTAGCTGGGAGATGGTTTCACAATTGTTGAACAGCAAGAGGAGCCACTCTTGTGTAATCTGACCAAAATGTTTGGCCTGTTCTGTGCGAATGTCATCAAGGCCAGCTGCCTTGCTGTTCTTGAGGGAATCGATTGCTGTTTGGAGTTCCTTGCTGTTAAAGTACCAGGGTGACTCTCTGTCAGGTCGGGGGGAGTTCCCACTGCCACGGGTACCATGTAATCCCATGGTACCTGCTCCATGGTTGGATAGTCAGTGACTAAACTGTCTCCCCCACCTGGTTTGCCAAGTGAGGAGGGGGCTGTGGACCCCAAGCAGGACCAAAAACAAGACCTGTCAAAGGGCGGATGAGCTTCCAGCGAGCCAACGGCCATTCACACTTCAGTAGAAGTTGCGATCATTGTCGTACATAGCATTGTAAGGAATGATGATAAAGCACACACACCAAAATCATATACTTCCAGCGGCGGAGGTGCGCAGGAAGTGGAGGACAGAGATCTGTGGTGCGTCCGTCACCGTTCCCATTGGAAACCAGCACCACTGCGTCGCTAATGTTTTCAAAAATGATGAATGAATAAATGAATGAATGACCCTGATGCCATAGACTCCTTTTGTGGCGCTTCTTGTGTGGTGGTTTGCTGTTCAGAAGCAGCTGGTGAGCAATCTGATCTGCTGTAACGTTAGAGTGCAATGTTGCCTTCAGGGGGCTGTTGTTTAGCTTCTTGATGGTTGACCAAGCTCTCTTACTGTTGTGTGTCATATCAATACTCTCAATGTTCTTGCCAGGATTTCCTTCATTCCTCTGATATTGCTACCATGAGCATCTCCCCGTGTTCATAGTTTCCTCTGAGAAGGGATATCCCTCGTACAGTGTTGAGTACTTCTCATACAATGAGGCACTGTCAGCTGAGATTCCAGGTATATAGTACTCCCTGCATCCGCGTGGAATATACTTTCTAGAAATGCCTTGCACTGTTTTGACGAACTGATCATAGTTTGCTGGGACTGGCTCGAGATCAGTTAGGGCTCCATCCAGATTGCTGGCAAACTGCTCCCAATCAGCTTTTTAAAAGTTGAAACGCCATCTTAGAGGAACTCTCTGAGGTACCATAACAGCAGTAATGCCAATGATGATTGGTCTGTGTTGCGAGCGTGGTATTGGCCAGTGACGGAAATCGCTATCAAAATAAGGAGGGGACCGGGGGACACACAATTTCTTGGCGGCCGCACGAGCATGCTCACACTCACACACTTATGCGAGGCTTCAGCTGTGGGCCCTGTGAACGGTAATTACAGCTAAATCCAGCGCTAAATGTAGCTCAACTCTGCCTGGCTCGCTGGGTTAACCTTCAGCCCTGCCTGGACTGACGGAATACCAGTCCGGAGCTGTGGAGCTGGCGCTGCGTCTCTGCACTGGCTGTAAGCCTGGGCCATATTTCCCTTAAGTCCAGGCAGGGCTGTAGGTTAACCCGGCGGGAGAAGCAGAGTTGAGCTGGGTTTAGCGCTGCTTCTCTGCGCTGGCTGTGGGCCTGGGGGCACCGCGCCCGTCTGACTCCCGACGTCTCTGTCCACCCCCGGGCGTGTGGGGGGGGGGGGGGCACTCGGGTGGGGACGGGGATGGTCCAGTGGCAGTTCGCCAGCGATTGTAGCACCGGAGCTTGATTGAAGTAGTTATATTTGAATTGTCTGTTTAGTTTATTTTATTGAATTTTGCATTTGTTAATGGTGAAGAATGGGGGTCGGACTTGACAAGCATAGGCTTCTTCCTATCCCTTTTCGAACGAGTCTAATGTGTATTATGTTGAAATTGGCTTTTGATTTTTTAATTTATATATGTACATATATGTTATGTGTATGTGTGTATATGTACATGTATATGTATGTATGTGTGTATGTATGTATGTATATATATATATATGTATATATATAATTTTCCTTTTATTTATTCATTTTCATCTTTTCTTTTCTTCTCTTTTTTTTTAATCGTTCGAAATAAAGATATCATTCATTCATTCATTCATTCAGAGTTATAGAACCATGTAGCCTGGAAGCAGGCCCTTTAGCCCAATTTGTCCATGCTGACCAAGATAGTTCCATTTGCCTGCATTGGCCCATGTCACACTAAACCTTTCCTACCCATGTACCTGTCCAAATGTATTTCAAATGTTGTTCTTACCTCAACTACTTTCTCTGGCAGCTCATTCCAAATACCCCCACTTTCTGTATGCACAATTGCCCTTATTAAATCTTTCCCTTCTCACCTTAAACATAAGCCCTCTACTTCTTGATTGCCCTACCCAGGGACAAAGATTCTGTGCATTCACCCGATCGATTCCCCTCGAGATTGTATAAACCTCTACAAGATCTCCTGTGTTCCAAAGAATAAAGTCCTAGCCTGCCTATCCTACCCCTAGAGCTCATACTTAGGATAGCACGCAACAAAAAAGCTTTTCACCGTACCTCAGTAAACGTGACAATAATAAATTAAACTAAGGCCCTGGAAACAACTTCATAAATCTTCTCTGCACTCTTTTCAGCTTAATGGACTCTTTCTTCTAGCTGGTTGACGAAAGCTTCATACAATACTAAGAAAGAGTTTCGACCTGAAACGTTGCCTATTCCCTTTGCTCCATAGATGCTGCCTCACCCGCTGAGTTTCTCCAGAATTTTTGTCTTCGATTTGTACCTTCGATTTTCCAGCATCTGCTGTTCCTTCTTGAACACTAAAATACTACAAGTGTAGCCTCACCAATCCCAAGATCCCTCTGTACATCAACGCTGTTAAGTGTTTTGGCATTAATGATCCAGTTTTCCCCCTATATTCAACCTCCCAAAGTGCAAGATTCCAAATTGCAATGATAGAACGAGGGAGTCGCCTGTGCAATAAAAATTATTCGGTGTAAAACAATGTTTTTGTATCTGGCTTCACTATGGATGAAATTATAAATAGTGGGGAATCACAAGCCTAATATGGGTGAAAAATAATTAAATAGGAAATAATCTGGAAGGGCTAATTATCAAATGCAGCTGTTGACACAGGTTTGATCTTGGCTTGTGTTGCTATCTGTGTGGAGTTTATATGGGCTTCCTGTGACTGCATGGGTTTCTGCTAGGTACTCTGGTTTCCTTCCACATGCCAAAGATGTGCAGATTAGGCGTTGAATTGATCTTTGTAAGCTGCCCGTGGAGCATTAATGATTGGTCAAATTCAATGGGGGTGGTAGGGGGGTGGTTTTGGGGATAAAATGAGAACGTTATAGGATTAGCATAAACTAGACTAAGTGGGACCCGTTGGGTCCCAGTCACATGGGAGGCCTGGTCCCCCCAACGCAGCCGATTCCCCAACGCAATATTCCACCACTCACCTGTTCCCCCAACGAAACCCATTCCCCCAAAGCAATATTCCACCACTCACCCATAGCCTCTAACTGCGCAGGCGCGGCTCATTTCCCCTCATCCCACCCCCCCCCTTCCTCTTCATATGTGGGAGGGGAGGAGGGGAATGGGGGTGTGTGTGGACAGAGGGGTGGAGGTGGGGAGGAGAGTGTGGTGTGGGAGGGGGGGGGAGGGGTGTGTGGTGCGGGGTAGGAGGGGAGGTGAATGTGTTGCATCTCTTGTTGCGTTCTTCAGCTGGGGCTGTCAGGGACTGGGGAGGGGGGGAGGGGGAGGGGGGAGGAGAGCGTGGTGTGGGAGGAGGGGGGTGGGGGGAGGGGGGTGTGGTGGGGGTGGGAGGGGAGGTGAATGTGTTTCATCTCTTGTTGCGTTCTTCAGGTGGGGCTGTCAGGGACTGGGGAGGGGGGGAGGGGGAGGGGGGAGGAGAGCGTGGTGTGGGAGGAGGGGGGTGGGGGGTGTGGTGGGGGTGGGAGGGGAGGTGAATGTGTTTCATCTCTTGTTGCGTTCTTCAGGTGGGGCTGTCATGGACTGGGGGCGGGGGGAGCATTCTGCACCAGGGGGAGGGGGGCGCCTTCAGGCAGAGCCTGTCGGGGGCCGGTGGGGTCAGCGCTGCCATGGCCTACCACTGTAGGACCCTTCCCCCTGGCCCCCAACAGCCCGCTCCTGCAGCTGTCCCCCTCCCTCGCTGCACAACACCCCCCCCCCCCCCACAGGCCCCTTCCTGGAGTCATCCCATCCCCAGCTTCAGGATGCTCCCCCCCCACCAACGGCCCCCAAAAGGAAAATGGGAGATGTGGGGAAGGGAGGGGTGTGTGGGGAAGGGGGAATGTGTGGGGAAGGGGGGATGTGTGGGGAAGGGAGGATGTGTGAGGAAGGGGAGATGTGGGAAAGGGGAGGTGTGGGAAGGAGGGTCGGGGGGAAGGGGGCTCAGAGGCTTCCGGCTCAACTCAGCGGCTCCCGGTTCGTCATGCTGGTCACCGCACGCTGCTCACTCTCCCCACACACAGCTCACTCTCCCCGCACGCTGCTCCTTCAGCTTTATTCTCCTCGCTGCCGGTGATTGACAGAGGGTTCCGGAAGTGGTAGTTTTTATGATTTTTAAACCTTCATAACTTTTGTACTATTTCACCGTTCGGAACAAAACCTGTTGCACTTGCAGCACTGAAGAATGGTGAGTAAGGTGGCAAAAAATCGTATCACTATCGGGTACCATTTTTTAAAATATATTTTTATTAGAGGCCATACGTATTACAAATAATATAATACATTTTTCAGATATGCGTATCACATATTTCCAAAATTATATGAGTATTACAAAGCAATATATAGGCCTCAATTTTTTTAATAGTGAAGAGAAAAAAAGAGTAAAGAAAGAATAGATGTTTAATTTAAAAAGTGTGATTATAATTTTGATTATATGTGAGAAGAAAAAGAGAGAAATAAATAAATAAATAAATAAATAAAAAGCCCATATTACTATATTATAACAATTACTATACTACTATAACAATTATTATACTTAAAGATAGAAAAACAGTATACATCTTAACAATGAATGGAACAATTTCTAATAATATATATATAGAGACAAGTATACAAATCTCAGATTAAACCTTTTCATCTGATCTTACAACCGGGTACTTGTTGAGTTTCAATGCTGAGCCCAGCTACCCCTTCATATATTCAGTGAATGGAGACCATATTTGTTCAAAAAGTTCATGTTTATCCATTAGGATAAACCTAATTCTCTCCAATTGCAACGTCTCCAACATTTCCACTGTCCACATTTTGATTGTAGGGGATAATGGTCCCTTCCAAAATTTTAATATTATTTTTTTTCCAATCATTAAACAGTAATCAAGAAAATTTCTTTGATTTGCTGTTAATGTTTGATTTGAATCTGAAACACCAAATATTATTAGCTTTGGGTCAGGATTTAATGTAATCTTAAGAACTATAGAAATAATTTTAAAAATCTCAGTCCAATAACTATTAAGTTTTGTACATATTACAAAACTATGAGTTAAATCAGCTTCTATGTACTGACATTTATCACACAATGGTGATATATTAGGAAAAATTCTATTTAATTTATTTTTTGAATAATGTAATCTATGTAATACTTTGAATTGTATCAACGTATGTCTGGCATTTAACGAACAACGATGTATACGTTGTAAACTTTCTTCCCAAAAATCTTTTAAAATCGGTAAACCAGTTTCATTTTTCCATATTTGTCAAAATGATTCTGTTGTTGATATTTCCCTGTCCAAAAGGATGTTATATATATATGCTATTAATTTCTCTGTGTTTGGATGCTTATTAAGCACTTCATCCATTAAACCTGGTTCTCTATTTCTATAATCTTGCATATTTGATTTGACATAATCTCTGATTTGTAAATATCTAAGTAAGTTATTTGCATGCAATCCATAAATATCTTTCAACTCTTGAAATGAGAGAAATTTCCCATTCCTGTAAAGATGTTCTATCCTTATAATTCCTAAATTTTTCCAATGTCTAAACCTCCCATCCAATAACGAGGGCTTAAACAGAGGATTATTCAAAATTGGTAAACAAAGCGGCATAGTTTCTAAATGTAAAGTCTTAACTATTTGTTTCCAAATACGTATATTACTTAAAATTATAGGATTTTCCTTATAAATTTGTTTTTGTACCACCCTTGGGGCAAGGAGTATTGTACTTATATCGAAGGGTAAACAATCTTCCTTTTCTATTCTTAACCAAGCTGGGTCTTGTTCTTTATTTACCAACCAAAAATTCATATTCTTAATCTGAACCGCCCAGAAATAATATAAACAATTAGGTAGTGCTAGTCCACCATTTATCTTAGATTTACATAAGTGTATTTTACTTATTCTGTGATTTTTATAATCCCAAATAAAGCTATTGACAATGAAATCAATTAAAAAAAAAGTTTTAGGAAGATATAGCGGGATAGCTTGAAATAAATATAGTAGTTGTGGAAAAAAATCATTTTAATGGCATTTATTCTACCAATCATTGATATTGGTAATGTTTTTCAATATAAGATATTTTTTAGTTTATTTAGTAATTGGGGGAAATTTGATTTAAATAGAGAATTATAAGATTTGGATACATTAATTCCAAGATATTTAATTTGATCATTAACTATTTTAAATGCAAATTTTTGTAATTTATTCAATTTTATTCCTGTTATAGGCATAATTTCACTCTTATTCCAATTAATTCTGTATCCTGAGAACATACTAAATTCAGTTATAACATTAAGTAACTTAGGGATACTAATCTCCGGTTTTGTTATGTATATTAAGACATCATCTGCATATAAAGATATTTTATTAATTGTGGTATTGGTGTTATATCCATAAATTTCTGGTTCTGATCTAATCCTTTCAGCTACTAATTCTATTGCAAGTGTGAATAATAAAGGTGATAACGGATAACCTTGTCTACAACCCCTAGAAAGATTAAAATTTGCTGATAACATTTGATTTGTTAGGATTCTTGCTGTTGGGCCAGAGAATAAAATTCTAACCCATTTGCAAAATCCTTCCCCCAGTTGAAATATCTGCATTATCATAAATAGGTAAGGCCATTCAACCTGGTCAAATGCTTTTTCTGCGTCCGGGGATATAACAGCTAATTCAATATCATTCATTGTTTTTGAATATATGATATTGAATAGATGTCTCAAATTATAAGTGGAATATCATTTAGGGATAAAGCCTGTTTGATCATGATGTATTAATTTATTGATCACTAAACTTAACCTTTGCGATAAAATTTTAGTTAATATTTTTTGATCCGTATTTAGAAGAGCAATTGCTCTATATGATCCTGGGTCTTCTAGATCTTTATCTACTTTAGGAATAAGTGTAATTGTAGATTCTTTTAGGGTTTCTGGTAGTTGTTCTTGCTCATGGGCATCTTTATCGGGTACCATTTTTGCGCAACTTTAAAAACAAAGCAAACCGGAACAGGACAACATGAGAGACAAGTATACTAGACTAAGTGGGACCTGTTGGGTCCCAGCATCACACGGGAGGGCTGGTCCCCCAACGCAATATTCCACCTCTCCACCAATTCCAATATTGGTGGCCAGTGTGGGTTGGGGGGGGGGGGGGGGGGGTTCTGGAGCACTAGTATGGGTGTTGTGGGCCTAAGGGACTGGTTTCCAGAGGGCTAGTATGGACATTATGGGCCGAATGGATTCTTGAGCTGGCGGCTCAGTCACTCACGCCTGTTGTGCTGGCAGCTCACTCACTCATGGCTGGTGGGCTGGCAGTTTACTCAAGGCTATTCCTTGAAATTCCATTTCAAGCAGGGTGCAAGGCCACCAAATTCAAGTGCAGTTTCTTACCACTTCAAGCAGGGTGCAAGGCCACCAAAGACAGCGAGTCATAACGTCTCCCTCCTCCATCTTGCAGAGAGTGAGCCACACCCACAGTTCGGGGTTTTAGCCCCTTCCCTTCCCACCAGAAGGGGCGTGGCCTTCATGGCGTGATTGACAGGAGAGAGAATCTAAACATTTTTAAAACACTAATAACTCTTTTATTTTTCATCGATGGGAAAAATCCTGATGAGCGGAGGGCGACTCTGAGTAAGATTGCCAAAAATCACAGCCGTATGTAGTAGTGATTTTTGTAAAACCAAGATAAAGCGCAAACAGGAAGTGGTCAAGATTAGACTTTTAATTATATAGAAGGTAAGGCAACCTTAATTAGGCAAGGCAACATTAATTAGGCAAGGCAACTTTAATTAGGCAAGGCAACTTTAATTAGGCAAGACTGCTTTAACACTTCTAAACCAAAGGCAACACAGCTTTAGCATTTCCAAACCAAAGGCAACCCAGCTTTCGCATTTCCAAATCAAAGGCAACATACCTTTACCATTTCCAAACTATATTTTCAAACCACATTAAGGACACTGACAGGCCAGTAAAACTACTCATAGTTTAGTAGACATGTGTTCAATGTTATTCACAGCTCAGACTGAGAGACGTGACCCTCTCGCTCCCCCATCTTTCAGAGACTGATTGAGGCACTCAACACTTCCGGGTTTTATAGTCCATCCGGAAGGGGCGTGGCCTTCAGGAGAGAGGATCTCAACATTTTTTAAACACTAATAACTCTTTTATTTTTCATCGCTGGGAAAACCCCTCTTGTCCTGCACAGTAGAGGGGGACTCTGAGTAAGATGGGCAAAAATCACAGCCGTAAGTGGCAGCATTTTTTCTAAAATCAATATACAGAGCAACAGGAAGTGGTCAAGATCAGACTTTTAGTAATATAGATATAGATAGATGGGTGTTCCATAGGCGGCATTGGAGTGAGTGGGCTGAAGGCACTGTTTCTGTGCTCTATGGCTAAAAGGATTATACACTGGAGATGTCAATGGGACTAAACAATCGCAATTTTTTTGCACCTGATATCCAAGTGTTCTTATTAAATGGTTCTGCAAAAATAGTGGTTCCACTGGTGCTAATCTTCCAAATATTCTTAGATTCTAGATGTACTCTCCTGAAACAAAGCTCTTTCAAGCCTCCAGCATCCTTACAATCTTTACAAAAATGAATTACATTATCGTTTCTACCATCCTATCTCATACATTTTCATTCTCGAAAATCCCAATCTCCCATCCTATGAAGCCAGGCATGCATGAGTTCCTAACTCACCATATGTTTTTTTCTATTTTTTATATGTTGGCTGTGTCTTGCACAATATAATGGGCCCTCCTTGTGAGTTGTGTAGTATCTGCATATCGTAGTAACATGTGGGTCAGTGCATTTAGTGATTGAGGGTCCAAGAATTCTATTGTATTCTAAAAATAACAAATTTGGACATATTCAGTTCAAATTATTTTTATTCACTGAACATTATCAGTACACTTTCAGCCCTAGAAGCAGTGCTTTCTACATGACAAGGCACTTAACCTCAGTATGCATCTAATCACAAAACGTACTCTAGCAAATAACCTCCCTAGCGGATACTAATTAATATGGAAATTTGCACCATGTATGAAACACTGCTTTGTGATAACTATTTTCGTATATTTTTAACTGACTTGAATTTTCCTAACTGTAGTGTTTATGTTGGTTACTGTTTAAAAAAAAAATCCTTTAAGCATGAAATGGTTTGCAATGTGTAATTACAGACATTTGTGTGGTTTAATTTGCTCAAGCCTTCTGGTATTGCAGTTTGTGAATAACATTATTGTTTGTTGCCTCTGCAGTGGCAACAACAGTAGAAATGGCCTCTTTGATATTTACCACAGTCATTGCCTCATTCGTAGCAGCAGCTTGTGAAGATCCATAAGGTGTTGGTGTGTATGCTGGTCAGATGTGCAAAAGGGTATAGAAGTTTCTATTCAATACCCAAATCACCTGCTGTCCTGCCCATGTGTTAGTGGCGCAGCAATAGAGCTGATGCTTCACAGCGCCAGAGACCCTGGTTCGATCCTGACTAGTCGTGCTGTCTATGCAGAGTTTGTACATTCTTCCTGTGACCTTGTAGGTTTCCCCTGGTTTATAAATTATAACGACGTGCAACTTTGTGGTTTGATTGGCTTCTGTAAAATGACCCTAGTGTGCAGATTGTGAAAGTGGGATAACATGAAACTAGTGAATGGGTGATCGATGGTCAGTGTAGGTTCAGTGGGCCGAAGGGCCTGTTTCCATGCTATATCTCTAAACTTATGTTTAATTATAGAAGGGTACAATAACAGATTAATTTCAGGAAATAACATCATAATCTAGAAAAAGAGTTGGAAATTTGACGAACATAGTAATTTTATAGTATGACTCACCTGATAGTGAGCTAATGAGATTCATATATGGAGAATGTTATATAGAGATTCAGGGTTGGCTGAAGAGATATTCTGAAACATTCAGTTGATTCTGATGTAGAAATATCGGAGCCAGAAATATGGATGGGGATTAAATTGAAGATTTTATAGAATGAAGCAAAGACTGTATAAGAGAAATGATGGGGTAAATTTTAATTGAGAGTTAATTGGCCATTAATTTCTCTCCTGATACGACCTGCAAGAAGGCTGGTCCATTTTGAGAGCCGGATTTCATTGCAAGCAGGGTTGTTGGTGGAAATTGATCTGCCAGTCCGGCTGCAGTGTAGGAAGGAACTGCAGATGCTGGTTTACACTGAAGATAGACATAAAATGCTGGAGTAACTCAGTGGGTCAGGCAGCATCTCTCAAGCAAGTTCTGACGATGGAGTGAGAAGTACTCCTCCTGGTACCACAATACACAGATTTACCCATGGAAACCATTTCAGCTAAACCACAGTGCTTCTCGGTGAAGAGTGCATGAGACAGAACTTACATTGTCCTTGCTTAAAATAACACTTTAGTGTTTTGAATGGCTCAGTTGCTATTTTGTATTATTACCACCTAATGTGAGGTAAATAAAGGCATAAAGGACAAACACAAAATCAAATTGATGGAGCAAACAATTCCATGATTCACTCTGTATCGATGTGTTACAATCATATCATCAATATTGAGTGCCTCAATATTATTCTCGTGAGGTTTACTTAATAGTCTTTAAGATCAGGGAAGATATCAGCAGAAACTTCTTCAGGTGATGAAAAGTTTGGGATAGACCTCTTGATAGTACAGATTGTACCTCCGGCTATGATTTAAATGTCATGCTTTCTTCGCAACCTCTGTGCCCTTGCTCATGGAGCAGTGGTTGAATACCAAAATATTCTGGAATAAAGAGTGATGCATGATAATTGAACATGGAGTCTTAAATAAAGAGCAATGGCTAGAGGATGTTTATTTATTTAAAAACAGATCTTTATCGGGCCTCACAGAAAGGATATCACTGTTTACCAGATAATTAATAGTTTTTAATTGTTTACATTGGTTTACTTATAGACCCTCATTCAAATTAACTTAAATTATAGAGTGCTTGACTACTTTCAGATCTTCTCATCATTTAAAGTTGAGGTTTACATGCTGACTATTTGGTAGGAAGGAAAGGGACATTTTCTTCAACAATAAAGGTTTTTCCCATATATTCATGGTTATTAAATCACACTGCAGGGACATCTCCCTTCTTCAGTTCTGCATTAGCACTGTAAAATTCATGTTTAATGCAAATGTAATGCATCAAAATGGGTGAAATGCAATTTATGAAGCACAAGAGTAACGGGCATGACTACAGAGATTACAAAAGAGAGAGTGTGGATTATGCCTGTGCCGGGTTGCCTTATGCTGCTGGGATTTGCATTGACATTGGCCGTGAGTGCCATGTTCAGTAGGCTGAAGCATATACGTCCAACAAAGCAGTCTTTGAATAAAAATAATCCTTTGCATTCATCAGAATGAATTAAGTATTTTGGGGGGAAATATGCATTTTCAACAATTCCTGCTCTATTTTATTCTCAAACACTGGACTATTTAGAGTCAATGGGAATTGTTGCAATTTTACCTAAAATGATCAGTGATATTTGTTTACTTTCGATTCTTTGCAATCATGCATCCTCTCCAGCATCTCCACGTGCTTCCTGCAATGGGGTAACCAAAGTTGCACAAATGCAGCCTAACCAAAGTTATTATAAAGCTGTGATATGACTTCTATTGAATTTACGTTCTTCTACTGAACTAAATGCCAATGAACTGTGTTTGTATTCTTTAGGATTACGTAGTGCCTTCTGCAGCCACCATATTGTTAAAAAAGTTAGTTAAACATTGCTGCATAGCTGTAAACCCTGTGTGTACGTGTGAAATGCACTTGCAATCTCACAACAACACTTTCATAAAGTTGAAACAGGAAGGGGGAAGTGGATTGGTTTGTGATGCTTTATCAAGAAATAATAGGAAAGAACTCTGAGCTCTTCGGGGTATAACAAACTCACTGCTTTGTATGACCGTGTCAGAAGATTCTGAGCCTTGATTTGTCAAAAGTAAATTGATCACTGCAGGGCTGGGAATAGGGTTGTACCAATGATAAGAGAATGGCTTTTATCATGGGGGGAAACAAAGGTGATGAGACCTTCTGTTTCTGAATGCCAAGCAAGGGGAGGATTACTTCCTCTGCTGAGGTCAACACCCCACAGCATCATTTTCAATGTGCCGTCGCAATTTCCTTTGCTCTCATTAGGAACAATTACACCTATTTTTATACAATGTGTAAACTCACCTCAGAATTAAATGCTGCGGAACACTATAAACCCACCATTTCTAATCTCTCTGACTAAGTGCTCTCCTTAAAGTACTCCATTTTAATGTTCAAATCAATTTTAGTTTTCTGACATTTACTGGACATTTAATTCCCAATTGCTTAATGTTCCTTTTTATTGTAGTTTGTCAAAGATTTTCCCAAAGTACAACATATGGTGCAAAAAAATATTTATGAAGATGTAATGGTTCTGGAGGCTTTGAGTGGTAAGGAGATGCTGGGATGTTTTTCCTTGGAGTGTAGGAGGCTGAGGTTTAAAATTATGACAGGACACGGATAAAGTGAATAACCTACATTTTAAGAAGGAACTGCAGATGCTGGAAAATTGAAGGTAGACAAAAATGCTGGAGAAACTCAGCGGGTGAGGCAGCATCTATGGAGCGAAGGAAATAGGCGACGTTTCGGGTCGAGATCCTTCTTCAGACTGATGTGCGGGTGGGGGGCGGGAAGAAGAAAAGAAGAGGCGGAGACAGTGTGCTGTGGGAGAGCTGGGAAGGGGAGGGGAAAGAAGGAGAAAGCAAGGACTACCTGAAATTGGAGAAGTCAATGTTCATACTGCTGGGGTGTAAACTACCCAAGCAAAATATGAGGTGCTGCTCCTCCAATTTATGGTGGGCCTCACTCTGGCTCAGCACTTCAACTCACCCTCCCATTCCGAATCCGACCTTTCTGCTTTAGGATTTCCAGAAAGCGTTTGATAAGGTACGATGTGAAAACGTCTCTGCATAGGATATAAGCTCCTGAAATTGTGAAAATGACAAAGAGTAGGAATAGGTTGGCAAGCTGTAATTATGGTTTCTGTACTGGGCCTCACCGATTTACGATGCATGTCCTTGACTTAAATACAATGACTGAGTGTATTCCAGCCAAATTTGCTGACAAAATAATGATAGGTGGGAAAGTAGTTCTGAAGGGGATGCATCATTCTACCAAAGGATACACAGTTAAATTCTGATGATCCACTATCCAATTGTTCACAAATCTTGATGGTTTCACATGTGGCTCAGGGGACTTGGTTTCCAATTTTGCACATCCCCCTTAAACACACCATGACCTGATGTTCCAAGCTTCCTTTCACTGGAAAATTCATAGTGCAAAGGTTTCAAAGGTCATATTTTTCTCCCGCGGTCAGGGCATTCGAACCATCCATTGGGGCGATCGAAGCCCCCGCAGCCAGCGATCAAAACCCCCGCAGCCGGCGGTCGAAGCCCCCGCAGCCGGCGGTCGAAGCCCCCGCATCGGGGTGGTCGAAGCTCCTGCGTCGGGGCGATGGAAGCTCCCGCATCGGGGTGGTCGAAGCTCCTGCGGCTTGGAGTTCACGAAGTCGGTCTCTGACCAGAGACCATGAACTTCGTCATGTTAAAGTCCGCAGGCACCCGCTGTAGAGCTCAGAGGTCGATCCCTGGCAAAGGGATTGCGAGCTCCGCGATGTTAAAGTCCCGCAACTCCCGCGGTGTGGCTCTCTGTCGGTCTCCAGCAAATGCCGCCAACTCCTCGATGTTAGGCCACAGTGCGGATGGAGATACGATTCGGGGAAAAAGCGCATCTCCGTCAAGGTAAGAGATTAATAGGAGACGTATATAATAGTCTGGAAATTCTGCCACTTTGGCATCATCAGAGTCTTGAGGATTCTGGATTACCATATTATTACTGTAGAGAGTCGAAGTGTGTGCACAAATATTTGGTAGATGGATACAATGCGGGGAAATACTAAGGCCACCCACTCTGGCAGGAGGAGTAGAAAGTGAGGGTGTGGGTTAACTGGAGAGAATTTACAGAAAGCTGTGCTAAAGAGAGATTTGAGCTTTCTTGTGTATAAAATATAGAATATTAACATGCGGGTAACACACAGAATTACGAAAGCAGTTGGAATGCTCACAAAGTAGATGAAGTTGAATGTTGTTACAGTTGTTCATGGTATTGGTGAGGCCACACTTAATCTTTGGTCATACATTTCTGGAATTCTCCACACTGGGAGCTGTGGAGATGCATTATGGAGTATATTCAGGCAGAGGGAGACAGAATGCAGATTTAAAAGGTAATAAATGGGAACATGTTGAGGCTAATATTGGATCAGATCAGCTGTGATGATATTAAATGGTGATGCTGGCATGAAGGCCCACATACTTTTTTCCTGCTCTTATATCTATGTACTTTTGAAATCCATGCTGACTACTAATAACTATCTTCTCTTTATCTAAATAACTGTCAGTTTTAAGATTGCACTGTTAAATGTTGCTTTCATGTTTCAGAGCTGTGGTTACTAAGATCAAAGTGGCTCCCTTTTCAAATATATACTAATGTTAGTATTCTTCTGTCCAATGGTGCACATGTATCCTGGTGGGTTGTGAAAAAAAGACTCAGATAACTTACTGAACTGAAGGTATTACTTTCTAAGTTCAACTTTTCTCAGTTTTAAGATGGCTGGGGAACCTGTTATGGACAGACCTGTTGTGTTATATTTGCTAGCTGGTCCGAATGAGATATTTTGACTGACTATCTGAAATCCAAAGATTCCAACAGACTAATTATTCAGAATATTTTGATCATACCTCTTGTACAAAAATAACATATTTATATGGTGAAACAAGAAACTGCAGAGGCTGGTTTACAAAAAAGGGTTTGAAGAAGGGTCCCAAGCCAAAACGTCACCTGTCCATGTTCCCCAGTGATGCTGCCTCACTCGCTGAGTTACACCAGCATTTTGTGTCTTATATTTATATGGTGCTTTTGATTCATCACATGTCAAGATACTTTACAGTAACATAGAAACATAGAAAATAGGTGCAGGTGAAGGCCATTCAGCCCTTTGAGCCAACACCGCCATTCATTGTGATCATGGCTGATGGTCCCCAATCAATAACCCGTGCCTGCCTTCTCCCCATATCCCTTGATTCCACTAGCCCTTAGAGCTCTATCTAACTCTCTCTTAAATCCATCCAGTGATTTGGCCTCCACTGCCCTCTGTGGCAGGGAATTCCACAAATTAGTAGAATTATCAGATAGAATTTGTAAGCCATAGGTGACCAAAAACATTGTTTCAAGGAGGAATGAAAAGTAAGGGAATTTTGTGAAACAACTTAAAAGTAAAGAAATTTGGTGAAATAACTTAAGAATTTGAGCCCATGGCGGAAGAAGACAGTTCCAGAGTACTTAAACAACTCAAATTAACATGCTATGCTTGGAGAAGCACATATTGGTTTACAGAGGCCAAAGAGAAAATGTGTAAAGAAACATAAGATTTTTTAAATCGCAGCATATCTCCAAGGGCGTAGCTTTAAAGTGAGATGGGCAAAGTTTAAAAGAGATGTGCAAGGCATGTTTTTTTTCACAAAGGGTGTTGAATGCTAAGAATGCACTGCCCGCAGTGGTGATGGAAGCAGATATGATAGTGGCATTTAAGAAACATCTGGATGAGCCCATAGATATGCAGGATGTTGATTACATGCAGGCAGATATGAATTGGTCTTGATATCATGTTTGGTACAGATATTGTGGGCCAAAGGACCTGTTCCTGTGCTGTACTTCTATTTACCATGTTGAACTGATAGACAAAATAGATCGTCCAGTACAGAAGTGAAATGGTGAATAGGACATTAGATAGTGAGCAACAGAGTTTCAGTTGACCTTAAATTTATGGAGGATAGAACAAAGGTTGGACACAAACATGTTGGAAGCATCAACAAAGAATGTAACAAATGGCAGAAGGAATAGGCAGGAGATGTATTGAAGGCAAGGTCAGGCAACGTTGTGGCTGCACTGAGTGATTCAAAATCCATCATGGGAACACATATGACCTGCAGATTGTGAGAAGATATGTTCAGCTTCAAAAAGGTGGAAAGGACAGGATGGCTTTGGTGCCTGGAGAATGGAGCGTGTGAAGGCAACTAATTGACATATTAATTTGTGATCACAGTGCTGCTTTTAGCTTTCTCACCAGCTGTTAGTTTCTACTCATGATTTCACTTGCCATTACCTCAAAGAATTTCATTGATTGGTAGAATATATATTTCTGATTAGTTGATATTTGCAAGACAGAGACTTGGATTTATTCATTCAGAGGCAGTTAACCTGGAAAGGAAATGTTCAGGTGTGGATTACATAGTAGCAGAGTTATGTCTAATAGTATGTTTATCTATCCTGTTTTGAGAGGACAATGTTGTTTATTCTTGTCATGTCTCTGGGTGCTGCTCTCAGCCATTTGGAACACGATGCAATATAAATGCATGTTGCGTTCAGTGTGAACAGCAGTGAAGCAGCATCAACAGAGCATAGATGGACAAGGAGAAACATCAGTGATATCAGTCTTGGAGTATTAACCATGCTGGGATAACATGGAAGAGTGAGATGGGCAACACTGTCTAAGCAATGCTAAGCAATGTTTTGCACCATCATTAAATTCAAAATACTGGAGCTTAACCAAAAGTACCAAATCAAAATAAGTATTTGGTGCAGGAAATACAAAATGTGCATTTCTCTTTCCAACACCTGGACGAAAAATTCCGCTGTTTGTCATTCATTGTAAAATCAGAAGCACATTTTTTTAATACATATGTTCCTAGTTGTTGTTGAGCAGAGGCATTATTGTCCTGCAGAATCCTGCTGTTTTCAATCTGTGTATAATAATTGGATGACTTGGAGGCACAGTGTGTCAACATGCAGTGTTGCCCCTTGCTGTGTTGTGCTGTAGTGTGCCAGACTGAATGATGCTATGATCATGCTTAATATTTCTTGCATGGATACTGATCTCAGCTGTCTTCCTTCCACCTTTAAGGAGGTGTTGGGTGGAGTCTGTGACCCTTGCACATCAAGGAGAAATCTCTTCCTCCTTCTCCCTCCTCACATCATCCATCTCTTATTTCCACTTGCAAGATGCGATGGATAACACTATAGAACTTAGCGTGGAGAAATAGAAAAATAAAGTGGCAGAGCGTTAAAGGCAACAGCATTTAAAGTATTTTAACTACTTGAAGTACAGACGGAACTCTTGAATGAATAGAATTTCCAGTTGTTGCTCTACTATATTTCCAACATTTAAAGACTTTCTAGGGAAAGTTGTCAAGTGCTGGTATTTATTCAATTGGATTACATGTCAGACCTATCCCCTGTTGCTCCCAATGCTTTGTAGTGGCCCTTGCTCAGGAACTCACATGCGTGCCAAGTTACCTTGAGCACCATGAACCTAAAATTGAAATGTTGGCAGTGAGTGTTTTTCCAAATTTCACTATTTTAATAGAGCTGTATTTTTCCTGACTTATTTTTAAAAGGTGGGTCACAATGGCTTTCTTGGCAGCTTCTAGATACAGCAATGATCTAGAGTGGGCCAAATAAAAGGGCTACACTTAAAACCCCAAAGCCATTGGCAAAATTTCTTCAGCACGTTTCTAAATTTCTGACCACCAGCTTTTAGCCTGGACATCTCAGTGTTTTAGTAACTCAAAGGCGTTTTAGTTATGCTCACAGCTGGATTATTACTTGTGTCATTTTAAAACAAACTTTGCCAAAAACCTTCTGTCCTATCACAGAAATAGTGGATTTATACAAGAGAACCTGGTGTTGTCAGATTTATGATCTTTCCCTAGTGTTTTTTCCTCTTTTTCCCATCCCTTTGAATAGCAGTTAGCGATCGGTTGTGTGAGTCTGGATTTTGATAATCAATACTGTGATTAAACATAAAGCTCCAAGATCCAATCCTTTCCTCTCACTATATCTATAAAAATGCACCACCTAAAGTCAATTACAGTCTGAAGAGGGGACTCGACCCGAAACGTCACCCATTCTTTCTTTCCAGAGATGCTGCCTGTTTTTCAGCAGTTACTCCAGCATTCTGTGTCTATCTTCGTTGTAAACCAGCATCTGCAGTTCCTTCCTACACATACTCAATAACAGGCTGGACTTTGAAATATTAATTTCTGATAGTATTTGATAACCCCCTACTCATTTGCAGCTGAGACCTAGCTTGGTGTACTCGGTGCACTAAAGCTTGGAGGAAGTTTTCTGCTTTTGCAGTATTTTCCTTATGATGTGGTTAAATCTACTCACACCTAGTTAACATGTCAAATAATCTTAATTTCACCACTTCATGTATTTTGTGGTCATGGGTCACCTGCAGAAACTGTTGATCTAGCAGACAGGAGAGTTGCTGTTCCTGCCACACAGTAAAATGTTGAATAATTAAACTTTAAACTTTCATGACTGTATTAGTAAATCATAATTATGGATGGTGAAATATCATGTTTGTCTTGGAGGAACAGCTTGTCGTGAAGTCTTTGAAACTTACATTCATTCAAACTGCAAATACTTTTAGACAACAAACTGTCTTTCATCAAGACAGTCTGTTGGAAACAAGGGTGGAATTTCTGGAATGAGCTTCAGTGAGATTAAACTAATATTTCATTGTATTAATAAAGTACATAAATATTGTATTAGTGACAGACACAATTAATTTATTTTCCTCTCAGTAATAAAAGTACAGCAGTATATACTTCTGAAACACCAAGTTGCCCAGTTGTTCTCCAAGTCAGTTATAATGATGACAATTAACATTGGACAAAGAAAGGTCATATAATTTGTAGAGTAATTTTTTTGTAAAGTGTAAACTGCTGATTAGAGATCCATGGATAAGTTTGTAGTTGGTTCTCAGGCCTCTTCTGCACCCTTGGTATCAACACAGAAACATAGACATAGACATAGAAAATAGGTGCAGGAGGAGGCCATTCGGCCCTTCGAGCCAGCACCGCCATTCATTGTGATCATGGCTATTTGTCCCCTATCAATAACCCGTGCCTGCCTTCTCCCCATATCCCTTGACTCCACTAGCCCCTAGAGCTCTATCTAACTCTCTCTTAAATCCATCCAGTGACTTGGCCTCCACTGCCCTCTGTGGCAGGGAATTCCATAAATTCACAACTCTCTGGGTGAAAACGTTTTTTCTCACATCAGTCTTAAATGACCACCCCTCTATTCTAAGACTGTGGCCCCTGGTTCTGGACTCGTCCCACATTGGGAATATTTTTCCAGCATCTAGCTTGTCCAGTCCTTTTATAATTTTATATGTTTCTATGAGATCCCCCTCATCCTTCTAAACCCCAGTAAATACAAGCATAGTCTTTTCAATCTTTCCTCATATGACAGTCCCGTCATCCCAGGGATCAATCTTGTGAACCTACGCTGCACTGCCTCAATCACAAGGATGTCCTTCCTCAAATTAGGAGACCAAAACTGTACCAGAGCCCTACACAACTGCAGAAGAACCTCTTTACTCCTATACTGAAATCCTCTTGTTATGAAGGCCAACATTCCATTCTTTCTTCATTGCCTGCTGTACCTGTAAGCCAACTTTCAGTGACCGGTGTACAAGGACCCCAGGTCTCGCTGCACCTCCCCCTTACTTAACCTAACCCCATTGAGATAATAATCTGCCCCCTTGTTTTTGCCGCCAAAGTGGACAACCTCACACTTATCTATATTATACTGCATCTACCACGCATCTGCCCACTCACTCAACCTGTCCAGGTCACCCTGCAACCTCCTAACATCCTCTTCACAGTTCACACTGCCACCCAGCTTTGTGTCATCCGCAAATGTGTTAGTGTTGCTCCTAATTCCCTCTTCCAAATCATTAATATATATGGTAAACAGTTGCGGCCCCAACACCGAACCTTGCGGCACTCCACTCGCCACTGCCTGCCATTCTGAAAAGGACCCGTTCACTCCTACTCTTTGCTTCTGGTCTGCCAACCAAGTTTCTATCCATGTCAACACCCTACCCCCAATACCATGTGCTCTAATTTTAGTCACCAGTCTCCCATGCGGGACCTTATCAAAGGCTTTCTGAAAGTCTAAATACACAACATCCACTGGCACCCCTTCATCCATTTTACTTGTCACATCCTCAAAAAATAAAGGGGAGGTCATTTAAGACTGATGTGAGAAAAAAAATTTTCACTCAGAGAGTTGTGAATTTATGGAATTCCCTGCCACAGAGGGCAGTGGAGGCCAAGTCACTGGATGGATTTAAGAGAGAGTTAGATAGAGCTCTAGGGGCTAGTGGAGTCAAGGGATATGGGGAGAAGGCAGGCACGGGTTATTGATGCAGACGATCAGCCATGATCACAATGAATGGCGGTGCTGCCTCGAAGGGCCGAATGGCCTCCTCTTGCACCTATTTTCTATGTATTAGTCAAGCATGATTTCCCTTTCATAAATCTATGTTGACTTGGACTAATCCTTTTACTGCTATCCAAATGCTCCATTATTACCTCTTTAATAATTGTCTCCAGCATCTTCCCCGCCACCGAAGTCAGGCTAACTGGTCTGTAATTCCCTGTTTTCTCTCTCGCTCTTTCTTGAAAAGTGGGATAACATTAGCTATCCTCCAATCCACAGGAACTGATCCTGAATCTATTGAACATTGGAAAATGATCACCAATGTGTCCACTATTTCTAGAGCCACCTCCCCGAGGACCCTGGGATGCAGACCATCAGGCCCAGAGGATTTACCATCCTTCAGTCCCATTAGCCTACCCAATACTATTTCTCGCCTAATGAAAATTTATTTAATTTCCTCTACCCCCGTAGATCCTCTGTCCTCCAGTACATCTGGGAGATTGTTTGTGCCTTCGTTAGTGAAGACAGATCCGAAGTACCTGTTCAACTCTTCTGCCATTTATTTATTGCCCATAATAATTTCACCCGTGTCTGCCTTCAAGGGACCCACATTTGACTTTGCTACTCTTTTTCCCTTAACATATCTAAAGAAGCTATTAGTGTCCTTCTTTATATTCCTGGCCAGCTTCCCCTCGTACTTCATCTTTTCAGCCCGTATTGCCCGTTTTGTTTCCTTCTGTTGTCCTATGAAAGTTTCCTCTGGCTTCCGGCTACTCTTTGCTGTGTTATACATCTTTTCTTTTAGTTTTATTCTATCCCTAATTTCTCTTGTCAGCCACAGTTGCCTCCTACTCCCCTTAGAATCTTTCTTCCTTTTTGGAATGAAATGATCCTGCGTCTTCCGGATTATGCCCAGACATTCCTGCCATTCCTGTTCCACTGTCATTCCTGTTAGGATCCCTTTCCAGAATACCTTGACCAGCTCCCCTCTCATGCCTTCATAGTCCCCTTTGTTCAACTGCATCACTGACACTTCCAATTTAACCTTCTCCTTCTCAAATTGCAGATTAAAACTAATATTATGATCACTACCTCCAAGCGGTTCCTTTACCCCGAGTTCTCTTATCATATCTGGTTTATTGGACAACACTAAATCCAGAATTGCCTTTTCTCTGGTCGGCTCCATTACAAGCTGCTCTAAGAATCCATCTCGGAGGCATTCTACAAACTCTCTTTCTTGGGGTCCTGAAACAACCTGATTTTCCCAGTCTACCTGCATATTGAAATCCCCCATCACCATAGTGGCATTACCTTTGTTACATGCCAGTTTTCACTCCTGCTGCAACTTACACCCTACATCCGGGCTACTATTTGGGGGTCTGTAGATACCACCAATTAGTGTCTTCTTGCCTTTACAATTCCTCAACTCAATCCACAGTGACTCTACCTCATCAGTCCCTATGTCTGCCCTCGCAAGGGACTGAATTCCATCCCTCACCAGCAAAGCTACCCCCCCCCCCCCCCTCCTCAGCCCACCTGCCTGTCCTTTCTATAGAACTGCTGGGATCAGTAGGCTACTTAACTTACTGAAAAAGTCTCACTGGCTCATACATTGTTTCTGTTGAGCTTCTTCCCTGTAAGTATACCTGGACTAGCTGTAAATCAAGGATGTGCTGAGTACAGATGACACCCATTCCAATAGGAAGCGCTGCCTTACAGGGAATCCCCATCATTACATACATTCCGATTCTGTGCTGGCCGCGCCTGAGCTTTTGTGAGACACTAAATCAATTTTTAATAGATTTATTCTTCATAATTTATCCTTCAGAAAATAGCTCTTGAAGGATATATTGTGTGAAATAAATAAATGTTAAATTAACCTCATGAATTGCATTAAATTTATATCTAACGCTTAAATTTAAGATCACTTAAATTTACCACACAACCAGTCTGAAGAAGGTTCTCGACCCAAAAAGTCACCCATTCCTTTTCTGCTGGATTAGCCTCTGTAAGTGGCTGACATAATGTTGTGTGGGCAAACACCGCAGGCAGTGATTCAGTTCATCGGGACAGATCCAACCTGATTCAGGTGTTTCAGAAGAGAAAACGGTGATGATGACTCCGAAGACAGACACAAAATGCTGGAGTAACTCAGCGGGACAGGTAGCATTCCTGGAGAGAAGCAATGGGTGACATTTTGGGTCCAGACCCTTCTTCAGACTCCTGTTGCGTCACAAGATAACTTATTTTCATCTGAGCTTCATTTAGATGGAATTTTAAAAGTTAAACTTGACTTTTATTTTACCAAGGACCATCTCAGAAGGGTCTCAGTCATCAGGAACCACCACAAACAGCCTCATGAATTTGGCAGTGAGACCCTTCCTCAATGTGATTGATTTATGAAATTCTTTGCACTAATCTGTGGAGTATAAATCCGAGGAATATGCATTTTCTTCATTCGTGAGTCATCCTTGATTTGAAATGGAGGTCACGGGTTAAATTAAGATGCACCATTTTTTTAAAAAAAAGCTCTTGAAGGATATATTGTGTGAAATAAATAAATGTGAAATTAACTTCATAAATTACATAAAATTTATATCTAATGATTAAATTTAAGATCACTTAAATTTACCACACAATCAGTCTGAAGAAGGGTCTCGACCCAAAACGTCACCCATTCCTTTTCTCCAGAGATGCTACCTGAACCGCTGAGTTACTCCAGCCTTTTGTGTCTTCCTTTGATTTAAACCAACATCTGCGGTTCTTTCCTACTCACAATCTTAATGTCAGCTTTCTGATTCTGATTTATTATACTTATTAACAAAGAAACTCATTGATAACTTTTCTTTGAATTGATTACTTAATTATGATCGAATGAGAAGAAAAAGCAAAGGAAAAGTTTTGAGTGTTTAATTCTATCTTTGCTGAATCTGTTTATCCATGTTGAGTGTGGGATCTACGGCAATGTTAGTGAAGGAAACCATTCATCTTACCATAGAGGGGTCTCTGACTCCCTGAAGAACTCATGACAAATTTTAGCAAATAAAATGTCATTTTGATTCAGTTGAGTCTGTAATCTTTTTGAGCAAGTATAACCACATGAAGGGATTAACAGGGAAGTAAAAGCCTTTAAGCTTAATATGTTGGTGGAAAATCTCAAGGGAAAATAACAGATTAGGTGTACAAAAACAAAATTCACATTAAAAGTGTTGCTCTTGGACATGTAGGTGGAAAGAGAGAGGAGAGGACAAATAGAGTAAGGTGAACGATGGTGCCTTTTTAAAAATATTTTGATTAAGCTAGAATTGCACCTAATTATTAATGAGAAATGTGTATGTTGTTGATAGTGACTATAAAGTAGCATAGGTAGACAAAAATGCTGGAAAAATCAAAGGTAGACAAAAATGCTGGAGAAACTCAGCTGGTGAGGCAGCATAGGTGATGTTTCGGGTCGACCCGAAACTTCACCTATTCCTTCGCTCCATTGATGCTGCCTCACCCGCTGAGTTTCTCCAGCATTTTTGTCTACCTTCGATTTTTCCAGCATCTGCAGTTCCTTCTTAAACATAACGTAGCACATAATCTGTTCCAATGTCGTTAATGCTTCGCCAGTGGTATTGCTCATACTGCAGTATGCCATTATCATGAGATGAGTTACTAGTGTGGAGTAGTGGCCAGGATCCAGAATGGATGAAATAAAGAAAATAATTAGAATTGTATATCTGAATTTAGGAAAAGAATGCTTTGGAAAGGAAACAGCTTTCATTGCTGTAGTATCGTTCATAATGTCAGGATACCCCAAAGCTTTCCACGGACATACAACATGGAAGAGCACAGCACAGGAAAAGACCTTCAGCTTACAACAACCATGCTGAGCATGTGGAACTGTGGAGGCCAAGTCAGTGGATATTTTTAAGGCAGAGATAGACAAGTTCTTGATTAGAACTGGTGTCAAGGGTTATGGGGAGAAGGCAGGAAAATGGGATTAGGTGGCAGAGATCATCCGTGACTGAATGGCGGAGTAGACTCGATGGGCCGAATGACCTAATTCTACTCCGATAACGTGAACTTATATTAAATTAAAATGATCCTATCTGACTGCATGACTCCATATCCCTCCATTCCCTGCATATTCACATGCCTGTCTAAATGCCTCTTAAACATTTCTTTGAGATCTGATTCCACCATCCCCTCTGGCAGTGTGTTCCAGGAACATACACTTAGTTCAAGAAACTTGGTATATACATCTACTTTAAACTTTCACCACTCATCTTAAAGCCAATGCCTCTATTCTTTGACCTTTCCACATTGGGAAAGAACGACTGATTATATATCATATCAATGCCTTTCATAATTTTATAAACTTCTGTGCAGTCCTCCAACACGCCAAACAAAAATAAATCTAAGTTTGTCCATCTTCTCCTTCTAAATAATGCTCCCTATTCAGTCCACATTATGGTGGGCCTCTTCTGCATCCTCTTCCACACCCTCGCATCCTAACTGTGGTGTGCCAGCCAGAGCTGCACACAATATTCCAAATATGGCGGAACTATTCTTTATGTCTTCTTTACTACCCAATCAATTTGTGTTGCCACCTTTGAGAAGCTACAGATTTGCACCCTAAAATCTTCTGTACATCAATGCTTCCAAGGCTACTGCCATTTACTGAATACTTTCCTCTTGCATTTGACCTGCCAAAATGTAACATCTCCACTTCTCCAGATTAAACTCCATCTGGCATTTCCGTACCCCTGTCTCCAACTGATCTACATCCTGCACTATCGTTTGATAAACGTATTCACTATCCACAACTCTACCAATATTTGTGTATTATGCATACTTAATGATCAATCCACTGACATCATCGATCAATTTATTTATACAATCTCAAACAACAGAGGTCAGCACTTATCTCTGTGCAACAACATTAGTCACACACCTCCCATAGAGAACCAACCCTCCACCAATATCCTTTGTCTTTTCTGGCCTGCCCAATTTTGAACCCAATTTGCCAAGTCACAGTGGATTCCGTGATCTTGATCTTCTGGATCAGTCTACTACAAAGGACCTTTTCAAATTCCTCACTGAAATTCATGTAAACAATATCCACAAAGAAATGCCACTGGTTACTCTCCAGCCCTCTGGGACGTTGCCTGAGGCTGGGGAGGATATAGAGATCTCTGTTGAAGTCCCAGCAATTTCCTCTCTTATCTCTCTCAATAACATGGGTTATATTGAATCAGGCCCAAGGGACTTATCCACCTTAATGTTCTTCAGTATTTCCTCATGATATCAAAATGCCTCTGAGAATATCAACATACCTCTCGCCAGTCTCGTTGCCTACATGTTCTTCTCCTTGGTGAATACCAATGCAAAATACTTCTTTAGAATCTCATCCACTACCACTGGCTCCAGGCATAAATTCCCTCCTTTATTGTTGAGTGGTCCTATCCTCTTCCTAGCTACCCTCTTGTTTTTAATGTATTTATAAAATGACATGGAATTTTAATTAATTGGATTTGCCAATTAAGAATCATTGACATGCACATCCCATTATGATGCAGGAATCACAGCAACTAATTTGCAGAAACAAGATGGCAGAAGCAAGAATCTATTACATGATTGCATCATATATTTATTGGTGGGCAAGCAAATATTAACCAGGAGGGTAGGAGTACCTATTGACCTGCAGATGCTGGCTAACAAAAAAAAGCCTCAAAGTGTCAGAATAACTCAGCGGGTCAGTCAGCATCTTAGGAGACCATGGATGGGTGTATAAAATTATGAGAGGAATAGATCAGGTAGACGCGCAGTGTCTCTTGCCCAGAGTAGGGGAATCGAGAACCAGAGGGCAAAGGTTTAAGGTGAATGGGGAAATATTTAATAGGAATCTGAAAAGTAACCACAAGGGTGGGTGGGTGTATAGAACAAGTTGCTGGAGAAGGTGGATGAGGCAGGTATTATTGCACCGTTTAAGACACAATTAGACAGGTACATGGATAGGACAGGTTTGGAGGGATGTGGGTCAAATGCAGGCAAGTGGGACTAGTGTGGATGGGACATATTGGTCGGTAAGGGCAAGTTTGGCTGAAGGGGCTGTTTCCATGCTGTATGACTCCATCTATGTGATGTTTGGGACCCTTCTTTAGACTGATTACAGTAGGAGTGAGAGCACTGTAAGAGAGGTGGAGACAGGATCATGTCAGGCAAGTGATCAGTGGATACAGGTGAAAGTTTTTTTATTGGCAGATGGGTGGACAAAGGCTAGTGTTGGAAATAAGACAAAAGGCTGAGGGATAAGAAAAAAAGAGGCACAAATGTGAAGCTAGGTGGAAGTACCTCTTGTTCTTCTTTTAATAATGCCACAGCATCTTTTCTGTCCATGCAAGGTCTTGGTTTAGCAACTCATCTGAAACGTGGTAGGCCAGATTAGACTGAGGGTGAAGCAGTGAATCTGAGGAGAAGTGTCAGTACATCTCAGGGCTGGGTCAGTGTGTTTCAAGCTTGCCCCCGTACCTGCAGCCTGTAAATACGGTATCCTGACACGTCAGTGCTGAGCCCACGGTTGACACGGATGCCATTTCAAGTGCATCGTTTCGAATGCCAACCTTTAAAAAAAAAATAACTTTAGGGAAATAATTTGTTACTTTTTTAGTTTCCCTGTATAATTTTGCTCTTAATTATCTAATACTAATTTAATGTGCCTGAAAATTAATTATTTTAAATTTTTTTAAAACATTTTTCCTGATTAAGTTAATATCAATTGTCATAGACATTTAAGAGCAGTGAAACAGGCCCATGACAGCATGAGGTGCCAAAGGCCACAGCATGTTTCTGGAGGTGGAGCCTCATGATGTACATCGAGAAGGCTAGTTACTGCACCACTTGCAGGCCGCAATGCTGGAGATACTTAGTAGCACATGGCCGCCAAATGTCATTGTGGTTATTGGACTGGCTTGGAGGGTGTTTATGGCTGGTGGATTGGATCAAGCATGATACAGCTCCGTATCTCCAACAGAGGGATAATCTTTCAGTCGGCATTGAAGTGTCAGCCTCAATTATGTGCACAAGTCTCTGGAGTGGGACTTGAACCCACAACCTCTGACTCAAAGTTGAGAGCGCTATTAACTCATACCAGGCTGAGACCTTAAATAAAAACCAGGAGAACCGAATTAATGAAGGAGAAAAAAGTAATGTGAGATGGGCCAGAAAAAAACCCCAGAATATATGAAAAAAGTAGTAAATAATATAAGGTTCTAAGATTAAATTAAATGAAGTACATGCACTATATTGAAATTCTCTCTATGTCTCACCATAACTACATAAATTAAAATTCAGCATAGATAAATGCTTTCATTTTCACATTTTTGAATTATATCCATGGTTCCTACACTCAGTAGTGGTCAATCATGTCTCCTGATCACGAGTAACTTCTTCACCTCCTCTATTGTTGAAGCTACTTTCAAGCGGATAGGTTCCTTCTGTCATTCCAAATCTGTTTTCACCAGCTGTTGTTTTTAACTCTGTCCAAAACTGGGCCCCATGTCAGCCATATACATGGTAATGATCAGTTCAGCTAGCATCTTGCTCTGTTCCACTTTCCAATGAATGAATAATACTTTATTTTGCCAACATGTACCTAGGTACAGTAACAAGCTTTGTTTTGCATACAACCTAGGCAGTACACGTGTTGCCACGTGTCGGCGCTGATAAAGTTAGAAAAGTACCGAACAGACCTATCTACTGACTGCCGCCTCATGTGGCAAAAGGCCCGTCCGTTGCCGCCGCCCCCTTTGTTCTCCGCAGCCCCCAAAAAATTGTATTAGTGCCTTTCTTTCCTTTTACAGTCTATTAGCCTTTTAAATTTGGGATGGTCTCACAAAGGGTTCTTTATTTGCATTGCCCTACTCTCTTTAACCTTGCTGGCATCTTGCACAAGGGGCTTTGGCCCTTCTCCCAGAATTAGGCTAAATGTCCACATTCGATAGATTTTTGCATAACTTCAGTAATATCATATGTCCTTCAATCACAAATAGATTTTTGAAATTGATGTAGATTTCTTTGGTAACACAAAATGTTTGTGATGATTTAATGTAACACACCTGTTCCAGCCTTTTGGTTGGTTTAAATGACTAAATGCCTTTCCCTTTTTCAAATTAGATTCAGGTTTAAATTTCAAAGATGGAAAATTAAATTCCTCTGTCATTTCTGGATGATGAAAGCATCTGCCTGCAACTAAGTTTCAGTCCACTCTGTCTGAACATACATTTAACTTTAAATAAATGAATAACAAGGATTGAAGTAATTTTAGGAAACAGCAGGTCACAGCCAATTGCTGTTACATTTCTTTCTTCATTAACATTCAAGAAAACCCGAAGAAACATCTTACATTTTGTTCAGTAGGAGCATTATGTTGCTGTGGAAACATAGGAACAATAATTCTCTTGCCACTAATGATATTGTAAGTAAATTTGTAAAGCTTTCCATCACAATCAAATCTATGTTTGAAAGAAATGTGTTTATTTTTTGACTGAAGTAAGCAAATGTTCAGAGAAGGAGCCAGGCATGAAGAGGTTGTTCCTTCAATGTCCCAAAGTAATATCACATACCTGAGGTGTGCTTGGCACAGTCAGATTCTTTGTTTTGCAGTATGCAAAAGTCGCCACGTAAAGGCTGCCGACAAAGTTATAAATGTATTTGTGATGTTTTGTGGACCGTGTGGGGTGGGAGGACCGGTTGCTCCTCCCATGCAGCAGGTGGTGCTGCACAGGACAAAGGGAGATGTTTTTGTACATAGTTATCTCGGTCAGTAAACAGCAAAGATGGTAAACAGTGTGAGTGTGGAGTCAGATTGCGTGGTTGCAGTCATTTTTAGTTGTCTTGCTGCCAGCTTGCAGACTCTCAGGTTTTATACAGACAAAGAACAAGAACACGAAAGTGGTGTCAGAAGTGGGATACTTCAGATTGCGTTCAAAGACCCAGATAAGAGCTTATTTTTCGATTTTATTATTTTTATTGAGTTGTGTAGTGTACGCAAACTAACATGTCTTGGCAATTCGATCATTTTGTTCCAGAGCAAGAAAGGTGGTCATCGTATTTAATGCGAGCTGAGTTTTATTTTGAAAGTATGGCAATTATGACTGACCTGAGGAAGAAGGCTTTCGTGTGTTCATCAATGTCTTCAGAAACCTTTGCACTACTTCAAAATTTACTTACAGAAGAAGTAACTGAAGTTTCATAAACGGCTTTGCAGCTGCATTTCGAAGGAAGTCGAAATTTCCTCGCAGCTCGCCTCGATTTCTACTGGACAGTGCAACAGGAAGGCCAATCGATTATCACATTTCTTGCCGAACTTCACACCAAGGCAAAGGCATGTGATTTTAAAGCTCAATGCTGCGAAAAATGCCAAGACAATGCGTTGTGGGATAGACTGGTCATGGGCTGCAGGCACGCATTCATCCAGCAGGCAATTCTCAAGGATTCGGACGCCTCCTTGAAGAATGTGCTGCAATGTGCTAAGATGGCCGAGCTGCTAAGTAAAGAACTGTACAAAATGGCCGGCGAAACAGCATCAAAGCTCCCTCAAGTGCATACAGTTCGTCAGACTTGTCCACAACGCCAGAAACCACTTGATCGACTCAGAACAAATCCGGAGAAGGAGGGACAGTTTCAGAAGAGCCGTCCCCCTGTGGGGGGAGGTTCGAAACTCTGCTACCAGTGCGGATCGACTGCTCATCATCACCGTGAGTGCCCGTATGTTATGCCTGTTACCGTAAGGGTCATCTCCAGGCAGTGTAGGAAAGCTGACAAAGGGCATGAAAGCGCAAAATACAGTCGACCAAATCGCAAAGACCATTTCTATTGAAGTGCTCGGTGTGTCCACGATCACCGACAAGCCAAGGGTTTCGCTGCGGGTCTTGACAGTCGATCTACAGTTCCAGGTGGACACTGGTGCGGCTGTGTTGCTAGGTGGACGCTGGCACTGTGTCAGAACATCTGGGAGAGGATTGGATCGCCAAAACTGAAACCGGCCAACATCCTTCTTTTCGGACAAGGACGACAGCCCATTCCCACAAAAGGCAAATGCACTGTCGCCGTTTCCTGTAATGGTATGACACAGACGTTGCCGCTGATTGTCGTTGGCAAAGAAGGTACATCGCTGTGTGCCATTGACTGGAGCCATGCTTTCAAGCTTGACATGAACGCCTTGATCTATGATGGATGAACTTGGCATTGTCATCTACCACGGATTGCAACATGGTCCGCAAGTGCGAGAACAACGTGCAGAAGGTTCATGACCAGTTTCCGTCTGTTTTCGCACCTGGACTCGGGCATTGCACAAAGACCAGTTCCCGTCGACAAGGTGCGCATCTGTGGCGACTACAAAGTGATTGTAAACCCTCAATTGCACATTGATCAACATGTCCGACGCGTACCTCCAAGTGGAACTGGACGATGAGACAAAAAACCTGTTCGTGATCAACACGCACAAGGGACTGTTCAGATACAACCGATTGTTGTTTGGATGGGGCCGGCCATCTTCTAGAAACTGGTCGACAATCTGGTTGCTGGGATTCCGTACGTAGCCGTCTACCTGGATGACATAATTGTCACTGGCTGGAAAGAGGAAGAACATCCGCAGAACCTAAAACAGGTCCTCACGGCACTGAACACCTATGGTATGAAGTTGCGCATGGACAAGTGTGCATTCTTCCGACAACAGGTCATATTTCTCGGACATGTGATCGCGACATGTGGCCTGAAGCCATCGGAAGAAAGAGTGGACGCAATTGTGAAATTATCGACGCTGGAAAATGTGAAGCAGCATCATGGGCAAGGTGAACTACTATGGCAGGCTCATACCGGCACAATGCAAAAACAGGATGTCGAATGGCACTGGTCCAAAGAGTGTGACTATGCATTCACCAGGTTGAAGGAGAAGCTCACCCAGAAGACGCGTTTGGTCCACAATGACCCATCGAAGCCGATCTCGCTGGCCGCCGATGCATCGCCGTATGGTCTTGGAGCTGTAATCTCACAAATGGCGCCGAACGGCAAGGAAGAACCAATCGCGTTGGCATCTAAAACGCTGGCAACCGCCGAGAAAAACGATAGTCAAGTGGAGAAAGAAGCTCTGGCGATCGTGTTTGGTGTTCGGAAGTTCCACCAATATTTGAGTGGCCGACATTTCCTGCTCATCACCGACCACCAGTCGCTGCTGGCTATTTTCAGCCTGGAGAAAAGTTTGCCTGTCATAACGCTGGGCCCTGATCATGATGGGATATGATCACAACATAATTTACCGACAGTCTGCCGAGCATGTCAATGCCGATGCACTGGCTCGTCTACCGATTGGACCCGACCTGACGTTCGACGAAGAGGAGGCAATTATGGAAATTGAGAGGGACGTGAACTTGCTCAGCACGCGGGTCATTGCCGATTTCCCTGTCTCCGCAAGGACGGCCGCCAACTACACGAGCACAGACCCCATTTTGTCGAAGGTACGACATTTTGTCACTCAGGGATGGCTGAACAGTCCCAAGCTGGACAAGGAATACCGCTCATTCCAGAATGCGCAAACGAAAATCTCCTCAAAGGATGGCATTTTGCTCTGCGATTGTTGACTGATCATTCCGATGGAACTGCGATCGCAAATTCTGAAAATGTTACATGAGACACACATTGGAATTGTGCGAATGAAGGCGCTCGCCCGCATGCATGTGTGGTGGCCGAATATCGAGACTGATATTACCGACCACTGCAAGGACTGCACACCATGTGCCGAAACAGTGCCGAATTCACCGGAAAGGACCTCCGTATGGCCCGTCCCTGACCAACCATGGCAGCGAATCCACATGTCCCCCAGGAACGTTACGGCAAAGTCTAGGGTACACAAAAGGCTGGAGAAACTCAGCAGGTGCAGCAGCATCTAAGGAGCGAAGGAGATAGGCGACGTTTCGGGTCGAGACCCTTCTTCAGACGCAAAGTCTATGTGTATTCGCTACCATGGTTGGTCGGGGACGGGCCATGTGGAGGTCTTTTCCGGCGGATTTGGCGTTGTTTCGGCAAATGGGGTGCAGTCCTTGTAGGGGTCGGTAATATTGGTCTCGATATTAGGCCACCACACATGCATGCGGCAAGCGGCAATTCCATATAACCATATAACCATATAACAATTACAGCACGGAAACAGGCCATCTCGGCCCTTCAAGTCCGTGCCGAACAACTTTTTTCCCTTAGTCCCACCTGCCTGCACTCATACCATAACCCTCCATACCCTTCTCATCCATATGCCTATCCAATTTATTTTTAAATGATACCAACGAACCTGCCGCCACCACTTCCACTGGAAGCTCATTCCACACCGCTACCACTCTCTGAGTAAAGAAGTTCCCCCTCATGTTACCCCTAAACCTCTGTCCCTTAATTCTAAAGTCATGTCCTCTTGTTTGAATCTTCCCTATTCTCAAAGGGAAAAGCTTGTCCACATTAACTCTGTCTATCCCTCTCATCATTTTAAAGACCTCTATCAAGTCACCCCTTAACCTTCTGCGCTCCAGAGAATAAAGACCTAACTTATTCAACCTATCTCTGTAACTTAGCTGTTGAAACCCAGGCAACATTCTAGTAAATCTCCTCTGTACCCTCTCTATTTTGTTGACATCCTTCCTATAATTGGGCGACCAAAATTGTACACCATACTCCAGATTTGGTCTCACCAACGTCTTGTACAATTTTAACATTACATCCCAGCTTCTATACTCAATGCTCTGATTTATAAAGGCTAGCATACCAAAAGCTTTCTTTACCACCCTATCTATATGAGATTCTACCTTCAAGGAACTATGCACGGTTATTCCCAGATCCCTCTGTTCAACTGTATTCTTCAATTCCCTACCGTTTACCATGTACGTCCTATTTTGATTTGTCCTGCCAAGGTGTGTCTTGTGCAACATTTTCAGAATTAGCGATCGCAGTTCCGTCGGAAATTTGTAATAGCCACAAGTTATCCAAATGAATAAATATCCAACCACCGAAACAACCATTTCTGCGTTCGATGAATTTGGGGATTGCCCTTAACAATCGTAAGCGACAATGGACCCCTCGCAAATGTTCGGTGACAGGTGCAAACATCACTCAATCGTGCATCTTTCATCCGCCCTCAAATGGTGAGGCAGAGTGGCTCGTCGGCGTTTTCAAGCAGGCCATGAAACGTGCTGTAGGAATCGAAAAGAAATGGAAACGATTGGCATTGCGCGATTTCTTACAGTAATATCGAACCGTTCCAAACTGCACTACCGGTCAAACTCCAGCGGAGATGATGCTCGGACGTCAAGTGCGCTCTCACCTATCAGTTTTGAATCCGACCTGTAACTCTTAAATGGCGCGCACTCAGCCAACGAAGTCGAACAAGTCCAAATTCTACATTGGCGACTATGTATATTACTGCAATTGCACGGTCAAGGAAAGCAAATTGTGCGCTGGCAGGATCATGGCTCACATTGGAACAAAAATGTACACCGTCCAAGGACAAGAAGACTGCGCAGAACCTGACCAGAACCAAGCAGTCGGACACACCGGTGCTGAATCGTGTGGATCCTGGAGTGCCTGACTTGCCCTTACCCTGGCCTGACAAAGTTCTACCAGACGAACTCCCCGCTGATCTGCCTGTGATCCTTCGTCGATCGACACAGTGCAATCATGGCATTCCCCCAAGACGACTCATTCAGGAATAGAGATGTTCAAACTGGAAAGGGGGAGTGTGATGTTTGGTGGACCGTATGGGGTGGGAGGACCCGTTGCTTCTCCCGTGAAGCAGGTGGTGCTGCACAGGACAAAGGGAGATGTTTTTGTACATAGTTATCTGTCTGTACACAGTGTGAGTGTGCAGTCAGATTGTGTGGTTGCAGCCATTTTAAGTTGTCTTGCTGCCAGCATTGAGTTAATATAATAAGGACTACTGTTGTACATTGAAGACTCTCAAGTTTTATACAGATATAGAACAAGAACGCGAAAGTATTCACTATAGTTCCTCTTCCCTTTCCCCCACCTACCCCCCTCCCCCTTTGTTCTCAGTGCCTCCCCCACGCTGGGTCCCTCTTTGTTCAGGGCGCTCCCACGCCCTCCCAACACCGTGTCCCTCCTTGTTCTTGGCACTCCAGCTCTTCCAAACTCCTATCCCAGTCAATATCAGGCTGATCCTTGACATTCTTACTCAATAATTCCATATTTCCTGATTTCCTTAGAATCCCCCAAATTTATCAATCTTAACCTTGAATGTAGCCAGTGTAGTGTATGCACCCCAGCAGGTCCCTAGTCCATAGTGAACTGATATGCAAAGTAAAAGGGGGGTCTCTGGAAGGTACGACTGGTTTATCCAAAGTTCTTCTCAATGATTCTTGGAACCAAATGTCTCCACAATCTATGTGATTTGTTTCTCTCTCATTCATGGTGTTAGCACATTAATCTTGAATTGTGAGGAGCTGTCATGTTTCATTTGTTGCAGCTGTCTTTCTTCTACCATTCCTTCTAGATTTGGCTGAACCAAACTCAAATGCACAGTGGGTCTTTAGTGCATCAGTATTTCTGCAGGCTAGTGCTCTGTCAGAGTTGATCTGGAACTCAATGAAAATCTGCAAGTATATTTCATTGTAAAACCAGATTTGCCTTACAAGATTTGCTTCTTCAGTGTCTCTTCCATTGAGGACCTACTCAGCTTATTTTGATGCAGTGCGGGATCTTGTTTTACACAGATTTTAGGTCCTTCCTTCTGGCAGTTGACGCATTTCACTGCGCTACAATGCTTTCGATGGATGATCTCCAGTACCTTGGTGGCAGCTTTTCTTGATAGTCCTGTGCCAAACTTATTTCCATGATTCGGACTTAATATTCGATTAATAACCTGCCTTTACTACTGCCTTTTGCCCGTGTGCAGCATGAACATTTGTATAGAAACAAGGAACTACAGATGCTGGTTTACAAAAAGAGATGCAAAATGCTGGAGTAACTCAGCGGATCAGGCAGCATCTCTGGAGAAATGGATGGGCAACGTTTCAGGCTGGGACTCGTCTTCAGGCCAACATTTATATTATGAATTAGCTGAATTTCGTTAACATTTTTGGAAGCAAGCTTCCTCAATATTGGCAACATTGCATAAAAACGTAAAAATTAAATGTTTTTTACTAATTTGGATTTAATTTTCACGTCTGTTAAACTGCACATAACATTTTCCTGCAATGCTCAATTTAGGAAGGTGCTAAAATTATAGTGTTGAGATGAATTCTTTGACACATGGTCTCACTTGATCTTTGATTTCTGGCTCTAAATTTCCACTTTCAACAATTTCCAAAGGTGCCAGATAGAATTGACTTTGTGATCCCTCCACCATCAGCTTAAGGCCCTGCTTGAAAGCAAGGAATCTGCCAAAGAGGAATACATCACTGAGCCCATCTCCATTTGTATGGTTGTTTTCTTATTCTCTTTCATAGCTTCATTTTGAACAGGCAACGTTTTATTCCCACAATAAATTTCAACTCTATTTTTGGCTCTGAAGAACATCTTCATTCATTCTACATAACTACCAACAGATTACAGAGTTGGAATGATTCTAAGGTGCTATTTTTGCATCATTGTCACTTTAACAAGGTTTAAATGTGCAATCCACACATTATGTTTATTTCTTCAGCACTCGAGTCAGAACTCCATTTCAAGTTTGCACACTGATGTTACGATGGTTAATCAAACATTGACAGATTCATTTGCTCGGACAGCTTCATCTTTTCCCCATTCCCAAAACACCCTCACGCATCCCCCTACCTCCTGTCGGCAAAAGAGTGTATACAACCCTGTAGGTTCCTGCTCTATGACGGATGATACACGGCAAACGTGAGAGTCGTAGAAGGTATGTTACAAAATAGAATACAATGTTACAAAATTTTGAGATTTAAAAAATCTAGTCTGCAATTTATCCCATCAGATAAAGCATAAAAAGAAGTTTAATTTGACACCTAATTTACTTTCATATCTTCAGTATTAAGAAAGTTACGGCCATTTTCATACTCAGAAATTAGCATCTTGTTCCCCATTGTCTTTCAATTGACTTAACTCAAAAGCTGTGATCTGGAAAAGTTAAAAGCCCATAACTTTCTTAAAAATTAAGAGAACTCAATGAAATTTTCAGTTATTATAGATTGAAGCATTCTGAAACAAATATGAAACAATCTTACTTGGATGACCTGAAATTAAAGCATATAATTAGTTAGTTATCTAATTGTAGCTAATTACAAAATTCAATGAGTAGATCTAAACATCTATCAATTTCTTAAGAAAAGATAAACTTTTTTAAAATTGCCTAAGTGTCCAAATAACATTCACACAATAATCCACAATATAACATAATTTTAAAATCTCATTTTCATGAATTTCTGGGCCAAATGGAAGGAATTTAGTGTTTGATTCCTGTAAATTAGTGGCCATTTAAATCAACTAGCGAGTGGGTTTTAGTGGAATGCGGTGGATTGGAACGTTGCGGTTAGCGGTGAAGTCGGGACGAAAAATATTGTTTGTTCATTAATTTTTTGAGACCCCATTTCGCAACATAAAAATATTATTAAAGCCTCCCGAAAAACCAACTTTTAATATAAAAATAAACTATTTACCTTTTTTTCTCCCCTACGCAAAATCCTTCCGGTTGTCAGTGCTCACGGCTTTTGAAGGTGATTTTTAAATTACTCTAGTTAATAAATAATTTAGAGTAATTTAAAAATACCTTCATTCATGAAATGTCGGAGCGATTTTTCTTCCGCAACTAAATCGCCCGACATTCATCGATTTTCCAGGTCTGTTGAAAAACGGCACTTTAAGCCCACCCCCCTCTGAAAGGCGCCAAAGTCGCGCACACGGGGAGTGGCAGAACTGCAGCGCTGCTCAAGGTAAGTTTTGCAACATACCTAGAAGGTAGTTGACTTTTTCAAGGTTCAACAGGTTTCGCACATGCACAAAGCGATGCTCACACAGTTGAATATATTGCTCAATAATGTCACACTTATTTACATATTTTACATTCAACCGAATATTTTGTTTATTTTATCAATGTTTCTAATTTTATAAGGCTGCCTAGTTGGCAGCTATTGAATAGTTTAACCTATGGAAACCAGTTCTAGAATAACCATATGTCCTAGTATATGCCGACAAGTTGGCATTCTGAGTTAGTCTCACTTGCCTGCATTTGGTCCATATTCTTTCCTAGCCGCACATCTGTTGAAATGTTTTTTGAAGGTTATAATAGAATCAGCTTCTATAGCTTCCTCTGGCAGCTCATTGCAGACAGACTGCCCTCTGATTTCTGTGGTCCCTCTTAGATCTTTCCCTCTCACTTAAAGCCTATTCCATTTAGTTTTAGAATCCTCTAGCCTGGGAAGAAGACTTTGAGCGTTCAATTATCCATGCTCCTCATGACTTTGTATACTTCAATGAGGTCACCCTTCAGCTTCCTATGGTCCAAAGAAAAAATGGTGCAGGCTATCCAATTTTTCTGTATAACGCACCTCCGAGTAATATTACAATTAATCTCTTAATGTAATTCTTCCTATATTGGGGCAATGAGAACTGCACACTGGGGGATGAGAGCTCCATCCAGTGTGGCCTTGTCGGCTTCGGAAACCATGGACCTGCCGTTCCAGGTGTCCCGAGCCGCTGTGAGGACTCTCCTAACGCCGGAGCACCATCACCCGGCGAGAAGGCCTAAAACATCGGGCTACCATAGCGCCGACTGCAGAGGCCTCAATAGGCCTGACTATGGGTGGACATGGGGAGGGGTCTGGATTTTGTGCCTTCCCTCACAGTGGGAACCATTGTGGGGGGATGTTTTTATGTTCATTGTTAATTCTTTAATGTTGTGTCTTATCTCTATCTGTGTGCTGCATGGCAAGTCAAATTTCATTACACCAATTGGTGTATGTGACAATAAATGTCCTATGTCCTATTTACTGTGTAAATCTTGCCATGATTTGACATACCAAAGTGCAACACACTTGTCAGAGTTACTTCCACTTGACATTCCTTGGCCCATCTTCCCAACTGATCTAAAACTTATTGTAAACTTAGTTGTTCTTCCTTACTTCTCTATTTTTGTATCACGCACTGGGAAAACCAACATCATATGCAGTTTTACTCATGCCATGCATCTTGTTGCTGTACTTCTGATACCCATGAATGGTTGTGGCAAAACTCTGATAAAAACAGAAAAGAGCATTTCCTTGTCACTAATTCCCTTGCTTATTCCTTCCAAACTGTGCACTCATGTTGATGTATTCCTCCACATCAGTGCATGAACTTAGACAGGAATTTTTGGTTGTCTCTCTTCTGGAAGAGTGGCATCATGTGTTAACCTTGTTAATCTGTGGGCAACATTCCCACATCTGCATTTCCTGGCAGAAATCACTGAATATTGACCAAGTAGAAATCCAAACAGATTATATTCCTTCTTACCAGAAGGACTTGTGTGTTCAGTGTTAATGACTGCAAATCCTATTTTTTAATGGTGATTGTTCGCCAAGAATTGTCCCTTGAGTAATGTTTACTGTGAACTCACCATCTCCCTCTGCCAGTTCACCAGTATCGTTAATGTGTTTTACTGCCAGCTCACCATTATCCTCTATCTCACCACCAACGTGTTGTATTCATCCAAATATATCACTCCCATCTTTGCCTTATCTGTCTCAGCTTTATTCTCTATTTCACTGGCATTTGTTTTTATCCTTTTGTGCATCTCAATGTCAAATTCACCATTATTTTCCAGATTCTTTCACTACCTACTCAGCTTTAATGTCTGCCTGATTGACATTTGCTAGATCCCCTGTGAATCATAGTGTAATCTCACCATTATTCTCCACATATGTTATTGCCAGCTCTGTATTATTCTGTCTTATGGACAATTTACCTTTATGCTCTGCATAAATCACTGAGTTCACCATTATGCTCTCTCACTGCCAATCTGCCATTATCCTCCATTTACCTCAATGCCAGCTCAGCATTCTCTTCTGTCACACTGCCAATTCGTTATTATCGATATATATTACTGCAAGCTCTTTATTATCCTCTGTGTAACTCTCTGGGGCTGTTATTCCCAGTGCAATTCATTGCCAGTCCTTTATTATGCTTTGTTTACCTCAATGCCAACTCCATAATTATCCTCAATAGAGATCATTGTCTATCTTGCATTTGCATGTGACCAATTCCTACATCCATAACGGAGATACTCCGAGATCTGCAGACTCCTGCCTTAAAAAACATGGATGCTGTAAATTTAATGAAATCTGCTATCCACAGAGCACACCTATAAAAGAATCCTTGCAATTTTCTTCCGTTTATTTCAGTGGAGGATAATCATGTAGGTTCCTTTCCAGGCGTGTGTTTGGCTGCTGATTTGGGAAACTTCCCTTATAGTATCGTCATTGTTCCCTTTTTGTAAATCACTGCCATCTGTTCATATCCTTTGCACTCTGTACTGACAACACTGCTTGATGAATTAGGTTGCTGTAACTGTTACTTTCTATGTAATTTACTGTCAGCCCTGCAATATTCTCTCTATGTATTCTGAAGAGTTTTGCATTGTACATGGTCTCTACTAGTTTTCTCTTACTTTGTATGTAACCTTACGTGTACCCTATAACTCACTGCCAGGTATCTATTTTGTTTCAGGTAACTTCTAGACCTTTAAGGGAGGATTTTCCAGTCAGTATTGTAATAGCCCAAATAATTATCTGATTAATTCCATATTACCCTTCTTATAAATCAATGATAGCAGTATTATTTGCTCAATGTAGGGTTTACTGCTTTGTGTAAGCCACTGGCAGCTTCTTCATATCCTCTTCATATGTTTGGACTTGGTTCCTTATTAACAGATTTTATGTTGGACTACTTAAAAGTGAATTCATGAGGTAATTGACTCGATGAAGCAACACTATTATAGGGGATTGTATGTCTATATTTAGGTTTATGTTTAGGCTTATTATTGTCATATGTGGTACCCGGACGGGAGGTCGAAGGACGAGAAGCTGAAGCGAAGAAGTGGAAGCCAAGATACACAACGGACATGATGTCGAAAAGACAAGATACCGGATGGACACTACACCGAGAAGTCAAGATACCGAACGGACACGACGGCGAAAGGATAGAACCCGAACGGACACCATGCCGATAAGACAATTCGCAGTGTGGATATGATGTTGAAAAACTGCCGACCGGACATGACGTCTCCGGGGACGGGATTTGTCCTACCCTTGTCAGCGATTGGTCCAGACACCCGCGTCCATTACATCACTGGCCGGGGGTAGATGGGAGGGTAGGGGAGAGCTTGAGCATATGTTTGTAAAATAGTGGCAGTGACTCCAAGTTGCTGCGACTGCCACAGAGGCAGTGATGACAATCGCAGCAGCTTGGAGGCTCTGTCCCTCGACCCTCCCGTCTCCACCCGGCCAGTGATGCACATCACTGCCTCTGTGACAATCACAGCAGCTTGGAGGCTCTGCCCCCCCACCCTCCCGTCTCCACCCGGCCAGTGATGCACATCACTGCCTCTGTGACAATCGCAGCAGCTTGGAGGCTCTGCCCCCCCACCCTCCTGTCTCCACCCGGTCAGTGATGCACACCACTGCCTCTGTGACAATCGCAGCAGCTTGAAGGCTCTGCCCCCCCACCCTCCCGTCTCCACCCGGCCAGTGATGCACATCACTGCCTCTGTGACAATCGCAGCAGCTTGGAGTCGCTGCCACCAGTTTACAAACGCAAGCTCAAGATGCCCCCCCACCCTCCCGTCTCCTCCCGACCAGTGATGTGACGGACGCAGGGGTCTGGACAATCGTTGACAAGGTCTCGGATAAATCTCAACCACGGAGACATCATGTCCGTTCGGCGGCTTTTCTGCGTCATGTCCATTCTGCATATTGTCCTTTCGACGTGGTGTCCATTTGGGTTCGTGTCCTTTCGCTGTTATATCCATTTGGTATCTTGGCTTTTCGGGGTGATGTTGGTTCGGCATCTTGGCTTCGGCTTCTTGGCTTCAGCTTGTTGTCCTTCGACGTCCTGTCCGCACACGGTCATTTGTACCAAGGTGCAGTGAAAAGCTTTGTTTCGCATACTATCCAAAAAGATTAGATATACCATGCATAGATACTATCAATTCAAACTTAAGTACAATAGATATAGCAAAGCAGAAGGTACAGAGTGCAGAATATAGCTCTCTGCATTGTAGCATGTTGCTGCTCATTAGTTCCATAGACCAATGCCCTCAATGAGGTAGAGGTGAACCGAACAGTACCGTAGCATATGGAAGGGCCTTTCAAAAACCTTTAAAGCACTTCAATATAGAAATATTTTTAGCAATTTGTGTTTTTTAGAAGAATGATAAAGGCATATAGCGAAGAAATGGGCCCTTACACCTGACATTATTAATGCCAACTTTTTTGCCCATCTGCACTGACCCCATTTGCCCAAATTAGATCTGAATCATTTTATACCGTGTCTATTCTCATGCCTTTCAAATTGTTTCTTAAATGTGATTATATCCGATTCCAATACCTCCTCTTGCAGTGAATTCCAGATACCAACCAATTCTGTGTAAAAAAAATCTCTCGCCCGAAATTCACATTAAAACTCTTTCCCCTCTTTTTTTATGCCTCAATTGTGGCAAAAAAATTCTGGCTATTTACCCTACGTATGTTTATTGTAATTGTATACACTTCTATCAGGTCATCCCTCCGCTTCCTTCACTTCAGGGAAAACAAGCCCAGCGTGTCCAATCTTTTTCCATAACTTCCAACCTAGGCCTGATTAATCACCTCTCCAATTGACGTTTACACAGGAATGGTGCAGGAATGGTGTACGGAATCTGAGGCAAGGAGAAGCATATCAGTATTTAAGAGAATGAAGCGTTCAGAGCTGGAATGACCAGAGGTGGATCAATAAGGCGTGCAAGAGGTTGCAATGGAGAGAAAGTTTAGAAAAAAAGGAAAGAGAACTCTACAGACAATTATTGTAGTCTTGAAAAAGCTGGTGTAATGTACTAATGTGTCATGGAAACAGTAACTTTACATATTGATTTATCTCCAAATCCATACTGTTAAGGCTTTGTAAATTGTTAATTTTTTATACTTGTGAATGAATTGTACAATTCGTGTTATTTGATAAATCCTTTCTGTGTAAATGCCAAAGTAAATAGCTCAAACATCCTGCTGGTATTGCCAGCAACCAATCTTTAAGTCATTAACTAGAATTCTGGACTGTATATGTTAATCAGTTTGCCTTCCCACTGGGTTGTGATTTAAATTTTCTCTGAAATCTCTAGTTGGCTCAAGTTGGGGAACGAGATGTGATTTTAGGAACATTTTGGATGTTCCAAATCTATTGTTGGATCTGTGTGCAAACTTCAACTTTATTACATGAAAAATGTACTTGTAAATCTAACCTGTCAGATAGTAAACTTGGAATTTTATAAGTACACTGTTCACTGTTTGAACACTTGTACCTACATTTATCTCTCCCATATTGTTGCAACCACGGATAATTATGATGGCATGATTTTAGATTAGGATATGTAAAAGATTGTTACTATTTAAGGATAATAAACAAATGGTGCGAAACTGGAAATATGAGACAGATTCATCAATATGATTGGTTTGTTAGCCCCATTGGCACATTCATTTTCCTGAAAATTCAGATGATGTTCAAATTAAATTGCAGTTAAGCAATGAGTGCATTACTTATGAGAGACAAAATTACATCCGGGTGGCAGCTCGCCTGCAGTCCGTCTGTTCTTTCTTTTTTTGTTGTTTTCTTGTCCTGTTTTAGCTAGTTAATTTGAGTTATGCGTGTGTGTGGAGGGGGGGGGGGGGGGGGTGGGAGAAACTTGTTTTAGTCTCTTTCTTCGGGGGGATGTGACTTTTCTTGTCGTATCCCCCGTCTCCGTCTCCGTCTGCGCGGAGGCCTAATGGCGGAGCTGGCGGCTCCAACCTGGACGGACCTCGAGGCTCCGGAGGTAGAGCCAGCCAGGACTTACCAGCGCAAGGCTGGCCGACTTCGGGGCTGTGGTGTCGTTCCGCCGGCGGCGGCCCGACTCGGGGCTGAGGCAGTGTCCCGGCGGCGGCGGCCCGACTCGGGGCTGAGGCAGTGTCCCAGCGGCAGCGGCCCGACTTCGGACGTTCGGCCGCGGGCCCAGTGGACGACATCGTCGGGAGCTCGCAGGTCACAGGTTGGTTACCTGTTTTTCCGGAGCTTCCGCGGCAACAGCTTCGTCCGCTGTACTGGAGGACGACAGCTTCGACCACCCCGGGCCGCGGAGTTTGAACCGGCCCGTTCGCGGAGCACGGTTGAGCCGCGGGACTTACTTACCATCACCCGGTAGGATCACAACATCGGAAGCCTGGATCGCCTGAGCGCAGAGGGAGAACAAGGAGGGAAGAGACAAAGACTCAAGACTTTTGCCTTCCATCACAGTGAGGAGGTGCCTGCTGAACTCACTGTGGTGGATGTTAAAATTGTGTTTATTGTGTGTTTTGTTATTTTATTAAATGTATGACTGCAAGGCAACAAAATTTTGTTCAGACCGAAAGGTCTGAATGACAATAAAGGATACTTTACTTTACTTCACTTACTTACATTTTCTGCCTTTGTGTTTGTGTCAAATGCAAGCTCCCCCCGTTACAGCAGTTTGGTTTATGAAAATATGCCTTTATGAAATTCACAAATCATGATCAAAAATTTGACATGCAGAATAAAAGTTCATCCTAATGGAATGAATGTTTTAAAAAATAAATAAATAAACACAATTGTTTTAAAGAATTATTAAAAATTAAAGAAATATTTAAAAATTAAAGAAACGTCAATTTTGTCAAGGATTTGCATTGTGTAAAATAGGAATAAGAATTCTCAGAAAGCAATCCCTCCATTAGGAGGAATTGTTCTGTAGTTACAAAAAATGAAGCAATTGTATGAAACTATTAAATAATTAAATCTCCTTATCATGTGGTTGTTTCAATGTCTCAAAACCATATAAATTAAAAATGGGTGGCACAGCTGGTAGAGCTGCTACCTCACAGAGCCAGAGACCTGGGATTGATCCTGACCTCGAGTGGTGTCTGCGTGGAGTTTGCACGGTCTCCCTCCAGTTTCCTCCGACATCCCACATCCCTAGTGTGCAGGGAGTGGATGAGAAATAGTGTGGGAGAACATAGAACTCGTGTGAATGGGTGGTCGATGGTCGGCGTGGAATTGTTAGGAAGAAGAGCTTGTTTTCATGCTGTATCTATAAACTGAAATGAATGGTTATAATCTAAATATACTCACTGAAGGCTTCACCTTTGTCTCTCAGAAAATGCTTATAATTGATTGAAAGATGTAGTATAGAAATAAGCCTTCTGGTCTCATGAGTACTTGCCCACCATTGATCACCCATTCACACTAGTTCTATGTTATCCCACTTTCGAATTAATTCCCTAAACCTTAGGGGCAATTTACAGAGGTCAATTAATCTGCAAACCCATACCCCTTTGGGATATGGGAAGAAACCACAGCCCCATTCACAGGGAGAACAGCAGCTCTACCTGCTGCGTCACTGTGGTATTTGTACACAATAAGTGTGAAGTCAATGTCAGGGAGGGATCTTTTAAGGTCTCAGTAAAACCAAGGAACTGATTGTGGACTTTAGAAGAGGAAGGTCGAGGATTCACAAACCTTTCGTCATCAACGGATCGGTGGTCGAGAGAGTCAAAGACTCCAAGTTCCTGGCATGTATATCTCTGAAGATCTGTCCAGGACCCAGCACGTTGATGCAATCATAAAGAAACCCCATCACGCCTCTATTTCCTTAGAAGATTGAGGAGATTCGGTATGTCGACGAATACTCTCTTGACATTCTATAGGTGTATGGTAGAGAGCATATTAACAGGTTACATCACAGCCTGGTTCGGCAATTTGAACACCCAGGAACAAAGGCTAATACAACAAGTTGTGAACATTGCCCGGGCCATCGAGGGTACTGAACTCCCCACCATCAAAGGGATCTATAAGAGGCACTGTCGTAAAAAGGCAGCCAGCACCACCACCTTGGCAATGCTCTCATTTCACTGCTGCCATTGGGAAGAGGTATTGGAGTCCGAAAACTGTAACGTCAGGACCAATCTCTTTCCAATAACCATCAGGCTATTCATTATTATGAACTCCTACTAAACTACAAACTGCCTGGGTTGCACTAGGGACTTTGGGATTTGATTTGTTTTTGCAGTTTTTATGTTTGTTTGTTGTGTTATCTTTGTGTACTCTGTTTATAAACCAGTTGTGCTGTTGCTGCAAGTAAGAATTGCATTGTTCCTTTGCGGGACAAATGACAATAAAACACTTTTGACTCTCTCTTGTGGCTGCCCAGATATTTGTTCAGCTCTTTTTCCATCCCAGGGCTTGCACTTGTATGCCTCCAAGTGTCAAATGCCTAGCAGCAGGCCATGCTCTTGGAAGGTTGTGGTCTAGAGGGACCTAAAGAGGTGGAGAGAAAATAGATCTTTAATTCCTGCAAATAAAAAAAGTTTAAATGCCAAATAAAACAATACTCCCGTAGATCCTGGCATTTATATGCAGGGAAGAATTGAATCGCCTATAATTGCAAAAGTATTCTCTGAAGAACTCTGAAGCCTTTTCTGCTTTACACTTTCAAGATTTAAGAAAAATATAACTTTTACAGCCAAACCTCTCTCATGTTTCAACTATTTTTGGAGCAAATTCAGCAATTTCTTCCAAATTATTTTTATGTTATTCTGTAACACCTAAGATCAAGCAACTAAAACAGAATGTGGACTATATAATGAATAACAATTTTGGCCTCAATCTACACATTTACTCTGAACACATTTTTAAAGGACAGATCTCCACTCTCTTTGTTTTGTGAATGATCTCCTTTTATCCGAGAACAATAATATGGTAACTAAGTAATTGAAATCTTAATGTCAAAATTTCTCTCATCATATATATATACTCAGAGAAATTGATTTTGAAAATTGTTTCACACCCAAGATTCAAGTAACAAGTAACAGTGGGGTAACCAAAATACCTCGCAGCCTAATAAGCATCAGTTTTGGAAGGTCGTCTTCTTATTAGGCAACCTCTCGAGATCAAGGATGGCTTCTTTCTACTCTGGTTTTGTGGGAGCTGAGGTGACTTTTAAAGCAGGCGTGTCCGTAAAATGGGCCGCAGGTGCCTGATGGGCAGAGTGGTAGCAGCTTGTAGGTGGTACAACTATATGCTCCGCAGACTTAAAATTCTTAATACCATTACGAATGTTCCTTCTCCACTTTGAGCAATCATGGGCCAGGGATTCCCCAAGAGTCAGTGTGGATGTTGCAATATCTTTTCCCCTGTTCATCCAGTAATCTCGTACCATGATCGAGTCCTGGAGCGTGGTGTTGGGTATGCAAATAATATAGCCTTCCCAACTGGTATGGGGAAGTCCGGGTCGGGAATCACAACAGTCAATTTTCATTGAGCAACATCCCACAAACATTCATTCATTCAATCATCATCGTTGAAAACAATAGCAACGCAGTGGTGCTGGTTTCCAATGGGAACGGTGACGGACGCACCACACTTCTTTGTCCTCCAGTTCCTGCCGACTTCCGCCGCTGGAAGCATAGGATTTTGGTGTGTGTGCTTTATCATGACTCCTTACAATGCTATGTACGACAGTGATCGCAACTTCTACTGAAGTGTGGTTGGCCGTTGGTTCGCTAGAAGCTCATCGGCCCTTTGACAGGTCTTGTTTTTGGTCCTGCTGCAGGTCCACAGCCCCTTCCTCACTTGGCACACCAGGTAGGGGAGACGGTTTAGTTGCCGACTATCCGACCATGGAGCAGGTAGCCGCCCGGGGGGATCGCCCCCCGACCTGACCTGAAACAGCAATGTAATAAATGATCTGATAGACTGTTTTGGATGTTAATCAGGACATGCAGAGAACTCATGCCTGTCGACACGCAGTTCCACTGGGTTTTCAATGCTCACGTGAGAGGGTGGACTGGACTTCTAATTAACATTATGTTAAAAAGCGTGCAGCATAGATGGTGTAACATTCTGTGGATTCTACATTTGAGTGCTTATCGAGATCATGTGTTCATGTTTTTAGAATAAGATTTGAAACCATGATTTTCTGATTTAAAAATGTGTGTGCAACCACAGCCTGATGACTGAAACCCTATTCATTCTGTGGAGAACCATGTTCTTGGCTGAATTTTATTTGTAGCTCTGTTTCCTGACACCTAAAGTAAAAGAAGAGACTGGCATGGAAATATAGCCACTTTTTATTTAGGATTAAAATAATATTCTGGCTCACCCTCATGTGCCTGTGAAAGAACTAAAGAGCAAACACTTCAGTTAGGAGGTTCACCAAATAGCATAGTTAGTTTCTTGAATGTACTCCCCTTTGATGTGGGGCGGGTTCTCGTAGCATTTGGCAGGTGCAAACTTTATAGCCTTCTCTTAAGGGAAGATAATATAAAATCAGGAACACTCAGGCTCAAGAGCCCTTGGCAGGGAAGTCTCAAAGAGGACATGTTCTCCTGCCAATGTTTAAATCTGAAAACTGTACAGCTTGGGAAGCACTGAAGGAGGCTGGAATCATAAATTAATTTAATGAAAGGAAGTAAGCGAAGAAGTAAACATAACCTCTTTATTGGGATGACAGTGTTTTCTTAAATGTTGATACATAATATAGTCATTGCTGTTTTATTTAAGACATCAAGATTAATGGCAGAAGACTCTTGTGCATGTCACTTGGAGGATTTATGAGGAGAGTACTTTAAAGTACATTGAAAAACGGTTTAAATTGGAGGCATTGAACCTTCACAACTTTCTTCCAGGGCCCCATGGGTGGATTATCTGAAGGCAACATGACTGCAGATCCTATAATCTGGAGCAAAAGACAAACTGCTGGAGGAACTCAGCAGGTCAGCATCTGCGGAGGCAAAAGTATAATCGAGATTTTGAGTCAAGAACCTGCATCAGGACCTGCCAGCAGTTTGTTTTTTGCAAGCAATTTTCTTCTGTGCACAGTGGGTCATTTATGTAAGCGGCATCCCAGGCTTTATGCAGTTCCATATCATAATTCAGGAGTTATACTGCAATTCTTCAGTTATCCATGCAGTTTTTCACCATGGCCTGAACTCTTTAAACAGCAGGTCACCACTGCTGCCATGATGGAGCTGAATTGGGCAACGTTGGCAGGAACTGGCTGGGCAGAGTAATCACATGGGTGGACACCCCAATTCTCCAATGTACAATTGGCTATCTGGGCAACAAGGATGGGTACTTGGGGAAAGGAATTGAGCAGTGCACAGTATCCCCAAATCCCTCTACTACTTCCGTGAATGAAAGTGAAGAGCTTGATATAAAATCATGGTTATAAGTGATCCATGAAAGAAGAATCTAAAGTTGCCGTGTGTGACAGAATCAGTGGTTATGAATCAAGAAAGAACTTTGCCTTTAACCAATATTCAAGATGGTATCCATCCTGTTGTGCAGCTCTATCTTTAAACCATGTATCTGCACCACCAACAAATAGTTTTTCATGCTGATTAATTGATTCTCCACTGAATAGTTGGCACATTCAGAACTGCCAATAGCATTTAACAATGATTTTACACTTCAATTCAGTCACATAGAGTAAATGAATATATGTTTTGTGATTATATTCCTCATCCAAGATGAAACTGCAAGTAAATTTTAAAAAAATTTGAAGAATGCAAGAACATGAGATCATGGTAGGAGCCAGAAAAGTTTCAGTTCAAGGAACTGAGAAAAAAATGTTTCTGCTTTGAAGTGAGGAGAAAGATCTTGGTTCTTGAAGGAGAAAGAAAATATATAAATAATAATTTGATCACCAGAGGAAACAGGATAAGGCTTTGGTTAAGCATTAATCATGGAAGGATCAGTGAAATAGAGATACCGCAAGGGAGAGAGAAAAGGATAGTTTGGGCTATGAGGTGAGACCATTTCCTATCAAATCAAAGCAATGAAGGTGTCAGTAATAACAAGTGTTCAAACTTCAGAGTAAAGAATACCGGTTTTAACTTTCTATAGCATGTTTGACATAACACAAACGTTTCTTGACCACTTTCTCCGATCAGGTGCTCTTGAAGTAAAACAAAATGTAGTTTATGAATATGATTAAACCAATGTTAAGTTCTAAGTAAATCACTAATCAAAACCCGGCATGCTATTCTCTGGCTATGGAGTTTTCAGTATGAAACTAAAAAAAACGTTTTGGATTGAAAATCTTAAGATTTTCCATGTGTAGTCTGTCTCCGATGTCAGTAGTCTATGACCTGCTCTTTCCTTACTGTTCCATAAAGGCCATTTTGTTTATTTGACCTGACAGCAACCACTATGGATATTAGCAAGGTTTTTGCACAGCACACTGCTGCTATTCAGCTCCATAATGCTAAAAAAAAAGTTTCACTTATTCCATCACAGCTCATTTCCCCCAGAAATGTTACTCAGAGCTACAATTGATATTCATTAAGACAAGCTCTGTTTTCCCAGTCTTGCTTTCTTTCGTTAGCTATAGATTAAAGTTAAAATGCACTGAATTTTGCATTTCCCCAGAAGCAGATTATTTGAGCTGCAAGCTACAGGATAATTCCAGAATTATCCATGATCATGGTACTGGTGATACCTTTGGCAATTTTGTGGTTTCCTTAATTATGAGGGGAAACAATTTAAAACCAGTGTTGATAAGGGACTGTTCTTCCAGGACTTTAGTGGAAGCAAATCTGGTTTATTTCACAAGTCATCCAATAGGATTATGTAATTGGAGACTGTTTGGGGACTAAGTCAAGACTGTATCTCTAACTTGAGCACAATTTGGTGATCTAAAAATATGAGTAATCTATTAATGGAAATAATATATCTTTGAGTAATCATAATTTAGTATTCTTAAAGAGTTGAAATTAATTCGCAATAAATTAAACAATTCTGGATTTTGCAACTAAATAAAGAATTAGTTGAAATTTGTCTTTTGTTGCTGATAGTCATAGAGTAGGACAGCGTGGAATCAGGTCATTTAGCCCAACTTGCCCATACCGCCCAACATGCCCCAGTTACACTAATCCTATCTGCTCGCATTGGCCCATAATCCTAAACCTATCCTATCCTTTTACCCATCCAAAATGTTCTTAAATATTATGATAGTACCTGCCTCAACTACCTCCTCTGGCAGCTTGTTCCATATATCCATCACCTGTTGTATAAAAAGGTTACCCCTCAGGTTCCTATTAAATCTTTGCCCCACTCACCTTAACCTATGTTGTCTGGTTCTTGATTCCACTATTCTGGGCAAAAGACTGTGCATTTACCCGATCTATTCCTCTCATGATCTTGTACACCTCTATAAGATCACCCTTCATCCTCCTGCGCTCCAAGGAATAAAGTCCTAGTCTGTTAGTCTGTTCAACCTCTTCCCATAGCTCAGGCCCTCAAGTCCTGGCAAGATCCTCATAAATCTTCTCTGCACCCTTTCCTGCTTGACAACATCTTTCCCATAACATGTGGCCAAAATTAATGTCTGCTAGAAATTTGTCTGCTTATGGTTTTCTCCTCTTCATGCTTGATTCCACTGAATGTCTGTTTGAGAGCACAACAGACAGCCAATACCTTTGGTCCAATTTAACTCCAAACCAAGTTTTACTTCAAGGCTACAACTCATTCTTAACTTTCACAATTGCACTGTTTCCCTCTGAGATGCAGAAAGGGGGCAGTCCCCATCATTCTCTAAAGCATGGCAGTGCCATGTAGGAGACTCACTCAGCATTCCCTGTCTATCCAAGAGTAATTATCTATTTTCAAGATAAAATCTGTCAGCATTGGAAGGTGTTCCAAGTTATTATTAGATTAGAATGCTTTATTGTCATTGCATGTGTCACATACAACGAGATTAATGTGTCTCTCCATTTAAAAGAACTTCAAACATTCACATATTCATACTTTTTAACACTCCCTCCCTCCCCAAACCCACCCATGGATTCACATTTACATAAATTAACACTGTCTCCCCCCCCCCCCCCTCCTTCCCCATAACCCGCTCTCGAGACAGAGTTCAGTTCCAAGATTGCTGATGGGTAAAAGCTGTTCTTGAGTCTATCAAAGGAGGCACAAGAGACTGTGGATTCTGGAATCTCTATCATAAATAAGAGCTACTTGAGGAACTCAGTGGGTCAGGCAGCATCTGTGGAAGGTAATGGACAAACAATGTTTCAGATTGAGACCCTTCATCTCAACAAAGAGTATAGAGAAAGCAGCCCATATAAAGAGGTGGGAGAGAGCATGGGTTAGCATGCAATAGGTGGATACAGGTGAGGAAGGCTTGTAAATCCTCTCTACTCAAAACGTCATCCGTCCATATCCCTCCACAGATGCGGCCTGACCCATTGAGTTACTCCAGTAGCCCATTTTTATTATCAAACACAATTTGATCACAACACAAAATGGAAAGATCAGAACATCAGATAAAGTAAAATCATGGTAAAATATGTAAGCATCTTAAAAAATGAAAAGAGAGATAGAGAGTCAGACATTTTAAGAAGGGAGTTCCTGAGCTTTGCAGCCTCAGGAATGCCTAATCCTACACAGTGAGATCATTTGCTTCAGAGATACAGCATGGAAATTAGCCCTTCGGCCCGCTGAGATCACGCCGGCCAGTGATCACCCATACACTAGTTCCATCCTAGATACTCAGGAAAATTTACAGAAACTAATTTATAGAAACTAATTTACACGTAATAATAATAAATCTACACGTGTTTGGAATGTGGGAGGAAACTGGAGCTCCTGGAGAAACCTAACGCAATCACAGGAAGAACCTGGGTCTCTGGCGCTGTAAGGCAGTGACTCTACCGCTTCACAACTGTGCTGCCCTCAATTAAAATTGCATTGTTAGAACTGAAGATAAACAGATACTGTGATGCTATATTCTGCACTCCAGTATGTTTCTCTTTGCATTATCTGTTATATTTGTGTATTGTACTCATGTATAGCATGATTTGACTAGATAGGATGAAAACAAAAGTTTTTCACTGTATCTCTGTACATGTGGTAATAATAAACCAATACCAAGATAATTATGGAACTCAAGAAGATTGCAGAGATAGGAGGTTTAGGAAGCAATTTGAATCTAAGAATGAGAATTTTTAAATTAGTCTTGACTCAGGTTTTTGACCCAAACCTTCCACAATTCCTCTCCATCTACAGATTATGCTTGACTTGTTGGGTTTCTCCAGCAGATTGTTTGTGGCTACAGATTCCAGCATCTACAGAGTCTTGTATCCCTATTGTAAAATCAGTGTGCTTTTTAGTAGGAAGCCAATAGAACTGAACAAGCGGCAAGGCTACAATACGAATCAGTACATGGGCACTAAAATTTAGGTTTGTTTTCTGAAAAGCAAAACAAGAAACAAGGAGTACAATAGCTGGATGGAAGTCACCTGGTTTAACCAGGTCACCTCGTCCACAAAGACTAATGTACAAAGGTTAAGCTTTGAGGTAAACACGGTCATGGACGAGGGTTTGAGAAGCCAATGAGCTGAAGTTTGGTAGAGTTTGGTGACACTGGGGAAGTGACAAAATGAAAAAGGCAGATTTAAAACAGAACATGTATTTGGTCTGATGCTCATTTGGAATCAAAAATACAACAAGGTTATGAATACCCTTGTCAGCGTCAGACAGTTCCCAAGAAGAGTGAAGAGAGGAATGGAATCAAAGGCTATGGAAAGGTATTGTTGGCAGCGGCAAAGACAGTGGCTTTGATCTTGCCAGTTGAAGGAAATGTACAGCTGGTCAAATACTGGATTATGGATAAGTATGCTAATAGTTAGATACAGAGACGGAGATGGTAGAGGTGGTGATAAAGTAGAACTGGGTGTTGGGGTTTGCAAGAATTAGGTTTTTGAGGAAAGATGAGAGATGATGCAGAGGAAGATCTCTCTGAATGAATTACAGTGTGGATCATCCAAGATTTATCATTTTTGTACCCGAATGACTTGTGACATTGGTCCTTTTTCCCCACAGCAGCCATTTGCCAATTTAGGGACTTTTTGAGCTGCAAAGGGAAAATGGATGAAGTCTGCCTTTTTCAGATCCTAGCATCCAGAAACCTGAGATATTCATTATTTCAGTCTGAACAGGATTTGTGTGCAGGTCCCAGACATAGAATTAGTGAGCCAAAATTTGTTGGAAAAATACTAATGTGGAATGAACTTCATTACCAATTTGGAAGCTGGCCAGAAAGTACAGAGGAAGAGATATCATAAGATTTGCAAATTGCCACAAGTTACTAAATTATTTATTTTACTCGACTATTAATATTTAATAAATGTCATCCTGTCGGCAACCACACTCTACTTTTCATAAAGTTGCTGCACGTTAATGACCAATTAATTTCAGCACAGAGGTTAAGTCTAGTAGTTAAGAGTGAAAGTTTTCTAACTGTGTGATGGCAATTAATATCGCCAATCAAAGCCCTGAAAGTGAACATTTTTAAAAAAATGTCTTATTTATTCAGATGATGATTTTGTTGAAATTTAGGATTCAGATTTTAAATCTTTGCTAACTTTTTTTTCTTTTTGGAGTATTGCTTTTTCTCTTTCCTTTAAATTAATCACTGTTACCGTCTCTTTATTTTTCTTTCATATCAATCTTCAAATTAGTGACAGAAGTAGGCGAGGCAGAACCTTGAACTTGCTCCACCATTCAATATGATCATGGCTGATCTGAGAGTAATGTCAAGACTGCATTTCCTCATACCCCCAGTAACCTTTCAGTCTATTACTTGTAAATAATTTATCTACCTCTGCCTCAAATATATTCTTTCATTTCCACTCTCAATCTTCTGAGAGAAAAAACTTTCAGCTCACCTGCGTCTTAAGTTAGTAACCCCTATTTTTTTAAACAGTGTCCATAGTTCTAGATGACTCCGCAAGAAGAAGCATCCACTCCAGGTCCATCCTCAGGATCTTAAATGTTTTGGTCAATGCTCTTCTGATTCTTCTAAACTCCAATATAAGCCTAGCTTGCCTAACTTTTTAAAATGAGACAATCCGTAATGGATTTAACTTAAAACGAACTCCCTTTAACCACTATGCTTCACCATGTTTGAATCCATTCTGGAGATTCAGACTTTGGTCCTATCACTTTATAATACTAGACAGGGTCCCAGATGCCCTGTTAGCCAGCCTGTGGTTCAAATGATCAACAAGAGTAAAAAAATAAGCTGAACAAAATAGAAAACAGTCCAATTATTGGGCATGCTCTGAGGTGCCTACTCCAACTAGACCAGCCCATATCTAAACCATCCAATTCCTCTTAAAGATCCCATTTGACATTTTGCATGCAAAAATTCAGAGCGTGGTTTGGAGAAGACAGAATGACTTATTAATTAGCATAAGCTGCACATGGGCTAAATCAACCCAGACAGGTTTAACATTTAGTTTCACGACTACTGACTTAAGTTAATCCCAAAAGGTTATTAATTTGTCTTTAGTGGCGTTCAGAAAGATCACTCTGAGAATAATATGCCCACTATGTGGGTGATTTAAAGCAGCTTAGGTAATGTATGTTTTTGCAGAAGTTGATGAAGCATACTTCAACAAAAAAAAAACCAATTCAATCTCGTGCTGTTCTAGTACATGTCAGTGTTGAAAGGTTAAATTAATAGCATATAAGCTTTTTTTCTTTCATCCCTGAGTTCGTACAGATGTTTAGCTGAGGTGATTTACTGGATGACCATTGTTGGTTTACACTGTGACCATTGTAGCAAACTTGCTTTGCTAACTATTTTTTCATGGTAATATTTATATATTTTTTTAATACTTTATTGCAGTTTGAAGGCTGTAATAAGGCATTTTCTCGACTAGAAAATCTCAAGATCCACCTGCGGAGCCATACTGGGGAGAAACCTTACCTTTGCCAACACACCGGCTGCCAGAAAGCTTTCAGCAACTCCAGTGATCGTGCCAAACACCAGCGAACACACCTGGACACAGTGAGCACAATACAGAATGTTTTACATTATGTGTAATTGGTGTTTACTCAGTATCACACTTTCAATGCAATGAATTAGCCAATGGGGGCAATCAAGGAGAAACAGTGGTAATCAAAATTCTGAAATACGAAACAGAATTAATGGTACTAATGCACAATAGGTTGATCATGAAATTGAAAAAAAATCTGTCAAGAACTTCTTTAGAACAGGGGATGTGAAGTGCAAGCAATGTTTTGGCGAGCCAGAAAACGGTGAACCACTGTTGTGGATGAAAAATCATGTTAATTGGCATTGATACCTATTTAACGTCGTTTCAGCATTTCCTATAATGTACAACAGATTTCTTGTTCAATTGAAAGTGAAAAGTCCCTATCTTTTTCTACTTTAATGAGTTGGAGAGAATTGTACCCAAAGTGACTGATTCCATAATCCCTACAAAGAGTGATGTACAAAACCAATAGCTAACAGAAAACTGGGATCCCAGAACGACACCTATTCCTTTTCTCCAGAGATCCTGCCTGACCCGCTGTGTTACTCCAGCATTTTGTTTCTGTTTTCGATGTGAACCAGAATCTGCAGTTCCTTCCTGCACATCCCAGAACCAATGATTGTTTATCCAATTGTTTTAATGGACTGCAACTGGCAGGCCTGTGATAGTCAACCAAACACCACCTCTGAACCCACTTAACTGGAGCAGAAGCAAGTCATCCCCAACCCCAATGGACAGCTCAAATAGAAAAAGGAGATGATAACTGGCAGGGATGATAACTGGGATGTCAGGACTGTCTTATGAAGAAAGACTGGATAGACTTGGTTTATACTCTCTAGAATTTAGGAGATTGAGAGGGGATCTTATAGAAACTTACAAAATTCTTAAGGGGTTGGACAGGCTAGATGCTGGAAGATTGTTCCCGATGTTAGGGAGGTCCAGGACAAGGGGTCACAGCTTAAGGATAAGGGGGAAATCCTTTAGGACCGAGATGAGAAGGCCTTTTTTCACACAGAGAGTGGTGGGTCTCTGGAACTCTCTGCCACAGAGGGTAGTTGAGGCCAGTTCATTGGCTATATTTAAGAGGGAGTTAGATGTGGCCCTTGTGGCTAAGGGGATCAGAAGGTATGGAGAGAAGGCAGGTACGGGATACTGAGTTGGATGATCAGCCATGATCATATTGAATGGCGGTGCAGGCTCGAAGGGCCGAATGGCCTACTCCTGCACCTAATTTCTATGTTTCTATAACTGCTATGATTAGTAGATATGCAGGCTAGAAGTTTGCTCTCCAATGTTTGTTAAATTGACTTATTTTAATGGGTAAAGAAATTGTTGTTGTGTGAAGCAACTATTATTATTAGTGCTGAACATTCAGAGAAAATTCCTGTTCTCCATTGACAATTGCTGGTGTGGATGTCCATATGCAATTTTACAGAAGTCATAATTTGGTTCAGACTTTTCATCTACATCCCAGCAAAAGCTCACAATCAAAGTGCTTTAAAATTTCACAATGGATGATAATCTGTTCTTGTCGGTTGAATCGAAAATCATTAGAAACGAAAATTAGGTTTGTTTTGCCGCAGAAAGAAAATATCTTACTTACTATCAAGCTTCACGTTTTTAAATTAAGAAAAGACACTTGAATGAGGTGCTGGAATACCACATTGGTGAAACTGTTCTGCAGCTCCTGTCTGTACAGTTTGTATGTTCTCCCTCTGACCACATGGGTTTTCTCCAGGTGCTCCGGGTTCTTCCCACATTCCAAAGGCGTACAGATTTGTAGGTTAATTGGCTTCTGCAAATTGTCCCCAGACTGCAGGATAGAACAAGTGTATGGGGATTGCTGGTTGGTGCGGAATTGGTGGGCTAAAGGGCCTGCCTCCATGCTGTATTTCTAAAATAAATTAAATTACTCCTTGCAGAGGGTGGTGAATTTTTGGAATTCACAATCCTGGTCATTGGGCCTACATCCTTCGGGGCATTTAAAGAGGAAGTAGATAATTCTTTGCGTGATCAGTGAAGGAGGTGAAGCCATGGGGAAGATCATCCGTGAACATGTTAAAAGGCAGGGCGATCCTGGAGGTCTGAATGGCCTGCTTCTACTCTTATTTTTTAATGTAATTAGCTTTTATGTACTTATAGGTACACCTTGAAACCAGGCCCTGTGGTCCAGCGAGTCCATGCCAATCATCAATCACCCCTTCACACTAGCTCTATTATCCCATGTCCATACTAGGGGCAATTTACAGCAGCCAATTAACCTACAAACCCACACGTCATTGGGATGTGGGAGGCATCTGCAATACCTGGAGGAAACCTACTCTGTCACGGGAAGAACGTGCAAACTCCAAGACAACACCTGAGATCTGGATCAAACCTGGGTCACTGGCGCTGTGAGGCAGCAACTGCTGCTGCGTCACCGCGCCACACACTCTGCTGCCCAATGTTTTTAGTTCCTATAATTGTTGAAAGACACTCACTCACTCATTTATTTTGTTCTCGGCAAACATATGTATTGAGTATCATCATTCAAATTAGTTCAAATTAGTTCAAAGTGTGATACAGTTTTACTGCATAAGCTACGCCATTTTGGCCTCTTGGTTGTAGACTGAGGCAGACTTCCTGGGAAGGACCCAGACTTGTTCTGTGATCCAAATTAATCAACTATTGAATTTAAAGTTTGCTTCAAATTCTCTATTCAGGAAGGTTGCAAAAAAACTTGTCCATAGTAATTATAAACTGTGGACTTTGGGCTGTGGAGTCGATACCCAAAACACCTGACTCCGACTCCTTGATTTCTTGTGTATCTCACTCCGACTCTGACTCCTTGATTTCTTGTGTATCCAACTCCGACCCCTAGGTATAATAATTATAAATCTGCTATGATGACATTGCACGAAATGGCATTTCATAAGAACTACATGAATAATCAGGCTACCTTTTAAACCTATGTCCTTAAAATTTTGAGTCTAATGGTTGTAGCTTTGCTATTGTGGCTTTTTTATTGTTCATTCTTGAAAAAAAAAACATAATGCTGAAAAAAATACATTTAGGACTGTGACAAAATTAAAATTCCATTGAATTAAATAAAAATTCTAAAAGCATTTCTCCAAAATTTATTAAACCAAGGCCACAGGTATGAGCTAAATGGCTAAATTATGACAAAAAACATTCTCAAGTGTAATAGAAATTAAAAATAAATGCTTAGGCAGTTAAGTTTGCTACAAAAGTACATACCTAAAATGTATTAATAACGTCCTTAGGAACAGAATTGTTTCTGCCAGATTTCCTTTTACATCTGATTTAATTATTTTCAGTGCGGAGAGCAGTCTCTTCACGCTGACCTGAGTGGGTGGTATGGCTGTTACTATCATAGCCACAAATTTTACTATTTCTGGAAAAGCAGGGATGACTTCTTGTACTGTAAGTTTAGATGAGTAATCATATTTCTCTACTTCTTTTAAACCACCAAGAAAATCTTGCTTAAATTCCATTAGTTTAACATCAAAAGGCTGCCTTCGCACGTTTAAGTTTATGTTGAGGTCGGAGTCAGGACTTTTTTACCGACGCCAACAGCACCACAATTGCTCCGACTCCGACTCCACAGCCAAATTACAGATGCATGCTGAAATGCCTTTACTGTAAATGTCATGTGAGGACAAAGTAAGGAATGCCTACAGTGCCTCCCATGGTAAAATAGCCAACCTTGCCTTATTCAGGCACGTGCATGGAGAACAACACTTGGGCATTTAGGAAGCATGGAGCTGTGCTCAACCCAATAGCTGAGGTAAAAACCAAATGAAAGGTTTGCCAGCAACACTGTGTGATGGTTTACATTTTGAGCCAGGTAATCTTGAAAACATATGTTTAGGATTGTCAGAGGAATTATAATTAAATAAGATAAAACAGATGCTGAATCTGTTTGAATTTATAAAACTTTCGTCATGGGATACAGAATAGCTTGCTCTGTCTTTCTGTTATGATTCAAATATTGATGTATGTAATGTATAAGCATATAACTTAATTCTTTTCTTCTTTGTTGCTTTTCTTCCTTTGCCATGGAATCTCTATCTTCAGAGCTCAGGTACCACACAATCAATTCAGTTAATGATGGTAGAGACAAATTTCAGCAATAACGTTTTTTTCGCCCATCATTTGGACAATAATTTGACAGAGAATACTATTCAACTACATACACATTATACATTTCACTCATTAAAATTATCAGTTATCAATAATGAGAGAATAATCTGCTCTGTCAGATTGTTGCCCATGCAATGAAGATAAAAATGTTACCTCCATAGACCCATTATTTATACTTGTATCTAAATGTTTATCTATCTTATGACTACATTATGTATCTAAATGTGACAGCCTTAGTAACCAAGTAAACCTGCTATGCTCTTGGCTGTGCAATATAAAGAATACCAGATGGAGATCCTTTGCCAGCTGCTGCATGGCATTCTGCCCAGAGACAATAGTAGTGCAATATAGCGGTTGTGCCAAAGGATTAAGAAAGTCAAGAAAAGTTTAGAGCATTCCTAACAGTTCATTCAATCTGTTTTGTGAGATTACCTGTTGGAATGCTACACATGATTACTCAAGACTGCTTGAACAAATTACAACAGACAATCCACAATGGCACCAAGTTAATAGTCCCGCATGTCAACTGTGTTTGAAACAAACACACGTTCTCATGTAATTCTAAAAAGTGCAACATTTAAATATGGCCATTGATAAATTATTTATCTCAAACGTTCTTTATTTACAGCTTCCTAAAAGTTATACACTGAGCAGCAATAACCATTATCAACAGCTACAGTTGTAAAAACCATTTTCAGCGTTTGAATCATATCCAGAAGCAGGACTATCATCTGACCCCCTTGGTCAGCTGCCAGAGTTGAGCTATTTGAGTGAAGTGTCTTAAAAAGAAGAATTTCTGCTTTTTGTAACTGCATTCTGGTTTAAATGTGCTCATGCACAGGAAATAATAATTCACAATTTCATAGCAGAAGGAATCAGATATACACAGTCAGGGCAGAATTGTTTTAATGAGACTCAGCAGCGATTGTGAAGTGTAAAAGCTTTTCCTTTCTCAAACATTTACAGAAACCATATGCTTGTCAGATCCCAGGATGCACAAAGCGTTATACTGATCCAAGCTCATTGAGGAAGCATGTCAAAGCACACTCTGCCAAACAGCAACAGGTGCGTAAGAAGGTAAGAAATAATCATAGATAATCCAATATCAATCATGCACTGGACAATCACATCCTTTTGGAAAATATACATTTACTATACAAGAATTAAATGTTCTTTCCTCACATGTTCTTTTCTGAATACTGAACATGTTACATATGAAATAAATAAGTAAAACAGATTAAAGTAGAAATTAATTAATGTCAACCTCATGTTTTGGAGGCCAACTATAATGAAGAAGGAAATCGCAGGAACTGAAGAAGTCCTTAATATTTGCATCCTGGATTTGAATATGAGATGGCATAATTGGTCACAAGGAGGGGTAACATGTCGTGCAGTTTAAACAAAATTTCATTTATATAATATGGGTGAGCTGCGTGTGCCTGTTTTGCCTTTTGTATCAACTAACATCAACTCACAGCAGTTTGAAGCAGGTACTGATGCAACAATACTTCGACTCTTTCTGGCTCAGCAGGAAGAAATTGCCTCCCCACTCATTATGAAACAAAAAAAAAACAGTATCTATCTTCTTCAACCTGAGATGTTAACTTAATTCCTCTTTCTACATAAACTGCTAAAGCCTGGAAAGGCTGGGATTAATTGGAAATGGCTTTGTTAATGGTAGATCCTGTCTAACCAATCTTATTGAATGTTTTGAAGAGGTAACAAGGTGTATTGATGAGAGCAGTGCCGTAGATGTGGCTTACATGGACCAGTAAGGCCTTTGATTAGCTCTTGCATAGAAGATGGATCAGAAAGATATGGGCCAATGGGATATAGGGCAAGATGGAAAATTGGATCAAAATTGACTTAACAGTGGGAGATAGGGTATGGTAGTAGAGGTTTTTTTTTGTCATCGGATACCTGTCACTTATGGTATTCAACAGGAAAGATTTATGGATTTGTTGATAATATGGAGGGTATTCTTAAGCTACATGTTTATATCGACCTGTTTTTAAAATGGGATGAGAAATGGCAGATTAAGTTTAATCCTGATAAAAATGAGAGATGCATTTTGGATGCACCATTAGAGCTAAGACATACACCATGAATGACAGAATCCTAGAGAGCATCAAGAAGCAGGAGGATATAGGTGTACAGTTCAAAGGTGCTTGGCGATGATAGTGCAGGTAGATAATGTGGTTAATAAGGCATATGGGATGCTGTATTTCATTAGTCAGGACAGGCATTGTATACAGGGGCAGTGAGTTATACTTCAACGTTATAAAACATTGGTCAGACCCTATGTGGAGTACTGCAGGCTGTTCTGGTCACCACACTCTAGCAAGATGTGATACCTCTGGAAGGGGTGCAGAGAAGATTCACCAGATTATATCTTGGGATGATCATCTATCCTCGGATAAGAGAAGAGGCTGGATCTGTTCTCCCAGGAGCAGAGGAGGTTAAGAGGGAAGTATATAATATTATGAGATGTAAAGAGAGGGTGGACTACGATAAATTATTCCCCATATCAGAGATAAAAGACATTAGATGACATAGGTTTAGTGTAAGGGGTAAGAGATTTAGGAGGCATCTGAGGGGGAACCTTTGCACCAAGATAGTGATGATACTTCGCAGACCTTTTCTGAGGGAGTGGTAGAAGCAGAATCATTGACAGCATTTAAGAAGTGTTTAGACAACCATTTGAATCTCCCAGGCATAGAACATAACCAGTCAATTCCTGGAAGATGGGATTAATGGGTAATGACAACCTTCCGCAACATGATGTTTAGGTTGACTTTTGGGCTCTATGCCTAAGGTTATATTAACTTTGGAGAAACACAACATGAATTTATTAGGATAATTTCAGTGATAAGAAAATTAAATGACTGGAAAACTGGAGCTACAATTTCTCAAACTAAGGAGGTAAAATGGGGTTTTGAAGGTGTAATGTATTCATGCATATGTTAATGAGTTGTTGTATATAAGCAGGAAATGTTAGGTAATAAATCTCTCTCTAGTGATCCAGGCAACCTGCGTGTAAGTTGTTATTCATTCTGCCGTCCGTAATATAACAACATTGGCAACAAGGATGGGTTAGAGTTTGTGAACTCATCCTTTAAATACAGTGCAGTACTGTTTTGCAACATGCAGTATTGTTTAACATGTTAAACAGTAAATACAGTGTTGTGTCGCAGTTGTTTATGAGTTGGACACGATAAGCCACAGATCCTTCTATGCAGGGGGCTGTAGTTTAAAACAGCAACTGGACAAATCGTCGAGAATTTGTCAGGTTATCTCTATGTTGTGTCTACGTGGCAGGATGCTGTCCTTGGGGTATAAGATTTTTTTTGTCGAGTTCCTCAAGCTGAATAGCCTTTGTACAACTAAGTTTTAGGTGAATTGTTACACCAGAACAGACAGGAAATCGTGGTTTTTGAACGGACTTTAAAAAAAAAGAGATCGACACGATGGCAGCGTCCACGGGCTACATTGGAAACCTTGGCACTTTTGACAAGAGTAGAGAGCCGTTCAGCTCCTATATGGAGAGAGCAAACATGTTTTTCACGACAAACAACATATTGGAGATTAATGGTGCAGGAGAGATAGTGACTGAAACAAATAAGTTTGTTTGTGAATGCATGAAAGCGATTCTGCTCACGGAGATCGGTCCTGAAGTGTACGGCACACTCGTGAATCTCCTTGCGCCCATAAAGGCAAAAGACGTGCCATTCAATGACATTATGAAGAAGTTGGAGGAGCATTTCAACCTGAAGCCTCTGGAAATTGCAGAAAGCTATAACTTGGCACTAGAAACCAGAAGCAGAATGAGACAATCAATGAGTACATTGTTGCCTTGAAAAACTTAACTTTACAGTGTAACTTTGGAACCTTTCTTGGACATGCACTACGCAACAGATTTGTTTATGGTCTAGTGGGTGAACAAATTCAGTCCAAACTCATGACCACCTGATCTTACATTCGAGAAAGCACGCAAGATTGCTACCATAATGGAGATGGCATCAAAGAATGCTTGCGAGTTTCATCCACCACTAATTGCAGAGGCCGTTTAGTCACAAGGCAGTCCCTATGGCCAAACCAAGAGGCACTAAACCAAAACCCAAAGTATGGCGGGGAGCCGAGTTCAGCCAGTTGTTATCGTTGCAACGGTAATCACTCATCCCAATTTTGTCAGTTCACAATGGCCAAGTGCTATAACTGCCAGAAGAAAGGTCATATCGCCTCAGCATGTCGGGCCAATCTTAAAACAGGAAACCAACAATCTGCGGGAAACAAGCGACAACACCAGAAAGGAGTTCACAACTTGAACCCAGAGGGAAATGAACTTGGGTTGTACTGCATTTATGCAACCAACAACGATAAGCCTACAACCAGCCAAGGCAAGGACTTTCAAACTAAACTATTGATTAATGAACAGTTAATTGATATGTGTATTGACACGGCAGTAGATTGTTCGATCATGAGCAAAGACCTGTACGAAACTAAGTTCCCACAGACACCATTGTTTGAGAGTAAGGTCAAGCTGAGAACCTATTCGGGCGAAGTTTTGGAGACATGTGGACAAATTGTATTGTAAAGTTCAGCATAATGGTCAGTCAGTAACACTGCCCATCATAGTGGCCAGCTACAGAAATAAACCAACCCTCCTTGGAAAGAATTGGCTGAGTAGAATAGAGTTAGACTGGAAGAACATTTTCGGCATCGATTTGTCCAAATCACGTCTTGAAAACATCATAAGCAAGCATGCAAACATTTTTTTGACAGTTATACGGGAATAACAGGGTATTCTGCACACATTCGACTTAAGCAAGATGTGAAACCTGTGTATTGTCGACCAAGACCTGTACCATATGCACTAAAGCAACAAGTGGAGGAAGAACTCGACAGGTTAGAACGGAATGGAGTACTTGTGAAGACAGGCCAGAGTAACTGGGCAAAGCCAATTATGGCCGTATCCAAGGCTGATAAAACGGTTCGACTACAAAGTCACAATCAATCAAGCCGTTAATGACGAACAATATCCGTTACCAACCTCGCAAGATCTGAACGCAGAACTTAGTGGAGCAAGAGTCTTCACTAAACTGGATTTGTCTCACGCTTACGCCCAACTCAATGTCGACAAGGAAAGTCAGCAGTACTTGACTATCACCACACATCAGGGCTTGATTTCATATACAAAGCTGCTCTATGGTGTTAAATCCTCCCCGAAAATGTTCCAGTCTATTATGGACAAAATGTTACAAGGCATTCCGCACTGTGTGTGCAACAAGGATGATCTACTGATATTCACAGAGGGCATGGTAGAACATCTGGAAATCCTTGAGCAGGTTCTCACACGACTGAACTGCCACAATGTCAAACTGCGACAAAGTAAATGTGCATTTGCGCAGTCAGAGGTGGTCTACCTTGGACTCAAAGTAGACACCAACGGACTTCGCCCTGTGAAGGCGAAAGTGGAAGCAATAGTGAATGCGCCAAAACCTAACAATGTGTCACAGCTACGATCATTCCTTCCAGATTTAGCAACTGTGCTAAAGCCACTACATCATCTGCTACAAAAAGATGTGAAATGGACCGTGAAGAAAGGAACAGCAACGTGCATATGACATCTGCAGGAAAAACTTGACAAGTGACAAACTCCTTGTTCACTACGATACGACACGCGAGATGAAACTTGCATGTGATGCTTCAAGTTATGGTGTAGGTGCGGTGATCTCCCACGTAATGAATGACGGACAGGAAAAGCCTATTGCTTTTGCATCCCGCACCCTATCACCGAGTGAACGCAATTATGCACAGATAGAAAAGGAAGCACTCAGCATCGTGTTTGGAATCAAGAAATTCCATCAGTTTCTTCTCGGCAGACCATTCACCCTAGTGACTGATCACAAGCCACTACTAGTGATACTTAGTCCCAAGGCAGCTATACCTTCCATGGCGGCATCAAGGATGCAGCGCTGGGCAATTTTACTGTCCCAGTATGAATACAAGGTGGAGTATAGAAGCTCCAAGTGCAACGCAGTTGCAGATGCGTTGTCCCGGTTACCCCATGAGAACACTGATGTGTGAAGTGAGAACTCAATCTACACACTGCAAGTTGTAGATGAAGACTTTCCAATGACTGCAACAGAAATTGCAGCAGAAACAAAGAAAGACAATGTGTTGAAGTGGGTTTATGAACAGACATTGAACGGATGGACTGAAATCTCATAGTGGATTGAACTCAGTTCTGAACTCAGAGCAGAAGCCTTTCCATAATCGATGCCATGAATTATCACGTGATCAGGGATGCATTAAGTTGGGTTACAGAGTGTTTGTACCAGAGTCTTTGAGAAATAAAATTATGAATAAACTTCATGCCGAGCATCCTGGCATAGTAAGCTTGACGTCAATTGCCAGAAGTTTTGTGTATTGGCCTGGTATTGCCAGTGACATCGAGTCACTGGTGAGCAAATGTAGCGTTTACCAAAATTGCCGGAGTAAACCACCAAAAACACCACTGCAACCCTGGTCATGGCCAAGCAGATCTTTTCAGAGAGTTCATGTAGATTTAGGTGAAAAGGGTAATGATCACTTTCTGGTGCTAGTAGATAGTCATTAAAAATGGATTGAGGTTAAGCATGTGGGTCAAGCACTACTACTGAGCGTACCATAGATGAGTTGAGATCCATTTTTGCATGCCATGGTTTACCGGAAGAACTTGTTTCTGATAACGGGCCTCAATTTTATGCAGAACGGTTCAAAGAGTGCATGCAGCAGAATGGTGTAAAACACACACTTGTTCCCCCATACCATCCAACCTCCAAGGTGGAAAGGTCTGTTAGAATATTCAACGATGCTCTCAAGAAACAGGTTTTGCTGGGTAATTCAAAGCTCAGCATGAAACATTGTTTGGCTAGTTTTTTGCTGAAGTACAGAATCACACAACACACAACGGGTTACTCACCTGCAGAATTGTTGATGAAGAGAGGTTAAGAATACGCCTATGTTTAGTTCAACCCAATTTGACCTTGAGAGTTGAGCAAAAATAGTTAAGTTAAAAACGCCATTTTGACTCCCACAAAAAGGCGAGGTACTTCAAACCAGATGAGCAGGATCGTGTTCTCCCAACAAGTCCAGTCAAGACAAATGGGAAAATAGTGGAAGTGTGTAGAACAAAAAGATACTTAGTTGAAGGTGGAGATAGGATCAAAAGTGTTCATGTTGATCAAATGAATCCAGCTAAAGATGAACCAAAAACTGAGCATGAAGTCCTAATTCCTGAGTATTTATCTGAACGTCAGTTGGAAGAGACTACTGTGATTGAAACACAAGGTTCAGTTAGTACAGACAAAGGAACAGATTCCTCTGGTCAAGTCAGGGTACTAAAACAGAGCCAAACAAGCCTACAGTTGAGTCAACACCTAAAGCTGTTACACCTGTTACTGTTAGACGATCAGGCAGGATCCGTAAACCAGTAGACAGGTTAGGTTTGTATGTTAAGTAACTCACTGTATAAGTAAAACGAAAATGTGTAAATATGGAAAATAAATATATGATGTTATCATATAGAATTTCATGAATACTGGTTTAAATCACAACAACAAAATTGTAACTGAGTACTTAGATTTAATACTTTAAAAAAGGAGAGCAGTGTAATGTATTCATGCATATTCATGTATATGTTAATGAGTTGGTGTTGTATATAAGCAGGGAATGTTGGGTAATCAATCTCTCTCTCGTGATCCAGGCAACCTGCGTGTAAGTTGTTATTCATTCTGCCGTCCGGAATATAACAGAAGGTAATATTGTAAGTTCTTGAAGTAATCTATAAAGTAAACAAGATTATTTACAATATTAATCAAGTTTAGAAAGATGAGAAATAATGAGGGTTCAGACTGAAGAAATCTTTTGATTAAGTTAAGAGGACTGTTTTTGTGACAAGTTGTCACCTAAGCTAATTACAACATAGAACTAGAACTAGGATAACTAGTTCAATGATCAGAAGGTGATGTGTATCTTGGAAAATAAGATAAGATAAGAGAAGGAACATGAGTTATGAATTCATAATTAGTCTAATTCAATTTAAACAAGATGTGCTAAAGAGTGTCCTCTGCAGCTGGAATATATAGGCTTATTTGATACTTGTGGAATGTCTACATTTGTGGACAGATGGGCAAGGACAATATTGGGGGCTATGATAACCTGAAAAAGAGTTCCAATCTTGGTTCTCGCACAAAATTGATTGTTTGGCAAGAAACATGTAAATACATGGTATGCAGTCACTAAAACAGAGTGAATCACTGGTTTCAGGAGGGAAGGAGAGAAAGAAAGGGGCTGGAAAGAAATGTGTTTTCTGCAATTGCACAGTAATCACACCAGCTGTGGATTTACACAATACGTTGTTAAAACAAATAAAGTATAGATGAAAATGACTTAACAGATTTTTAATTTTAGAGAAGTAGTAATGTGGTTTACTTTGAATAATCAATTAAGATGGATTAATCTGTATGTTTATGTTGAATTACTTTGTAAACTGAATAATGTATGGTAACAGTGAGTTGGCAGGGACTCCTGAATCTGAAATTGAAGATTAGAATAATTCTGCCCTGTTGAATTTGGTCCTCCTGCTGTTTTTAATCTTCTTCTCTGTTTGCGTTTTAAGCACTCTCTGTCTCACACAGCATTGCCAAGAGCAATCATGCTGCTAGTTTATAGATGTATGTCAAGATGATTTGCCACAGTTAGGTGAATGGGCTCAACTTTGCTGATTATGATCCAATCCCAGCAAGTGTTTTCTGTTACAAAAAAAACACAAATTCATCAATTAAAAGCACTCATACATTTCTCAGCTCCCTTTCATAAAGCTCACAACATTTCAGCAACATTCCCTGTACATTCTTGGAGGTTCTGTATCCTCTTGGCTCAATGAGATATACCCTTTTATAAATTGAATACAACTGTATGTTAACTGGCCTTCTCAGTGCTTTAATTATGTGTTCAGTCAAATATGGAAAGTCAGCTCTTTCATCAAAGAATTGGTGAATAACATACAGTGCATTCAGAAAGTATTCAGACCCCTTCACTTTTTCCACGTTTTGTCACGTTACAGCCTTATTCTAAAATGGAAACATATATTTTTTTTATCATCAATCTACACACAATACACCATAATAAAAAAGTGAAAACAGGTGTTTAGAAATGTTTGCAGAGTTATTGAAAAGAAATAACTGAAATATCACATTTACATAAGTATTCAGACTTTTTAATACTTTGTTGAGGCACTTTTGGCATCAATTACAGCCTCATCTTCATGGGTGTGACGCTACAAGCTTGGCACACCTGTATATGGGTAATTTCTCCCATTCTTCTCTGCAGATCCTCGCAAGCTCTGTCAGGTTGGATGGGGAGCGTTGATGCACAGCTATTTTCACGTCCCTCCAGAGATGTTCGATCGGGTTCAAGTCTGGGCTCTGGCTGGGCCACTCAAGGACATTCACCGACTTGTCACAAAGCCAGTCCTGCGTTGTCTTGGCTTTGTGCTTAGGGTCGTTGTCCTGTTCGAAGGTGAACCTCTGCCCCAGTCTGAGGTCCAAAATGCTCTAGAGCAGGTTTTCATCAAGGATCTCTCTGTACTTTGCTCCGTTCATCTTTCCCTCGATCCTGACTAGTCTCCCAGTTCCTGCCGCTGAAAAACATCCCCACAGCATGATGCTGTCACCACCATGCTTCACCGTAGGTATGGTATTGGCCAGGTGATGAGCAGTGCCTGATTTTCTCTAGACGTGATGCTTGGCATTCAGGCCAAAGAGTTTAATCTTGGTTTCATCAGGCCAGAGAATCTTGTTTTGGTGCCTTTTGCCAAACTTCAAGCGGGCTGTCATGTGCCTTTTACTGAGGAGTGCCTTTTATCCAAATACAGGGCTTCCGTATGGCCACTCTAACACAAAGGCCTGATTGGTGGAGTGCTGCAGATATAGTTGTTCTTCTGGAAGGTTCTCCCATCTCCACAGAGGAACTCTGCGGCTCTGTCAGAGTGACCATCAGGTTCTTTGTCACCTCCCTGACCAAGGCCCTTCTCCCCGATTGTTCAGTTTGGCCGGGCGGCCAGCTCTGTGAAGAGTTCTGGTGGTTCCAAAGTTCTTCCATTTAAGAATGACGGAGGCCACTGTGCTCTTCGGGAATGCTGCAGAAATTGTTTTATACCCTTCCCCAGATCTGTGTCTCAACACAATCCTGTCTCAGAGGTCTACAGACAATTCCTTCGTCTTCATGGCTTGGTTTTTGCTCTGACATGCACTGTCAACTGTGGGACCTTATATAGACAGGTGTGTGCCTTTCCAAATCATGAACAATCAATTTAATTTACCACTGGTGGACTCCAACCACGTTGTAGAAACATCTCAAGGATAATCAATGGAAACAAGATGCACCTAAGCTCAATTTTGAGTGTCATAGCAAAGGGTATGAATACTAATGTAAATGTCATGTTTCAGTTATTTATTTTTAATTTACTTGCAAACATTTCTAAACACCTGTTTTCGCTTTGTGGGGTATTGTGTGTAGATTGATGATTTAAAAAAAAAAGAATTTAATCCATTTTATAAGTCTGTAACATAACAAAATGTGGAAAACGTGAAGGGGTCTCAATACTTTCTGAATGCACTGTACATAAAACTGTGGACAGGATCATTTAACAAGGTGTAACTTCCAACTTCATAATCATAATCATTTACTCTGCTGTTGTTGGTAGTCATTACACTCTAGAACCTTTATAAATTGACTTGCCCTGTTAATCAGTGGAGGTTTGTGAGAGAAATCTAATATACATTAATGTATTACACAAACAGGATAAGGGTTTATTGTCATTTGTGCTGTAAACCTGTGTTCGGGGGAGGCCATATTGCGTCAAGGAGGGACTGGCTTTTTTGTTTCCTACAGTTTTGTATGGAAATGAAAAAAATGTCCTAATATAAATATTTGTCCTATTCAGAACTTAAAACCTATTCTGATTCCAACATTAGCAGAATGTGAAATAAAAAAGATAATTCAAGCCTATCTATTTCATTAACCACATGTAATCCACTCTACTGTGTAGGAAAGAACTGCAGGAGTTGGTTTAAACTGAAGATAGACACAAAATGCTGGAGTAACTCAGCGGGACAGGCAGCATCTCTGGAGAGAACGAATCAGTAACGTTTCAGGTCGAGACCTGAAGAAAGGTCTCGACCTAAAACGTCACCCATTCCTTCTCTCCAGAGATGCTGCTTGTCCCACTGAGTTTGTCTACTCTACTGTTAGCTCTTGGGTATTAGATGAAATTCAAGTGTGATTGCAGACATGGTCGAATTAGATCCTGCCCAGCTAGAAAGAATTGGTGGAGGAAAAGAATAAGAGTTTGCAAGTGCATGACAAGATGGAGAATCTGCTTCAGACGAAGAGGTGGGAAACAGTGGAAATGCCATGAGAAAACACCAACATCAGGATATAGAGATATCCGATAGGGCAGCACGGTGGCGCAGCAGAAGATTTGCTGCCTGACAGCACTACAGACCCGGGTTTGATCCTGACTATGGGTGCTCTCTGTACGGAGTTTGTATGTTCTCCACGTGACCGCGTGGGTTTTCTCCGGATAATCCAGTTTTCTCCCAAATTTCGATGATGTGCAAGTTTGTAGGTTAATTGGCTTCAGTAAAATTGTAAAATTGTCCCTAGTGTGTCAGAAAGTGCTAGTGTACAGAGATTGCTGGTCAGTGTGGACTCGTTGGGCCAAAGGGCCTGTTTTCACGCTGTATCTCTAAACTAAACTAAAAACTAAAGTGACACGATGAAGCTGTGGAAAGATTATAGAAATCCTGGGACATAAGAACTAAATGGTTAAGATGATAAGGGTTGAGATGATTAAAATAAGTCAAAAAGTTTATGTTGATCAATTTTCATATTCACATAATACCCACGAAGATGGTGTTTGGGAACTTGTGCAGGATGAGTCTCGGATTAAATTGCTGATTGATTGTAGGATTCTGGGCAAGACTTGTTTAGGAGCTAGAAATGATGTAAAGCAGAAACAGTCAACAGGAGAAGGTCATCCACCAGAGTTGAGGACATCTGGAGTGGACACTTCAGGGTTGACAAACACACCTGTACTGTTAAATAGATCTCAGAAATTAATGAAATACATTGACAATTTCATTTATAGGTAATAGAAGCTTTAAATGTTAATATTTAATCTAGTGTATAATTGACTGCATGTGAAAAGTTATTGTCAATAGAATTTAATAGTAAGATTAAATGAAAACTTACCAGTTCGAAGTTTGATCTGTATTTTATGAGGAGTTACGATGAGGGACTACGTGGAGAAGACCCCGTCCAGCACGCATGCGCGACATTCTTCAAAGCAGCGGTGTGGATTCACAGAAAAAACACAACGATTGAAATAAATATAGTAAAGAAAAAATAAGAATTTAATTACCAGTTGATCTGTATAATAGAGGGTGGGAGCGGAGGGCACGTAGTCCCTCATCGTAACGCCTCATAAAATACAGATCAAACTTCGAACTGGTAAGTTCTCATTTAATCCTACTATTTATTTCAGAGTCACGTGAGTGACTACGTGAAGACTTCAACGCTCTGATTTCCGAACCGTGTATCAGCTCATGCTTCACTCACTGTCTGAAGACCTTTGAGGGAGGAAGTATGTTATCACAATCAACAATAACCTGTTTGTGAACAAAAAAGGTTTATTAATAACAACAAAAAACAGAGAGCTCCCCCGGGCTTAAATTAAATATTATCTGCAGACTCTAAAATTCTGTCTGCAAACGTAGCAGGTTCCGCCAGCGGCTTATTATAAAACCTTTGGAAAGTTCTTTCCGAGGACAATCCTGCTCTGGCCAGAATGTGGTCCATAGGCACATCCATTCGCCTAGCCGCCGACGTGGATGCAGCCCTGGTGGTGTGAGATTTGTAAACATTAGTGTTGACTCCCGCGGACTTAAGCACCTGCTTGAGCCACCTTGAAATGGTTTGGCTCGTCACCTGACCATGGGGCATCTTGTGGCTTATCCATAAGGCGTTTTCTCTCCCTCTTAAGTTGTATGTTGTGTCTATGTATATGGCGAGATGGGTCTTGGCACACAGCCGTGGATCAGATGAATATGCCAGGAACTCCATGACTGGAGGCGTGGTTCCTGGTCTAGTTTGTTTGACCAGACCCTGAATATGGAATGTGATACAGTCCAACGACTCTGTCATGCTGTCCAGCCTCAGAAGGTGGAGAGACTGTACCCTTTGAGCTGACACTAGTGCCATGAGCATGACTGATTTCAGGGTAAGTTGTTCCAGCGTGAGTGACCTGGGTGGTGGCCATCCCCAAAGGTACGTCAGCACAATGCTGACATCCCAGATCTGAGTGTACCTTGGTCTGGGGGAATTAGTGTTAAAAATACCCCTCATGATTTTGACGACCAGTGGATGGGACCCCAAAGCCTGTTGTCCTGCTGCTGGAACCAAATAAGCTGACAACGCACTCCTGGCTGTGTTGATGGCGCTGTAGCTGAGTCCATCCCGTTGTAATCCAACCAGGAACTCCACAACACTGGTAGCTGTTGCTGTTGTGTAGGTAGTTCCTGTTTTGGAGCAATACCGTTCCCACTTCCTTATGTTGGTCATGTATTGTCTCCTGGTGGACTCCCGGTGGGATGGGGTCATCATGTTGATGGCGTCCTCAGACAGTCCCAGGCCCAGTAGAGGTCTTTTTAGAATCTGCAAGCCAGGAGATTGACTCTGTCATGGCACTGGTGACTAATGCCTGACACTGGGTGGATTAATAATACTGGACTGCTGAGGAATTCCAACGGTGTTTCGACAGCCATGTCGAGGGCCACTGGGAACCATGGCTGTGTAGGCCAGTCAGGTATTATCAAGATTCCTGAAGCGGAATCCAATTGAATCTTGCGTAATACCCGACTGATGAGGCAGAAGGGAGGAAAAGCATAGAAGAACATTTTCCCCCAATGCAGCGTGAATGCATCAACTGCTGCTGCCTCAGGGTCTGGTTCCCAAGCGACATACGTCGGTACCTGGTGATTCAGCCTAGATGCAAATAGATCGATATCTGGTGTGCCATATTGCTTTGTAATTTCAGCAAATACTTTGGGATTTAACATCCATTCGATGTTATCGTTAAATTTGCGTGACCTGGTGTCTGCCACTGTATTTTGCTTACCTGGTAGGTAAGTTGCTGATAACCAAATATGTCTTTCGACACACTATTGCCAGATTAGGTTGACCAAATTGTCACATGATATCGACTTTACACCACCCATGTAGTTGATATAAGCCACCACCGTGGTATTATCTAATTGCAACCGGACATGTGCGTGATGCGTATTAGATGAATATGCTTTTAAACCATAAAATGCACCCAACATTTCTAAGTAGTTAATACCCCGTGTCTGTAGGCAAGATGATTCAAAATTAGTCCATCTGCCCCCTGTGCTGGATTGCATGTTAGTTGCTCCCCAGCCCAAAGCACTGGCATCGTTTGAATGGTTAATACTGGGTTGGTGATTATTATGGGACTGGAACAATGTTCCTAGTCCACCATTATAACTCTGGAATGGATTCAGCAGTTAAATTCATAGCTCGGTCAAAGTGACCTGAGTTTTTCTTCAGTGCGTGCACTTTTGCTCTTTGTAAATTTTGATAGTGCAAAGGCCCAAATTGTACAGCTGGAAAGGCTGCTACCATTTTCCCAATGACACTAGCTACCTGCTGTATGGTTGGCTGATGATTAACCATTAGTTCGTTGCATGATTGTGCCAATTCTAATGCTTTCCCCTTCGGCAGAGTTACAATCATGCGAATAGTGTCAATCGTAAATCCAAGATAGTCCATGGTTGTGGACGGTGTCAAATTGGATTTATCTGTATGTATGACAAACCCCAAAGTTTCAAACAAACGTTTGGTGGCTGCTACTGCCAAAATGGCTGTCTCCAAGGTTTTCCCTACTATTAAAATGTCGTCTAAGTATGCCATGACTATATGCTTTTGTTTCCTCAATAATGCCAAAGCAGGTTTTAAGATTTTTGTGAACAACCTTGGAGCTGAGGTTAGCCCATTTGGTAAGGCTTTAAATTGCCATAGCTGTTTCATCCAGATAAACTTTAGGTATTTACGATGCTCCTTGTGTATGGGTACTGAGTAGTAGGCATCTTTTAAATCAATGCTTGCCAGAAAGTACCCTCTAGAAATCAATTGTCTGGCTGTTTCAAAAGTTTCCATCTTGAAATGTATACTTAACAGTTTCGTTTAAAGAAGTTAAGTCAAGGATGATGCGACATCCACCATCTTTTTTAGTTTTAGTGAAAATATTAGACACAAATTCCAAAGGTTCATGTTTTGTTCTTTCAATGACACCTTTTGCTAGTAGCCTCATCAGTTCAGCTTGACCCTCTTGTTTCTCTTTGACTGAGAGGGTGAATACCCTTTGGGGTATATGCTGAACTTGCGGCATGTTTTCATGAACAAAGTCAATTTTATAGCCATGAATGCTGCTGAGTATATATTTGTCATTAGTGATAGACTCCCATGTATCCATAAACAAGTGCAATCTCCCCCCTGTTAGTATAGAGCCCCTACTACTCATATGCTGAGAGGAACCAGACCCACCTACCTCCATGGTTACTGGTGCTTCTTTTGCCTCTTCGCTGGACGATGAGGTGGCTGCTGGGTTGTAGAGGGCTGCTGTTGATGTTGATGTTGATGTTGGGGGTGGCGCATTTTCCATGGGGTCCGCTCTGGGCCCTGGCCTAAAAAAGGCTTACGGGGAATGGTTGCGGACCCCGAGCTTTCACCAGTCCCATATGGTAGTCGACGGCTGGTGGAAGCCGTGGGGCACTGCCGCCTGGGTTTGTTAGGTCTGCTCGGTCCCAAACCTGCCCTCACGAGACCAAAGGTCTTGGACACTTCCTCCAGGTCTTTTACCTTTTTTGGATGGTCCTTTCCAAAGAGCAGAATTGGAGGTTCTGAACCCGGTGTTTTGCAAAGTCCTGCAAACTTAGGGTTGAGGGCAGGCTTGATAATTTCCTTCTGTAAATTGTTAATCTCATATTGAGTGATGCACAGCAGAGCTAATGTATCTTGCTGATTTGTGGTGATGTCCACACCATCTATGGACCGAGCATATGATGTTATTCCTGCTGTCAGGAGTTTTAGAGTTTTCTGGAGCTTCAACTCCAGGTTCCTGATGTTCTGCCCCAAATGTCCCCAAATTTGGCTGTTTACAGCTGGTACATTCAATGATGTACAATTTTCTGGGGATGTATATAATTCAAAAGCCTCATTGACCACCCGTTCTTGTAGGAGTTTTGAGGACAGGTGGTCAATGCTGGCTGCAAGTTTCGGCTCTAAAAGCCGACCCGCTCGTGGATTGGCCACGTAGCGGTTGACCACACCTAGCAGCTCTTCCTGATCCTGTACATCCTGCATACTCCGGACATCGTCAGCCAACGACCCCTCTTCTTGATCAGCCCAGACCTGGTCGCTAATGCTGCCTTCAATAGAAGGTGAAGCAATGGTCAGTGCCGTAAAGAGTGCCTGAGCTCCCTTGGCGAGTCTGCTGCTGCTCTCTCAGCATATTTCACTGGAGCAATTGCTCCATAAGCAGTTCCATTCGGCTTAGGCGGCTGCCTTTGCTGCTCTCAAGCGGTGAGGCATCTTCATCCGAATCGTCGGATACTACCGCCCGGTTCTGGCTGCAGGTACCTCCAGCCCGCTGCTCAGGCTGCACTAGCGGTGCTGGGCTCGGCTCGGTAGTCAATCCTGAAGCAACTTTAAGAACTCAACGTACTGTTTTAAGACTGTGAAATGCTGTTGTACTAACCATTTCTCTTGAGTCCTGACAATGTTTTGTGGTAATTCTATCGTTTTGTGAATAATATCATTTATGAACAGCATTACAAATAAGTCAATGAGCATTACAATAGGATGTAGTAAATATGGTTTAGAGAAGTATAAACTGCATAGACTACTGCTATCTTCTTTCACAGATTCTCACGTTCAAATCTTAATGTTTGAAATTATGAAAAGGAGAAATATATTTATATCAGACAATATTGCTAATATCCTTATGAAATTCACATTAACTTTGGTTAGCTGTCTAGTACCACTACATCTTTTCCTGAACAGGTTTCCATTCACTCTTGTCAATATAGAAATAATGAACTGGACCTGGCCGCCAATTAGCAGACATAGCTCCTAAATAAGTGCAAATGTAGGCCTTGCATTCAGCAATGTCCCTGTAAAAACAAACATTTTTTTACCCAGTCAGTGTGCAGTTAGTCCTGGGGGTTTACACAAAATGCTGGAGAAACTCAGTGGGTGCAGCATCTATGGAGCGAAGGAGATAGGCAATGTTTCGGGCCGAACCCTTCTTCAGACTGATGGGGGGTGGGGGGAGGCGGGGGGAAGAAAGGAAAAAGGAGGAGGAGCCCGAGGGCTGAGGGAGAGGTAGGAAGGGGAGGAGACAGCAAGGGTTAACAGAATTGAGAGAATTCGATGCTCATGCCAAGAGGATGCAGACTCCCCAAGCGGAATATGAGGTGCTGTTCCTCCAATTTGCGGTATTGCTCACTCTGGCCATGGAGGAGGCCCAGGACGGAGAGGTCGGATATGGAATGGGAGGGGGAGTTGAAGAGCTGAGCTACCGGGAGGTCGGGTTGGTTATTGCGGACCGAGTGGAGGTGTTCAGTGAAACGATCGCCAAGCCTCGGCTTGGTCTCACCGATATAGATCAGCTGACATCTAGAGCAGCGGATGCAATAGATGAGATTGGAGGAGGTGCAGGTGAACCCCTGTCGGACCTGGAACGACTGCTTGGGTCCTTGAATGGAGTGGAGGGGGGAGGTAAAGCGACAAGTGTAGCAGTCTTTGCGGAAGGCAGACAGGGGGGGCGATGGGAAGATGTGGCGAGTGGTAGGGTCACGTTGGAGGTGGCGAAACTGGCATGTGTTGTATGTGCCGGCTGGTGGGGTGAAAGGTGAGGACCCGGGGGACTCTGCCCTTGTTGCGAGTGGGGGTATGGGGAGAGAGGGCAGTGTTATGGGGTATGGAGGAGACCCTGGTGCGAGCCTCATCTATAGTGGGGGAGGGGAATCCCCGTTCCCTGAAGAATGAGGACATTTGTGATGCCCTGGTGTGGAACACCTCATCCTGGGAGCAGATGCGGCGTAGACGGAGGAATTTGGAATAAGGGATGGAGTCCTCATGGGAAGCAGGGTGGGAGAAAGAGTAGTCCAGATAGCCGTGGGAGTCAGTGGGTTTATAGTGGATGTCGGTCAGGAGTCTATCACCTGCGATGGAGATAGTGAGGTCAAGGAATGGTAGGGAAGTGTCGGAAATGGTCCAGGTGTATTTGAGTGCCGGATGGAAGTTGGTGGTGAAACGGATGAAGTCAGTCAGTTGTGTGTGGGTGCAGGAGGTGATACCAAAGCAGTCGTCGATGTAGCAGAGGTAGAGGTCGGGGATGGGTCCCTGGTACGCCTTGAACAAGGATTGTTCGACGTACCCGACAAAGAGGCAGGCGTAGCTGGGGCCCATGCGTGTGCCCATAGCTACGCCTTGTATTTGGAGAAAATGGGAGGAGTCAAACGAGACGTTAGTCCCTCCCTATCTGTATGTACAATCTCAAGTCATCCACCAGAATCATTCACTTCTTCTTCACTGACATTTATGTACAAAATTGGACCTCAGAATTCCTGCAACCTGGTCAATATATAATTTAACCAATTCTGTGGCATTTATTTGAGTGAGCATGGAATTCCATTGATTAAAATAAATAAAATTCATATTGTCCAGTATGGGCTTGATTGGACTGGACAGTCATATGACGGAAGCAAGCCTTGTCTTGATCATGCTCAGGGTAGGTCGGTTTGCTGGCTTTGCTGGTAGACTCATTGACAGTGGCTCAGGCGAGGAGAGACTTTTGGACTGGTGCTTAAGCAGATTGTTGTCTTCCTGTGACCGCCTATCCTAATAGTCAAAACCCACATAATTTTGTTGCTGTGCATGCACCAATCTTCCAGTAGTGCCAACAAACTTATATTGTATGCCCACACTTGTCACTAGCCTCCATGCCACCAAATCTATTTCACGTACCAATTGTGACTGAATTCGTTGACAAGTATAAAAGGGTTGGGAAACAAATGAATTGAAAATTGTCCAACTTATAGCATAAAGCAGTCTATTGAATTACTCTTTTACATTCATATCACCAACTCATTTTAGCTTTAAATTTAATTAGTTATTCAGTGTCAATAATTATACAATCACAGTTATAAATAATACTGTCCTCAGTTAATGATAACGTGTGCTCTCTTAGATCACTGGCTGTTACCTGTGCAGGGAGACTGGAGAACTTCCATTTCTGAGTACAACAGAATGCAGTTGTGGCTGAATTAATATAGAAGCAATATCAGTTTTTGTTATTGTTTTGTTCAAAGTATGTAATATTGTATCTACTGACATTTTGGACAATCCATATTCTGAGATCTTGGTACATATTGATCAAAAATGATCTGTTGCTAGATCATTGAAGTCTATCAGATGTCAGATATATATATGCTGAACAGACACACAGTAAATAATGGGTACAATGCTAAATAATTTTCCATTAAGTACTTTCCCAATGAAGAATGCGTAAATGTTGTTCTTGGGAAGTATTTGAATATTTTACCAAGGGGTAAGAATGAGCCAGTAATCCATCAGATGATTGCTATTTCAGTAGTTCTGCAGATGAAAAATAACTATGCCATAGCCAAAATAATTCCTAAGGAATGAGTAAGAGAACTCTGAGGAAGAATTCTAGTTTCCAGCTCACACATAATGATCTGTACCAATGATGATCTTTTTTCCATATGTTATACAGTTCTGTATATCTGCCTGGTTATGAAGTATAAAATAGATCGCATGGCTACCAGGCACCTAATATTGCTTTAATGTACTAAATACTGGTTGGCTAATAGAGTTGTTCAAAATATATGAGGTACTTCTTAGAATTAAATAAATTAACTGCTGTACAAACATAGCATTGTCCGTTTATAAACTAGCATGATTCCACAAATAATCTGTGACATCGATCTGATTCAGCATTCCCAGTATTTCTATTCGACATTCATGTAAACCATACTGATGCATTTACTTCTGAAGATTAGTAATGTGTAATGTGTAATTAGTAATTAGTAACTGTGAGGAGGATGATACGAGGATGCAGGATGACTTGGACAGGTTGGGTGAGTGGGCAGATGCTTGGCAGATGCAGTTTAATGTGGATAAACGTGAGGTTATCCACTTTGGTAGCAAAAACAGGAAGGCCGATTATTATCTAAATGGTGTCGAGTTGGCAAAAGGGGAAGTACAACGGGATCTGGGGGTCCTTGTTCATCAGTAAATGAAAGTAAGCATGCAGGTACAGCAGGCAGTGAAGAAAGCGAATGGCATGTTGGCCTTCATAACAAGAGTTGAGTATAGGAGCAAATAGGTCCTTCTGCAGTTGTACAGGGCCCTAGTGAGACCACACCTGGAGTATTGTGTGCAGTTTTGTATTCCTAATTTGAGGAAGGACATTCTTGCTATTGAGGGAGTACAGCGTAGGTTTACAAGGTTAATTCCTGGGATGGCGGGACTGTCATATGCTGAGAGAATGGAGCAGCTGGGCATGTATACTCTGGAATTTAGAAGGGTGAGAGGGGATCTTATTGAAACATATAAGATTAAAAAGGGTTTGGACACGCTAGAGGCAGGAAACATGTTCCTGATGCTGGGGGAGTCCAGACCCAGGGGCCACAATTTAAGAATAAGAGGTAAGCCATTTAGAACGGAGATGAGGAAACACTTTTTCACACAGAGAGTTCCGAGTGTGGAATTCTCTGCCTCAGAGGGCGGTGGGGGTCGGTTCTCTGGATACTTTCAAGAGAGAACTAGATAGGGCTCTTAAAGATAGCGGAGTCAGGGGATATGGGGAGAAGGCAGGAACGGGGTACTGATTGGGGATGATCAGCCATGATCACATTGAATGGTGGTGCTGGCTCGAAGGGCCGAATGGCCTCCTCCTGCACCTATTGTCTATTGTAATCCTGTAGTTTTCAGAAATTTTCACATACTCCTGACGGATAAGACAAAGTCCAGGAAACGTTTCTCCTCCGATGTAGCTCTTGAGTCATGTGCCAGGAAGCCCCCAAGATAATCTGGTGTCACTCCCTGTTTGGTTTAGATTTCCGTAGATTCACTAATTACTTCACAGCTGAAGATGCATGCTTCTGCAAATTCCAATATGTATGCTTAAGAATAGACATACACAGAACGAAAACAGTAATGCATAAATGGAACCTGGCCATGGAAATGGAAGCTAAATCGTGTACTCATGACAATTCTTAGTTAAGATTGTACAACATATAAAAATTATAAAGCTGGCTCTTGCTTCCACTTAATCATTGGCAAGAGTATGAGAAAAACGGTCTCATAACTGTGTTGAAAGCCTCTTTAGATGATTATCCCTTTCTTTACTGGTTTAAATCTGCAATAATTTAGCCAAAATACAACTAAAGTCTATTTTTATAAGTCTCACGGAGAACATTAAAACTGAAACTAAATTCCCCTCAGATTGTAAAAGATTTTATATCAGTAATTATAGTTAATGTTACAATTATACCCCATATTTTTTAACTTTTTTAAAAATATCCAATTTTTCCTGATTACATAAGTACATATTGAAAAACAGAAATGTTTGCCTTGTTAATTGGATGCAACAAAATTAAAGAGTGAAGTGGAAGTACATCCAATGAAAGAGAGAGTGCCGAACATTGTAGATACTGATTCAGAATTACTGTAACTTTGGACAACACAATTCACATCATGTGAAACAATTCCATTAAATTCCTTACTTTTAGAAAGCATGAATGTACTTAAATATATTATGATACAAAAGTAAATACTATTTGATTAAATGTTAATGAAGGTGCAACCTAAGCAGAACAAAGGTAGATAAAAATGCTGGAGAAACTCAGTGGGTGAGGCAGCAGCTATGGAGCGAAGGAAAAGGTGATGTTTCGGGTTGAGACCCTTTTTCAGACTGATGTGGGGGTGGTGGGGGAGGGAAGAAGAATGGAAGAGGTGGAGACAGTGGGTTGTGGGAGAGCTGGGAAGGGGAGGGGAAAGAGGGAGAAAGCAAGGACTACCTGAAATTGGAGGTCAATGGTCATACCGCTTGACTTCTCCAATTTCAGGTAGTCCTTGCTTTCTCCCTCTTTCCCCTCCTCTTACCAGCTCTCACAAAGCCCATTGTCTCCTTCTCTTCCTTTCTTCTTCCTGCCCCCACCACCCCCATGTCAGTCAGAATAAGGGTCTCGACCCGAAACGTCACCTATTCCTTCGCTCCATAGATGCTGCCTCACCTGCTGAGTTTCTCCAGCATTTTTATCTACCTTCGATTTTTCCAGCATCTGCAGTTCCTTCTTAAGCAGAACAAAGGGTAACCAAACCTAATGTGATCAATCTGAGGGATAAAGTGTAGAATTGGGTGAAGCAGAGATTTTCAAAATGCCATGATATGTATTAGACTGCAACACTGGATAAGTTATAAAACAAGGAAAAACAGGTGGAAAAAGGAAATGAGAAACAAGGATAAGGATTGAATGGGAACACTAAAAGTCGTAATAAACAAAACATTCTCAGTAACAAGAAAGATTTAACTAAATATATATAAAAGTTGAAATTATACTTTGTTGTACATAACTCATAAATAAACCTGAAAGCAAAGGTGCAGGAGAACCTTATGGTCTTGGTATAGAATTTTACTTTTCCAATGCTGAATAACCTGTCTGAATTTTGAAGGCAGCGCTTCTTATGAAGTTATAACCAAAGGATGTCAAACAGATGTCCTGAGCTTATTTGCTATCTTGGGTGATAGGAATGCTGGCAATTTAATTGGGCCTATTACCTGACTCAAGGGACACACGAAAGGAATGAGGGCTTAATTACATTTTCTGTAAATTTGCCAAGTTTATAAAAAAACATCCAAGGATATGAAAGTAGTTACTAAAATTCCAATTGTTAACTTTATGTTCCAGGGGCATTTCTTGAAAATATACACCAATAATTAAAAAACCATCAGAAAAACTCCCCTTCATTTATTTAATGAGGTCTCTCAGAGCATTTTGCAGAATAATTTGTCAATGGTTCAACAGCGTGTTTAGGAAAAGGAATTCAGCTAGAAAATGGCTTGGATCACACATTCACAATCCTGGCTGACTCCTCTTATTTGGGCTTCATTCCATGGCCATACAAAGGGCAGGGAGCTTTTATGGCCATTTTGCTGATGTTCATCTGGAGATGGGGTGGATTCCTCTGGCTCCATGGTTTTATTTACTTCTTGGATCAGCAGGCCAATATGTACCATACCTCTGAAGAAGTCTAAGTCTGAAGAAGGGTCCCAAGCCGAAACATCACCTATCCATTTTCTCCAGATGCTGCCTAACCACTGAGTTACTTCAGCATTTTGTGTCTATCTTTGGTGTAAACCAGCACCTGCAATTCCTTTTTACTGCACCTCACCTCCTCCATTTAAATAGGGCAGCACGGTGGTGCAGCGGTAGAGTTGTCGTCTTACAGCGCCAGGGACCCGGTTTCAATCCTGATTAGGAATGCTTGTCTGTACATAGTTGATACTTTCTCCCTGTGATTTGCGTGGACTTTCTCCAAGATGTTCGGTTTCCTCCCACACTCCAAAGACATACAGGTTTGTAGGTTAATTGGCTTGGTATAAATGTAAATGGTCCCTGGTGTGTGTAGGATAGTGTTAATGAGCGGGGATCGCTGGTTGGCATGGGCTAGGTGGGCCAAAGGGCCTGTTTCCACACTGTATCTCTTAACTAAACTAAACTAGCCTGAGAATTTATAAGCACGCTTGCATATCGTTGCTGATATTCCAAGGACCAATATGGCAGCAGTAAATGTCATCTTTTAAGAGCTGCTTTCAGTTGAGAATGACCCTTGAATGCACTCCACAACTCCTGGCCAGAAAGTTGACAGCCTCTTTTTTTTTAAATGTAGTTATTTGAGCAGTCAGTGAATTAAATGTACACTGGGGACAAAAAAGACTTGAAAATAGGTATCAGAAGATCATCTGCTTTGAAGTTGTAGGTCTACTTTACTTTTATACATACAAAATCATCACATTTGGGTACTAAACAAATATTTATATCTGCAATGTGAAGCTCAGAGACTGTTGGAAAACCTTCAACATGTACCGTCACCAGTCCAATTAACCAAAAGCGTTTGAATGGACTTCCAAATACACATTAAAGGTTGGGCAAATTTGGATCGGTTTCTCTAAAACGCTGGAGGTGGAGGGGAGACCTGACAGAAGTATAGGAAATTATGAGGGACAAAAATAAAGTGGACATGTCAAAGACAAGAGGGCATAGTTTTAAGGTGAGAGGGGCAAAGTTTAGTCAAAGTCAAAAGAGTTTATTGTCATGTGTCCCTGACAGGACAATGAAAATCTTTCTTTGCATAGCACAACAGAACATAGAAGGCATTGACTACAATTCTATACATAAATACACCCATGAATTAATAAATTAATAAAGTGCAAATAACAGATGGAGGGATATTAATGTTCAGAGTTCCGAGCCAGGTTTAATAGCCTGATGGCTGTGGGGAAGTAGCTATTCCTAAACCGGGTTGTTGCAGTCTTCAGGCTCCTGTACCTTCTACCCGAAGGTAGCAGGGAGATGAGTGTGTGGCCAGGGTGGTGTGGGTCCTTGATGATGCTGCCAGCCTTTTTGAGGCAGCGACTGTGATAAATCCCCTCGATGGAAGGAAGGTCAGAGCCGATGATGGACTGAGATAAAGGAGATATGCGGAGCAGGTTCGGTGTTGGGTGCCTGGAACACGCTGCCAGGGGTGGTGGTGGAGGCAGATACGATAGTAGCATTTCAGAGGCTTGTAGATTTTAGAATCCTTTTATGAATATTTTGCAAATTAGATTTTGGAAGCCAACATACGTCACACAATTTACACTATTAAATACAGCATTCATCGAAAGACACTAACACCTGTGCCTGAATTTCTGGTAGAGGTTCTCCCTGAGTGATGCTCTTAGCTAAAGTTCATGCTAGATACTGAGAAAATGCTCCAGCGACTTTCTAATTAGGAATCTGACCATGTCGTGCAAAATTCATCTTTATTCTGCACTATCTTTTATGCCCTGTGGACACTGGCTTGGAAAACTCAGCGATGTGCAGTCTTATTGCTTCCAGGGAAGCGTGATGTTTCTTGTTGCAAGGTGAATACAATAGTAGGTTTCCAATGATTTGCCTCTCATCATTCTGTCACTTTTCATGATAGATCACAATTCATGGTGGAAAAATAAATGGTAATGAGAATATAGATACAAGGAACTGCAGAAGCTGTTTTACAAAAAACACCACAAAGTGCTGGAGTAACTCAATGGGTTGAGCAGCATCTCTGGACAGCATGGATAGGTGCCGCTTTGGGTTGGGGGGGGAGAAAGCTGGAAGAGAGGAGGAGTAGGACAAAGCCAGGCTAGTAAAAGGTTAATACAGATGATGGGGTACAAAGGCCAGAGATGAAGACAGAAGGTATGGGACCAAAGGGTAGAAGAGTTGTGAATTGTGAAGCTAGAGAAAGGATTGGGAGAGGGAGGGGAGAAATTGGTGTAACTCCAGTTGTCGCATGAGGAGGGGGGGGAGAGGAAATGGGGGGGGGGGGGGGGGGTTGAGAGGGGGAGTTACGTAAAAACGGCGAATCCAAATGTTCATTCCGTTAAGTTGTAAGCTACCCAAGCGGAATAGTTTAGTTCATCGTCACATGTACCGAGGTACTGCAAAAAGCTTTTGTTGCGTGATAACCAGTCAGCGGAAAGACTATATATGATTACAATTGAGCCGTCCATAGTGTGCAGTTACATGATAAAGGAAATAACTTTTAGTACAAGATAAAGTCCAGTGAAGTCCAATTAAAGGTAGCTCAGGACTGCTCTCTAGTTGTTGATAGATGGGTTTGTATGTGGCCTCATTCAGGCAATGGAGCAGGCCCAGGACTTGAAGCTCAGTATGCAAATGGGAAGAGGAGTTAAAATGATTAACGTCATCGGGTGGCGCCGAGTGTGGCAGCCTCGCTGTCTGTCCTTTCATCCTTTTTTATTATTTTTAGCCTGTCTAAAAGTTTTGCTTTGGAGGTCTTTTAGTCTTTTTTGTGTGGGGGGTGGGGGGGGGGATGAGGAGGAAACCGTCTTCTCAGTCACTACCTGGTCAAGGATGCGTGTTTTCTCCGAGTCGCATCTTCTCCCGCTCCTCGCGGCCTACCATCTGGATTGGCGCGGATTTTCCTGCCGGAAACTGGCCAGAGCTTCAGCAGCGGCACAGCACTGAGTTACCACCGCGGAGCGGCCGATGCCTTATCGGGGATCGCCATGTGGAGCTCCGGAGTGTTGGGCCAGCTGTTTAACACCGTGGAGCTGTGGTCTGTGGAGCTTCCAGCCACGGGCGGCGCTGACTTTAACATCGCGTAGTCCTGGGACCTCTCGCCGGGGGTCACCACGTTGAATCTCCACCCAGCTCGGCCTGTGGACTTCGGGAGCTGCGGTCCCCGATTCAGAAACTCCAAGCCGCTGAGAGTGTTCTCCGTTCCATCACCAGAGCTCTGATCATCCCGGCGAGAGGGCCTGAAGGCCCCGACCAAGGGTGAACAAAGAGGAAGAGGACTGAACTTTATTGCCTTCCCTCGCATTGGAAAACGTTGATTCTGCTGTGTGGGGATGTTCATGTTAAATTCTACAGTGTATTGTGTTATTTTTATTCGTATGGCTGTATGGTAATTTAAATCTCACTGTACCAATTGGTGCCTTGGCGGCCTGAGCACAATTGTTTGGCGAAACTGATGCCGATTATACACATGGTCTTGCCTATGTACAGAAGCCCACACCAGGAGTCAGTATGGGAATGGGAAGAGGAGTTAAAATGGTTTGCAAACGGGATATCCTGTAAGCCTTAGCAAGCCAACCATGTTGTTATAAGGTCATAAGGTCATGTGATAGGAGTAGAATAATGCCAATCGGCCCATCAAGGCAACCAGCCATTCAATCATAGCTGATCTATCTCTCTCTCCTAACTCCATTCTCCTGCCTTCTCCCCATAACCTCTGTCACCTTCACAGCATGTTGAATGAAACAACTGCCACGTCTAAGCTTTATCTTGCCGATATACAGGAGACTATATCAGGTTTCAGTATGGAATGGGAAGATGCATTGTGATGGTTAACAATCGGGGAAATGTGGTCTCCCATACATTAACGAGAACAAGGGTAGACTCGACAACCATTTTGTCGAACATTTGCACTGAGTCCAACAAGGCCTATGAGATCTCCCACTTGCTAACCACTTTAACTCCTCGTCCCATTTCCATACTTGCCTTTCTGTCCTGGCCCCCTCCATTGCCAGAGTGAGGCCACACACAAACTGGAAGAGAAACGCCTCGTATTCGCATGGATAACTTACAACCCAACGATATGAACATTGAGTGCCCCAATTTTAGGTAACTCCAAAACCCTCCCCCTCTCCCTTCTTCTCCTAACCATCCTCCACCTCCCCCACCTGGATTCACAATTATTTCTCGCTTCTCCCGCCCACATACATTCCTTCATTTAGCTTCACACTTCGCAACTCTTCCATGTTTTTTCTGTCTTTTATCTCTGGCCCTTGTCTACCATCAATCTATAATGCTCTCCTCACCTGTATCAACCTATTATCAGCCAGGCTTGCCCCTTGTGTCCTCCAGTGTTCTTCCCCTACCCCCTTCCCCCTCCCCCAACAGTGAGTCCGAAGAAGGGTCCCTATCACCTATGCATCACCTGATGCATCACCTATCCATGTTCTAAAAAGATGCTGCCTGGCAATGAGAATAGCTGTATTGACCAACTCGCTCATCATTAATCAACTATTGTTAATGTTGCCATTTGATGTTGCTTGATCTGCTGAATGCTTCCAGTATGTTTTTATTAAGAATAAATCAGTACTGGAATATTGCTGTTTTATGTAGCACAGTCTATTTTGCAATGTATTTAAACTGTCAAAGATCAGAAGGGCCCTGATTCTATTTTAGCTGTTATATTCTCACAATCTAATAAATCATTATTTGGTAGCAGCTTCTGCAAATATTTAGACTAAGGTAACAATGCACATGTTTTAATTGGACTTTATCTTTATCTTCCCTTTTATTTGAAGCTGCGGTCGGGCACTGAACTTGAACAGCATGTGATGAACGATTGCCCAACTATTCAAACTCTTCACCCAGCAACTTCGCCATGCGGTGTAACAAGCAACACAATTGGAAGAACTTTAGTGGTCAACCATGAGCTATATCCAGGTATATTTTAAATACTTTAAATCAAATTGTCTTATTGATATAAAATATCCTCATTCACAAAGAAATTAGTTTATAAAGCCCATCACAGTGGTTTTGTCTAAAATAAGAAAACTAGGTGACCTACCCCTTTCAATGTTATATCCCAGAGATACAGAACTCATTCCAAACTCTTACCTTCCAAACTCCTCCCTAATTTCAAGAACATCAACATCTATTCCACTGTTTGCTTCCATTCAGTCTCTCTTCCTTCCCCTGACTTTGTTTTTTGCCCTGCTCTTGTTATCTGGTGACTTACTTCCTTCTGTCTGTGGACATATAATTTAGTTTACGACTGACTGCATTTACAAGGTATCATAACGGTTAGAAAAAGAAAAGATGACATGTGGAGATTACATAAAGCTTGCACTTTGAAATAGGTTGTAGTACTGGAGAGACGTGAAGAGATTATAGGAATGGCAGCTGTGGGTTAGGGAGAGATGGTTCGGCAAGGCATAGTGGGTGTAGAGGGAAGACATTTCATAGCTTGAGAAAGGGTAGTCAATGCATTTAATAAACTGCTGCAGAGAAAATTTGGTCTCTAGAGTTTAATATCCCATGTTGCAGGTCTCTATTGGGGAAAAAGGAAAATAAGTAAATACTGTTTGCAAAAATGTCACTGAATACTTTTTTGTGTCTATGGAAGGAAGAAGAAGAGGCAAATGAAACTCTGATGAAGCATATCATACCCCTGATGTCATTCTTCTCCCTCTCAGGCATTCCATCAAGACCAAGAATGACTTCCACTCTGAGTTTGTGGGTTCTGAGATATGAGTTCTGAGATGCTCCAAGAACTTATGACAGAACTTGGAACACAATGTTAGATTCAGGATCCTAGTGCCAAGTATGCAAATGATGTGGCCTGCCCATTGGACTTGACTGAGTATAATTCAGCTCTCAATACTGGTAATGGCAGCATGACACCAGACACTGAGACATTGATTCACTTGTCCTGCCTGTGAATTGGGAGGATATTTTGGAAAGGGTGTTGGTGATATCTTTCTAGTGGCTTGAAGTGTGTGATGTAGGTAGTTTAGGATTCAGAAGAAGTGTGGACATTATTGTTGTTCAGTTGGGCATAATTTTTTGCAGGGTCTTGATCTTTAAGCACCTTTTTTCTCATTTGACCAAAAGCTGTCAATGCTTGAATATGATGGTAAATGTCCTAAGTGCTGGAAAATGGTCATGTTTTCCAGGTCACTACATGAATGTTTACTGTTGAGGGGCATTGTTGTAGAGTGGGGGAAGATTGGTAGAGATCCAATGATTTGCAGATGCATAGTTAGGCCCTTCCACTTGTATATTTCAATGAGTGGGTCGGTGCATTTTGAGCTCGGCCTCTGAGGTACATGCAAACACAGTATCCTTTGAATACAGCAGTTTGACTACTGAAGTTGGGGTGTTCTTGGTTCTGAGTGCAGTTGCCAAAGATTAAACAGTTTCTCAATAGTTCAGAAGATCAGTTCTTGTCCCATGGGGAGATTGCTGGAGATGAAATGCTACATTGCGATGAAAAAGGCTGATTAAACCCTGCTGCCTAATACAATATAAATTGCACTATTGATAATACAAATTTCAAAGTTTGATGGAGAAACTATTCATTTCTCTGCCTCTCCAGCTAACATGACTTCTATTTGGTGCCAGTATGTCTATGATCTACATTTTGGACCTTACTAGCTTTCCAAACTTGGCAGACAGTGTGGTGATAATCACAGGCATTAAGTTAGCCAACTTTTATTCACTATAGGAGCCAACTTTGAGCCGCTATATTCTTGATTGATGATCCATGTGTATTACTGTGATGTTAAATACTTACATATACAGAAATCTTCTCAAGGTTGCGTAACACAGTCAAAAAATATTAACAAGAGTTTCAGCACTTAGGAACAGATGTTATCTCTTTGGATGAGTCAACACCAAAAAATGATTCTGGTAGTAAAGCAGCAAATGGCATAAAGCAAAGGTGAAAGAATGTCGGCAGAGAATACGTTTTCTTCACACTTGTGTTGTCTCTTGAAAAAAACTGATTATTAACAAAATATAATATTTTAATAGTGATTTTAGACATGTGGGACACTCTGCTACTGGTGAAGTTAACAAAAAACACCTATAATTGTGAGTGAGTTGTGATTTTAGATTCGCTATGAAGTCATTTTGAGCTGGTCATCCCAGTACATTCCATATTTTGCTAGGATTACGTTCTCCCTGAAGTAGGTTCTGTTTGGATGGCAGGTAGCTTTGAAATTGTGGCCTACAGCAAACTCTTTGAAGCTGTATTGAAATGCATAAAACCTCTTCTCCATTTGTGGCATTGTGCAGTAACCACTGATGTCCTGAAGGAGTGTAGATTTTAACATTAAATACATTTATAATCTCCAAGCAGATCTGCTATGGCCTAGATGATGCTCAGAGGAAATATTCCATTTGTGAGGGCAAGGGCATTATAATGAATAATATTTTACTATCATGAGGGAGATTTATTTGTTAAACTGTTCATTTAAACCCAGCCTATTTCTTTTCAAACTCTCAGACCACGTAGAAACGAATTACCTGCTCTTTGTTCATACTGATTATAAAGATAGTGCAAGTTTATTTATAGATTTATGAATGTTTAATTCATCTGTTATGCATGATAATTTCAAGTGCGATAGCTATGCCAATTCCAGATTATTTCCATCATAATTTATTTGCAATATCGACTTCCTTCAAGATTAAGATTATATTTTTTAATAAATTGCCCATTTTTAAGTAATTCTAATCTAACCAATCAGTGTGGGGACTAATATGGTTGGATTACACCTCAGGCAACTTTAACTTTGCACAATGGATAGGTTAAGTTAAAAGAGCTTGGGACTTTTGTGAAGAAAAAATGTAGTAATATTTCTTTTGATTTGATGAGCTGAGATAAATGTTTTACTTATTCACTTAGGGATGTACAGTTGTTCTCCCACCAGCCGTAACGGGCCAGCAGCACCTATTTTATCATCTCCACAGCTCACTCGAAGTTTGTCTTCTGACTGCCATTCTATTGAAGTGGACCTGCACAGCCCACATGGTCACCTTACACAACTACCTAAAGTGGAAGACTCAAAATTAGGGTAAGATTTACAATTTTAAGATTTACTTGATCCAAGATATCTACACTTCTACTGGAATTATGGAATAACAAGGTAAAAATAAATTAAGGCAGTTAATCCACAACAATGATAGCTGCTGGGGGAAGGCGGCCTGAACAGCAAGCAGAATGTATACACTGGCTTTGATACCTGTCTGATAATAAAAACAGAAAATGCTGGAAATGCTCTGCAGTTCAGGCCGCATCAGTGTGAAGGGAAGCAGACTTAACATAGTGTTTGAACTGGAAAGGAGACAAAGGAAGCTAATTAAACTGCAGTGTGGTGGGGGGTGTGGCGGTGTTATCTTGGAGAGGCTAAAACCGAGATGACTATTTTGTCTCTTTCCTTGTTCTGATTAAGTGTTTTCAACATGAAAACATAACTCTGTCTCCCTTCCAACGGGGGGACGTGGCCTGACCTGCTTATTACATTGCATTTTCTTTTTTATTTTAGATTTCCAGCACCTGCAGTGTTTTTGATTTTCTCTCTTCCACCCTTCCCTTTTCGAAAGTACTTTGCACCTTTTCAGGACAAAAATAAATAACACATTTGTCTACATTGAAGTCATCATTTACCTCAGCTTTGCCCATTCCTTTAATCTATTAATAATATACTCCACACACCTCCACTGCTTACGATGCTTACTATCTTTCTGTCACTAGCAAACCAGGATGTGTGGTTTTGTTACCCATCATATTAGTCATGCATTAATATGATGAAGAATTTGAGTCTTGGCACAGATTGAGAAACCACTGGTCACATCCTACCAATCTGGAGGAATATAATTGCCATCCAATTGTCAACGTTCATGTCCATGATGCTAATTAGCTCTTTAATAATTTTAATCAATTGTTTCAAGGATGATCATCCTTTTACAACTCCATGCTAGCTCTCTGTCCAAAATGAATTTTTTGTGCACTTCCTTGCTTTGAATACCACATTGACTCAATAAGATTAGACAAGATCTTGCTAGGAATTGTTGGTAGTTCCATACATAATTAACAGCATTCCTCAGTAAATTTGGATTCTCATGCAAAGGCGAGGGCTCCATTTTGCTCGACTCTCATTCTAAGAATTTGCTGATTGTGGTTTGACGTTGGACTTCTCATGAAATTTGGAAATGGTGTACAAACCTGCTGCAGTTTCTCAGCACTTAGGCATGAGATTCTGTCTGCTGGACGTGGGCCAGTTCACTGGAACAGGGAGTCCATTCATCTTGTTGGAAACGAATAGCTGCGTGGAACATGGATGAGTATTTGTTCATTTAAATTTTGCAACTTTTCTAATTTAGTTATATGTTTTTTTTAAACAGTTTTAAGTGCTTTTAAGTATTTTTAACTTTGACTTTAACAGTTTATTAAAAGGTTTTTGAATGTCAGGGTATGTTAGGTATTTAGAGCTTTTGATAGGTTAGACAGAGAGTTAGACCTGGGGCATGGCTTAGCCGACTTCCAAAATATTTTTCAGCTGTTATATGGGCAGGACTTGGTCTGTCTATCTGTGCATGATATTGTATAAGGACTCATCATTTAGGATCTGGATGACTTTGGGCAGTACATTGACACCAGCAGAAATGGAAAGAAGGACAGAAAACTTTGGCAGAGGAAAACTGTCCAAACTCATCACTTCCTTAAGTCACAGTTCCCATTTAAGGAAGCGGTGAGTTTGGCAGCTTGCCCCTGCCAAAGTGTTCTGTCCCATGATGATTGCCATTAGATACATGTTCATACACAATTGTGTTCACCAGATCTAGCTCATTCCTACTTAGAGAATGCAACATAGCTTGCTCCTTTGTCCATGCTAGGGTATACTATTATTTTTAAAACTGTGAACTAACTCTCAAAATTCACTACCTTTTAGACATGAAATTGTCTACTCATCACAAAATATATATATATGTTAAAATCCCTTATTACAATGATATTGCCTTTTTGAACTGTTTGTTTAATTTCTATATTTATGTATTATGCCATTCCATAATTGCTATAAGGAAACCTATATCCAATCCCACTTGTATTTTAAACCTTTTTCTATTTCTTAATTCTATTTCAAAAGCTTCCACTGCATGCTTACCTCTCATTATATCTATTCTCGTCATTTACATTATTTTTTTTTGTTAAATATTTTTATTAGAAGTAAGTACATATTAAAGGAAGAATATACATGTCACATACATTCTTAATATTATTAATATTAACAATTATTTCTTATTTGTACTTCTATGCATTTTTTATTTTTAATATAGGTAAGAAATAAAAGAGAAAAATAAAGTAAAAATAGAAATTCAAAAAGATGAATGAAGTATTAAGCAGTTTATACATCATTGGAGATATATCCATGGATTATTATATGTAATTCTTCATCTATTCCTTCATTCAGGCTTCAGTCAGGTTCTCGCACCGAGCCATTTTGACCCTTTAAAAATTCAATAAATGGAGACCATATCCCTCTGAAATGATCCAACTTGCCCAGTAGGACAAGTCTTAATCTTTCCAGGTGAAGTGTCTCCGACATTCCAGTGATCCACATTTTGATTGTGGAGGATATAGGACCTTTCCAAAATTTCAGTATTAATTTTTTCCCAATTATTAAACTGTAATCGATAAAAATTCTTTGATTCATTGTTATTAATTGATCTGTTTCTAATATTCCTAATATTATTAATTTTGAGTCAGGAACCAAATTCGTATTAACAACATTCAAAATTATCTTAAAAATTTCTGTCCAAAAGTTAGTAATTTTTATACAGTTTGTGAATGAGTGCGTTAAATTAGCTTCTAAGTGTTGACATTTATCGCATATGGCCGATATATTTGAAAAAATTCTGTATAATTTTGATTTTGAATAATGCAATCTATGTAATACTTTAAATTGTATCAAAAGTGTCTAGCATTTAACAAACAGTGGTGTATATGTTGTAAACTTTCATCCCATACTTCTGGTCTAATTATTTAATTCTTAATCAACAAGTTTACAACTTGTCATGAAAAGGAAGGCATGGGCAGGTATAGACAACTGGAAATAAATGTATCCCTGGAGGAACTTCAGGGACTGAGGAGTATACTGAAAGAGAAAATCAGGAGGACAATAATGGGGCAGTAGATGGCTCTGGCAGATAATATTAAGGAGGTTCTATAAAATTAGATTTTATAAGTACATTAAGGGAAAGATGGTAACGAGAGAGAGAATGAGCTCCTCAGAAACCAAAGTGGTCATCTTTGTGTGGACCGCAGGAGATGGGTAAAGTTCTCAACGAGTATCTCTCCTCTGCTTTTACTGTGGAGAAGGACATGATGACTGGGGAACGCGATGACCCGATCCTAAGGCACAGGAAGGTAGATAAATCTCCGAAGATACAGTGGGAAGCTAGAGAAGAAATAGCAGGAGCCCTGCCAGAGATATATGAATTAACATTGGACACGAGTAAGGTGCTGGAAGACTGGAGGGTGGCTAATGTTGTGTCCCTATTTCAGAAGAGCCGCAAGGAAAAGCCTGGATCTACAGACCAGAGAGTATTTGTGGTATGCAAGTTATTGGAGAGGATGATATGAGGAATAAGATATATATACATTTGGATAAACAGGGGAGGTTTAGGGACAGTCAACATGGTTTTGTACGTGGGAGATTGTGTCTTACAAATATGTTAACTTTTTTGAAGAAGTAACCAAAAAAGTTGATGAGGACAAAGCCATAGATGTTGTCTATATGGACCTCAGCAAAATCTTTGATAAGGTTCAGCATAGTAGGCCGCTCTGGAAGGCTAGATCGCATGGGGTCCAGGGAGAGCTACCTGACTGGATAACTAACCAACTGGCTTCATGGAGGGAAACGGAGGGTGATGGTGGAAGGTTGTTTTTGGACTGGAGTTCCTGTGACTATTGGAGTCCCTCAGTGAACAGAGTTGGGCCCATTGCCACGTGGTTTATCTCAACGATTTGGAGGATAATGTATACGGCATGATTAGTAAATTTGCAGACAACACTAAAGGGAGTGGTATCACAGATAGAAAAGATGGTTATCAAATATTGCAGCAGAATCTTGATCGGTTGGGCTAAGGAATGGTTCATGGATTTAAATCCTGGTAAGTACTAGGGGAAAGTCAAATCAGGGCAAGACATTAAGTGAATGGAGTGTTGAAAGCAGAGTGATCTTGGAGTACTGGTACATAGTTCACTGAAAGTGGCATCACAGGTAGATAGAGTGGTCAAGAAGGCTTTTAGTACATCAGTCAGACCTTCATCAGTCAGGGTACTGACTATAAATGATGTTTTACAGTTACATAATACGTTGGTGTTATTTGAGGTATAGTAGAACCAAGGAACTGCAAATACTCATTTATGGAAAAAAAACAGTACTAGAGTAACTCAGCTGGTCCGGCAGCATCTCTGATGAACATGGATAGACGATGTTTTGTGTGTGGGAACCCTTTTTTCAGACTGTGTGCACTTTGTGTCTTTGGGAGTATTGTGTTCAGTTTTGGTCACCCTGTTATAGGAAGAATATCATAAAGCTGAAAAGAGTGCAGAGAAGATTTACAAGAATGTTGCCAGGTCTTTGGGGGCCTGAGTTGTGGGGAGTGGTTGTGCAGTCTAAAACTGTATTCTTTTGTGTGCAAGAGGCTGAGGGCGATCTTATAGAGATGTATAAAATTATATGGGGAATAAATAGGGTGAATGTACATGTCTTTTACCCAGAGCAGTGGAATGAAGAACCAGAGGACATCGGTTCAAGATGAGAGGGAAAGGGTTAATAGGAACCTGAGGGGCATCTTTTCCACACAGTGGGTTGGATTTGGAGAAGAAGCTGCCAAAGGAGGTAGTTGTGGCAGGTACTATAACAACATTTAAAAGACATTTGGACAGGCAAATGGAGAGGAAAGCTTTAGAGGGATATGGGCCATATGTAGGCCAGTGGGACTTGGACACGTTTGGTTGAAGGGCCTTTCACCATGCTGTATGACTTCATGACTCTAGGTGGAATTTATTATGTCAGTCCCATTTTCACATGTTTCTATATCAATTTTTATTTGGAGTTATACTTTCACCTGTTTAATGCTTATTCACATATACTTTCTTCCTGTGTACTTGTTTAATTACCTGAATCTCTTTGTTTTACCAACATTCATTGTGCAAAAAGCCTTATTGTAGCACTGTGATGATACATTTCCTAAAGCATGAAAAAACTCCAGATGTTTTGTACGTGCTTTACATATGTTTTTTAAAGAAAACTGTGTTTAAGTTTATAAATCCAAGGATGTCAACTGCTTCAGCAACTGCATTCTTAATCCATCCTGCCACTGTTTGCAAAGACTTTTGGTTTCTCATTAATAATCATTGATAGATATCTGAACTGCAGAGATCTGGTCTGAAGGGTCCCAACCCAAAACATCACCTCTCTCTGTTTGCCAGGGAGGTTGCCTGAGTTACTCCAGCACTTTGTGTCAATTTTAAGAAATATACCTACTTCTAGTCATAAAATTCACTTTAGTTTTCTATCCCTAGAAATAAATATCCCAATATATATCCATATTATTGCTGTCCTATCATCCAGTGGGCTTCAGTTTTGCTAATGCCTAATTTAATCTCTTTTCAATGTGCAGAGCCATAATATCAACTGCACTGCCTGGGCCCCCTTTCTATTGTTTCATTAAGAAACTAAATCATGTTGATCATTTTTTTGTTTCTTAGAAAATCCATGCTAACTTTTTTTATTAATGCCTTACAGTTCTGATTTGTTACACCAAAAACCAAAAAATGTAACTTAAGAAATCTGGTCCTGTTTTTTTCTGTCTATTCATAGCGTTTCTATGCAGCTCATGGATAGGATTTTTGATTGCTTGCTGTTTTACGAGTGCATGATGTGTGTAATTGGCTGCAAGATATTTGCGCAAAAGAAAATAAATGTGATGCCAAAATATGACAAATCTCAATCTCCCATGACACGACACATGGTAAGATGGATGATATAGTAGTTCCAAGAATAAGAATTATTTTGATTGCATGTGAAAGGTGAATAGTAAGGAGTTCATCTGAAGCTCAAAGCAGAATGTCGGGGTGTTTCAGTAAAAGTGAAAGGTAAATCCCAGGTTTGGGCAGATTTGGAGGTGTAGATCAAGGCTTGGCTATGTTAAGGAGACAGGAGATCTTGGGATTTGGCAGAACTGTTGACGAAAGATGTTGAGGTTTGGCAGCCTGTAAATGGGAATTTTGCAATAGTATGGAAGGCATTTTGTGGTTTGTTCATGATACCCATATTAGCATTGCTCACATAATTAAGACTTTAGGTAAGCCACATTTACTTAAGAATTTCAAGATGCAACCAGCATATGTGTTTTGTTTCATAAGATAAGTATCTTTATATATAAAACTTATAAAAGTATACAAGCAAAAGATCGTTGCTCAAGCAAACTTCTTAAAATAATTTGCCAATGCTTTAAATCCGTCGTACAAGGTGGAGAACAAAGAGAATTGAGCAAAGAAATAGACATTTGTGTAGTTATTTTCAGTAGAAGGAAAATAATTTGTCTGAAGTTCTCTCTCTGAAGTCAATATTGAAGCTTTGATAACACATTATATCTGAAACTTAAAAAAAGACTGTAAACATTTTATGGGGAAAGTACATTTTTTAAGTTCTGCAAGGAAAATAATATTAGGCAATTTTATGTTTTTTGTTTATCCTGTTTCTGGGATCCTAGTGACACAAGCACAACATACTTTTATTGCCCATTCTTGAACTACTACGGTCCCTTTCTTAATGGTTATCCCACAGTAATGTTGGGATGGGAGTTGCAAAATTTAGATCCAGCAACGATGAAGCTCTGACAGTAGATATCCAAATGGATAGAATGTGATCTTGGAAGTATTCTCATGTTTCTGCTCCCTTGGTTATAAATGTCACAGTTTATGAAGATGCTCTTAGAGTAGCTGAGAAGAGTAATTGTAGTGAGTTTTGTAAGATTGAACTGCAGCCATTGTGAGCCAGGAGTGGAGGGAATCATTATTTAGGCGGATTGTTGCAGGCTACTTTTTACTGGATGTTGAACTTTATGAGAATTGTTGGAACTACATTCATCCAGATAAGTGGAGAGTGTCTTGCCGATGTTGAAAAGAGCTTGAGGTGTCTAGAGATGAATCATGATGCAGGATACAGGGCCTCTGATTTGGTCTTGTATCCTTAGCATTTATGTAACTGATCTGGTTACGTTTTTAGTCTATAGTGACAAGAATATTCACAATGTGGGACTTATTGATGGTAATACAATTGAATCTCAAAGCAATTAGTTAGATTAACTCACTCTTGTTGGAGATATGCATTGCCTGGCACTTGAGTGGACTGAATGTTACTTACCATCTATTAGTTCATGTCTGAATCCCTTCCAAGCAGGCATGGATATCATTTGCTGAGAAGTTGTCAATAGTATTGAACAATGATACAATGGTAGCACAGTGTGATGGCTTGTAGAGCTGGTACCTTACGTAACCAGATACCTCGGTTTGATTCTGGTCTCAGGTGCTGTATGTGTGGATTTTGACATTCTTCCTGTGACTTTGTGCATTTCCTCTGGGTCTCCTGTTTCCTCCTGTATTTCAAAGACATCCAGTTTGGTAGGTTAACTGACCATAATAAATTACCTTCAGTGTGTAGATGAGAGGGGGGATATGGGCATACTTAATGAGAATGTGGGGAGAATAAGAAAAGAGATTCATATCGGATGAGTGTAATTGATGTGCCAAAAGGCATGTTTGTGTGCCATATCTCTCTATTACTCCAAGACAATCACATAGAATGTTATTAGTGACTTTGGACAGAGCTGTTTTAATGATAGAAACATAGAAAATAGGTGCAGGAGTAGGCCATTCGGCCCTTCGAGCCTGCACCGCCATTCAATGTGATCATGGCTGATCATCCAACTCAGTATCCCGTACCTGCCTTCTCTCCATACCCCCTGATCCCTTTAGCCACAAGTGCCACATCTAACGCCCTCTTAAATATAGCCAATGAACTGGCCTCAACTACCTTCTGTGGCAGAGAATTCCAGAGACTCACCACTCTCTGTGTAAAGAATGTTTTCCTCATTTCGGTCCTAAAGGAATTCCCCCTTATCCTTAGACTGTGACCCCTTGTTCTGGACTCCCCCAACATCGGGAACAATCTTCCAGCATCTAGCTTGTCCAACCCCTTAAGAATTTTGTAGGTCATGGGAATTTTGATGTGTCATGGGATAGTGTCAATGGGGAAATTCAAATAAGGAGTACCAGGTAAGATGTGTGCAGAATTTATGGCAGAATTTGGATTGTTAGTGGGAAAAAGTTGTGGAAGCAGGAGGTAGGTCCCAAGAATAAGATTAGTTTGTCATAGATCAAGGGAAGAAATGCAATATAAAATGTCTTCTCATCAACTTATGGATGCAAGTTTGTGGCATTAGAGGTCGATGGAAGTAAGTGAAAGAGTTGAGTCAACTGACTGAATGTCAATCTTAGTGATAAAGAAATTCATAAGCACTTTACCTTTCTTTATTGGAGCTGGGAGTAAAGGAGATAGTAGAGAAACATTAGAAGAAAGTTTCCTGTGGAGGAAATAAACCAGGAATAATCTTCGCTGTTCAGAATCTTTGGGAAATAGTGAACAATTTTAAACACAAACATTTGTGACAAGGGAACTGACTGCCAATATAAGCTTTGATAGTTAGACCCTTAGCTTCTTGGCAATGAGTAGATACTATTGCACTTCAGTGGTAGAAGATGTGATAGCCTGTGTTGCATAACTATACTTTATGAAGACAGCTCTGATACCAAACAAAACATTCTGAATATTATTAGTTATTAATATCTTTAGGAGATTCTAATTCCATAGAATTATAATAACCAAGGTTTCAAGGTCAGTTTATTGTCACATGTACCAAGGTACAGTGAAATTTGAGTTACCATACAGCAATACTAAGTGAAAAGCAACGACACACAGCCACATAAAATAAAATTTAACATGAACATCCACTACAGCGGCTCCCCGCATTCCTCACTGTGATGGAAGGTAATAAAGTCCAATCTTCTCCCTCTTTATTCTCCCGCGGTCGGGGCTGTCGAACCATCCGCAGCCGCGGCCATCAAAGCTCCCACAGCCGACGATCCGAAGTCCTCGCGTTGGGGTGATTGAAACTCCCTCATCCAGACGGTTAAAACCTCCCGCGGCTTGGAGCTCCTGAATCGGTCTCTAACCAAGGACCGCGGGCCCCACGATGTTAAAGTCCACAGTTTGGAGCACTCCATAGTCGATCCCTGCAAAGGGATTGCAAGCTCCACGAAGTTTAATCCGCGCTTTACACATCTGACTCCAATGGAGCAGTTTAATCGTGTATTATCATTAATTTCACATGGGTGAAGGTGTTTTCAAGAAAACTATTTTGATTCATGTGAAATAAAATAGGTGACAGAGTAAGGCAAGGATGGAGGAGAATAGCCATGGTTTATCAAAAATATTTTATTTCAACCTGTCTATTTTTGTTTGTGTTTAAATATCCCATTTTTAACACACAATGTAGCTTTAGTAGTATTTATTTTTGCTATTTTGGCAAGGAAAGGCATTGATAATATTTTTTTCAAAAATTCAATTAGAAACATAATTTTAATTCCTTGTGTTGAGAAGCTTTCTTTCCCAAGAATATATTTTGTAAAATTTGCAATTATATAATATACTAGACTAAGTGGGACTTGTTGGGTCCCAGCTTCACACGGGAGGGCTGGTCCCCCAATGCAATATTCCACCTCTCCACCAATTCCAATATTGCTGGCCAGTTGGGGGGGGGGGGGGCTTTCTGCACTAGTATGTGTGTTGTGGGTCAAAGGGACTGGTTCCCAGAGGGCAAAATTCTAGAACCAAGAGACACTTTTTGCAAGCATTTTAGAACCAATAGACACTTTATGCATTTTAGAACCAATAGACACTTTCTGCAAGCATTTTAGAACCAATACACTTTTTGCAAGCATTTTACAACCAATAGAGACACTTTTTTCAAGCATTTTACAACCAATAGATACGCTTTTTGCAAGGATTTTGGAACCAATAGAGACTTTTTGCAAGCATTTTAGAACCAATATAGACACTTTTTGCAAGCATTTTAGAACCAATGGGCACTATTTGCAAGCATTTTAGAACCAATAGAGACACTTTATGCAAACATTTATAGAACCACATTAAGGGCACTCACAGTTGAGTAAACATGTGTTCAATGTTATTCAGAGCTCAGAGAGACGTGACCCTCTGGCTTCCTCCATCTTGCAGAGACTGAGTGAGGCACACCACTTCCTGGTTTTATAGTCCCTCCCCCTCCCTCCAGCAGGGCCAGCAGAGAGAATGGCGATTTTTAAAAAAGCATTAATATCTCTCTGATTTTTCATTGATGGGAAAAATCCTCTGGTCCAGGAAGGCAGAGGGGGGCTCTGAACGAGCTGGCCAAAAATGATGGCTGTAGGTGGCGACGTTCTCTCGGAAATCACACCACAGTGAGCCAAAAGCGGTCAAGATCAGACTTTTAGTAATATAGAAGATTGCATCCAAATGTTACATCCAAAAGAAGTGTTTTCATACAAGGCTATTTCTCATGATTGGACCGTCTAGATTTAATACTGTTTCAGATTCAGGAGTTGGATATTTAGGATTGCAATGAAGTAAAATGACCACAATGTATATTGTAAATCTAGGAATTCTTTACCTTAGCGGATGCCAGTGAAAGAGTAAGTTTGAGATTAAGTGATATTTTGCGTGTTCAGGGGATTATGGATATGGGGATGGCACAGGAAAATGGAGTTGATATTCAAAATTAGTCACTGAATCTATGAATAATATTTTGGATGTTGTGTTTTGTTCAGAGATTGTTGGTCCTGAATGATCCTGTTATTGAATTGCTCAACGGTTCAAAGGTGTTTTATTATCACGTCTACCAATTAAGGTACAATGGAATTCGATTGACTTGCACTGTTGTTAGGAATCATTTTAATAATTGGATTGGAATTCTTTAGCTTCTGTATATTTTGCATGCTTAAGTCTTAAAGAGAATAATTAGAATACCCAATGGGAAAATTATGTTTAAAACAATGAAATTGGCATCAGTAAGGAATTTCATACTTTTTTAAGTTCTTTAAATCCTAACAAGAAACAGATATTGCTAACAGCTAAAATGCATTTCCACTGAAGACTGCCAAGGGGCAATCATATTTTATCATTAAAGTTTAAACACGGGCACACAGTAAAAGCTATTGGCTAGATAAGTGCAGGCCAGTTAATGTAAAAAATTGAGAACAGGTTAGCTGCCAGATTCAAATAAGTTGGACTGATACGAGTTTTGTGGCTTTTATAGCCAAACGCCATATGATTTTTATCGGATAACTGTGCTGGGTATTAGAATCAACTCAGTGGGTACTCAGTTTTACAAATAAATGGGGTGTTATAAAGTATAAATTGAACAATTACTGAAAATTACCATGTGGTTGAATACGTGCACCAATTTTTTTCTGTGAGGGCATAAAAGGCCTAAGTTTTCTATCCAAAGTTAATTAGCCTTAGCCCAAACTAGTGGTGGGGAACGGCAACTGATAGCAGCATAACTGAGCTTTGGATGTTAAAATATTCTGAAAGTTCCTGCTATAGATTGCTTTCACTGCTCTCAAATGGAACATGTGCAATATTCATGAGGATAAGATTGAGCTACTTGCCACGCCCCTATGAAGCAATAACCTTCCCACGGTTACTGATTAGGTAATTGGTAATTGTAAAGAGAAGTCATCTTGATTAAATATGGTAGAACACTTTCCACCATTGGAGTCATCATCTTTTGGGCAGATGGGCAGTAAAGAAATACTTGATCATTTAGATTTAAACAAGAAAATCAAAGACCTCACAAAAATCTAAAAGAATAGGAGGTTGGCTGCATTGTTTATCAAAATGATGTTTCTGAACTGGCGTGCCTGTTGAAAAGTTGACTTTTACACAAAGATTCATGATATTTTAAAAATAATCTACACATTCCACGATACAAGGAAAGAATCACCTGGCAACAATTAGCCTATGAAACATTTTAAACTATAATAAAGGAGAATTTAGCTGGTTAATTCAAAACGTTCCCTGGAAGTGAACAGCATAACTGTTTCCTGAGTATGTACTGACAGTGAGTTCCCTGGAGATAGGATCTCATAAAGCAGCATGGGGCCAGAAACTGGGCTGTACTCAAACTTCATATTAACGCAGCATCAGACCATTGAACTACATCTTTAATGGAATTCAGTCATGTGACAAAGATAATCAGGGCAGATGTCTTAAAAAGCAGAAATCACCTCATCTCTTATTTGTTCAAAATACGAGAAGGATGGGATAAATATATATTCATACTTCATTCCAAGTAAAACTGAATAAAACTATTGATACTGAGCAATACTCTCTGCCACATCACAGCTCTACCTATGGAGCTGACATTAAAGGATTGAACATTATACCAAACTGGAATTGTTTCATAATTGTATCCACTGAATGCATATCTTGTAGTCAGCGCCATCTGACAGTGAACAGGAGAGAAAATTTGCCAACACAAAGTTGCCATATTGGCTGAGATCCACTTTAAATGTAGTTTAAGCAGTAATTAATTAAAAATTGTAAGGCGTTCTCTGCTAGAGAGTAATAACAGGGGCACTCGAAAGAGTTAGTGAAATGCCCCAAAGGTTGCACATCAGATGTGTTTAAAATAAAGCAAAACATTTTCATGCAATACAAAGTCAGATACTCAACCTGCAAATTAATACACAAGGGCTGAGACCAGTACAGGAGAATTTGTCAAATGTATTGAAAGTTTGGGGATCATCTAATGTAACAGAGCCCCACTCTTTCCTTGGAATGCTTTAGTCTGTACTTGATTTGGATTGGATCATTCTATCATCTTAAACGGTTTATATATGTTTTTAGAAAAAAGGTGAGCATTAGATCTGGGTTGAAGAGTCGAAATGAACGTCCATATTTGACAAATCCATTACAATTGTTTGGAGTTAACATGTGAAAGTAACAGATGATGTATCGGGAACCAGCAGATATGATATATTTGGACTTACAGAGGCCTTTGGTGAAGACTGGCAGAATGGTGCAGCTACTAGCACTCCTGCCTCGCAGACCACAGACCTGCTTTGATCCTGACCTTGGCTGCTGCCTTGTGCAGTCTTTACATTATCCCTGTGACTGTGTGACGACCCCCAGGCAGTCACAGTAGCGCAGCGGTAGAGTTGCTGCATTACAGCAAAATGCAGTGCCCTACACCCGGGTTTGATTCCGACTATGGGCGCTGTCTGTACGGAGTTTGTACATTCTCCCCGTGACCTGCTTGGGTTTTCTCCGAGATCTTCGGTTTCCTCGCACATTCTAAAAACGTACAGGTTTGTAGGTTAATTGGCTTGATAAATGTAAACATTGTCCAGTATAAAATTGTCCAACTTCCAGTATAGTCCCTGGTGGACTCTTCGGAAGTTACAAGGTAGAAGTGACCACAAAAAATGCTCTAGTTTCCTCATACAAGCCAAGTGGGTTACAGGATCAATCAGGGTGAGTTGAGAACAAAAATGGGATTGGCGTTGATGTGTTCTTGATAGCCAGTACAGGCATGTTGGGGCGAAAGGCCCATTTCTGTGTTGAATTACTGTAAAGTGTCATTGTAAGAGATTATTAAAAATAATTAAAACTTCATGAGATTGATGATAATTCACTGGTGTGGACAGTGGATTGGTTGATGGGCAGAAAAGAGAGAAGTGTGGATAAAAGGGTCAATTGCAAGGCTGTATAAGTGCAGTGCCACAGGAATTGGGTTGGTGCCCCCCAACTGTTCACAATCTATGTCATTGATTTGGGTGGAGGTAGAAAAAAAAAATTAAAAGCTGTATATTTTATAAATGATGAGAGTGTTAAAGGTATTGTTCAAAATAATTTTAGTGTCGTACATGAAACATTGAGATTTAGGGAGGCAAATTATATTGACCATAATTTCGAGAGTTGGAAGAATTAAAAGCACACTTTTCTTGAATCATTTACTGTAGATCCTTGGTGAGATTATACATCGAATATTGTGTACAGATCCCGTCTCCCAAATCATAGAAGGATATTTATGGTATAGGGAATGCAACAAAGATTCACCAGATTAATTTGGTATGTTGACAATAAGGGGGTATTGCTTCTAGATTTAGGTTTATTATTGTCACGTGTACTGAGATACAGTGAAATATTTTGCATGCTATCTAATCAGATCAGATAATACAATAAATAAATATAATCATGTCAAGCTCAAGTACAATAGGTAAAGCAAAGTGGAAGATACAGGATGCAAAATATAGTCATCGAGTCATAGAGTGATAAAGTGTGGAAACACATCCTTCGGCCCAACTTGCCCGCACCGGCCAACATGTCCCAGCTACACTAATCCCCCCTGCCTGTGCTTGGTCCATATTCCTCCAAACCTGTCCTATCAATGTACCTGTCTAACTGTTTCTTAAACATTGGGATAGTCCCAGCCTCAACTACCTCATCTGGCAGCTTGTTCCATACACCCACCACCCTTTGTGTGAAAAAGTTACGCCTCAGATTCCTATTAAATCTTTTCCCCTTCACCTATGTCCTCTGGTCCTTGAATCCCCTACTCTGGGCAAGAGGCTCTGTGCATCTACCTGATCTATTCCTCTCATGATTTTGTACACCTCTATAAGATTACCCCCTTATCCTCCTGCGCTCCAAGGAATAGAGACCCAGCCTACTCAACCTCTCCCTATAGCTCACACCCTCTAGTGTTGGCAACATCCTTGTAAATCTTCTCTGAACCCTTTCAAGCTTGACAATATATTTTCTATAATATGGTGCCCAGAACTGAACACAATATTCTAAATGCAGTCTCACCAACGTCTTAGACAACTGCAACATGACCTTCCAATTTCTATACTCAATACTCTGACTGATGAAGGCCAACGTGCCATAAGCCTTTTTGACCACCTTATCTACCTGCGACTCTACCTTCAAGGAACCATGCACCTGCAATCCTAGATCCCTCTGCTCTACAACACTCCTCGGAGGCCTACCATTCAATGTGTAGGTCCTGCCCTCGTTAGACATCCCAAAATTCAACACCTCACACTTCTCTGTATTAAATTCCATTAACTATTCCTCAGCCCACCTGACCAATTGATCCATATTCTGCTGTAATCTTTCACAACCATCTATCTGCAAAACCACCCACTATTGTATCATCAGCAAACTTGCTAATCTTGCCCTGTATGTTCTCATCCAAATCATTGATGTAGATGACAAACAGTAAAGGGCCCAGCACCGAACCTTGAGGCACACCACTACAGGCCTCCAGTCCGAGAAACAACCTTCCACCATCACCATCACCAACAACTGCTTCCTTCCATGGAGCCAATTTGCTATCCATTCAAATATCTCTCCTTGGATCCCATGTGATCTAACCTTCCAGAGCAGCCTGCCATGCAGAGCCTTGTCAAATGCCTTACTGAAATCCATGTGTACAACATCTACAGCTCTGCCCTCACCTTTTTGGTCACGTTTTCAGAAAACTCAATAAGATTTGTGAGACACGACCTCCCACGTACAAAACCCTGCTGACTATTCCTAGTCAGCCATTGCCCGTCCAAATGCCTGTATAACCTATCCCTCAGAATATTCTCAAGTAACTTTCCAACTATAGATGTTAAGTTCACCAGCCTATTGTTCCCAGCAATTTCCCTGCAGCCCTTCTTGAAAAGAGGCACAACATTTGCCACCCTCCAGTCGTCCGCTACCTCTGCTGTATTTAAGGACGACTCGTAAATTTAAACCAGGGTTCCCGCAATTTCCTCTCAGGTTTCCCATAATGTATTTGGATATATCTGATCAGGCCCTGGAGTTTTCTCTACCTTCATACACGATAGTATCTTCAGTACTTCATCGACATTAACTCTGACTGTTTTCAAGACACTTCCATTGACTGCCCCAAGTTCCTCCGTCCTAATTTCTTTCTCCTCAGTAAATACAGAGGAGAAATACTAATTGAGGACCTTGCCCATCTCCTGTGGCTCCACACAGAGGTGACCACTTTGATTCCAGAGAGGTCCCACTCTCTCTCTAGTTACCCTTTTCCCCTTTATGTATTTATAAAATCTTTTGGGATTGTCCTTAATGCTCCCTGCCAGAGCTATCTCCTGGCCTTTTTTGCCCCTCAGATCTCCTTTACTGCTTAGTTCCCAAAACTCCTCCAGGGATGCACTTGATCCCAGCTGCCTATACCTGTCCTATCCACCCTTCTTGTTTTTGACCAATTTCTCAGCATTGTAGGCAACTGTTCCAAGGGCATAATCCAAAGTCCGCAATGGGGAAGAGGAGAATCAGACAGTACTCTGGAAGGGCCTTTCAGAAGCCTGATAACAGAGGGGAAGATGCTGCTCCTGAATCTAGTGTTGCATGCTTTCACGCTTATGTATCTTGTGTCCGATGGGAGCAGGTAGAAGAAGGAATGACTGGGGTAGGACAAGTCTTTGATTATGTTGGCATCTTTTCTGAGGCAGTGTGACGTGCAGATGGAGTCAATAGTGGAGAGTCTGGTCTGTGCGAAGGACTGGACTATATGTACAACTGCTTACCTTTAGAAAGGGTGGTGAATCTGTGAAATTCATTACCACAGACGGCTGTGGGGGCTAAATTAATGGATATTGACAGATTCTTGATTAGTAAGGGTGTCAGGGGTTATGGGGCAAAGACAGAAGAATGGTGTTGAGAGCAAAAGATAGATCACCCATGATTGAATGGCGGAGCACACTTCTACTGCTAGACCTTATGTACCCTGCATTTTATTGTGGTCTTCGGCAGAGCTGTTCCCAAACCAACCTGTGTTGCAACCGATCAGTATGCTTTCTGTGATGCATTATGCCATGGCTGTTTTGTATTTATCTGATTCAATACTTTTCTAAGATGCATGTCTGCTGTTGAGTCAGGACTGCAGGATACACCTACATCAACTTCTGAAATATAAGAACATAAGAAGTGATAGCAGAAGGTTATTTGGCGTTTCAAGCTTGTTCCGCTATTCATGTATATAGTGGTTTATTTTCATTTCAACTCTATTGCTCTGTATCACCTTATCCCTTAATATCCAGATCTAATCAGTCAATTTTCTGATCAAACTCAATGATTAAGCTTCCACAGCCCAATGCGGTGGAGAATTCCAAAGATTCACTATCGTCCGTGTTAAGAAATTTCTTCTTATCTGAGTCTTAAATGGCTGACCTCTTATTCTGAAACTGAAAGCTTGGTTTGACACTCCCCAGTCAGGGAAATCATCGATCATCTTTTCTGAAATTTGGACAATATGAAGGAGGCTGGCTTGGATATTCCATTGAGTGTGTGTTGTTTATTTTCAGCAATGCTGCATGTTTTTCTTATTCTGGTGGATAGCCACTCAAGATGACTTGAGGTAAAGCTAAGGGGACTCTCCACCACCAAAAAGCATACTAACGGGAAATTATAATTAGCGATTGCTGCATCGTGTGCTTTAATAGTTGGTCTCTGATAATGGTCCACAGTCTATCCCATTCAGTTTACAGCTTTTATGCACATTGGTAGAACAGTGCGTTTAATGTATATTGATTTGAAGGTTAAGTGTTGCTTTAAGGTTGTGGGGCTTGCTATTACCAGTGTTTTATGGTTAACTTTTTCAACTTTGTATGTACTATGCTTCAGGCAGTTGAGTGTTGACTTTTGTAATAAACAGATGTGTTTCCATGATACTCCTGCGTAGAATGCGAGATTAGAAGAACCCAAAACACCACAGCTGTTGGCTCATTGAAAATAGCAGGAGAATATCTTAGCCAGCACTAGATCCAACTGTAGCTACCTCAGTACATTCTGAGTCTCAAGGGTCTCAACCCGAAATGTCACCCATTCCTTCTCTCCAGAGATGCTGCCCATCCCGCTGCGTTACTCCAGCATTTTATGTCTAATAGTGTCTCTGATCTTGTCTCAGATTATCAGCTTTTAAAACCTTCATTCATGACTTTGTTATCTCTAAACTTGTCTATTCATATGTCTTTCTTTTTCCAATCCCCATAAACCTGAGATAAATCCAAATATTGACGCCTATTTGCTGGCCCATTACAAATTTCATTCATTCCCGTGCTTACTTATCCACACTCAATCCTAGCTACGCAATGGCTTAATTAAAAAATTATCATGCTTGGTTTTTCTATGGAGACGCAAGAAATTGCAGATGCTGGAATCCTGAGCAATACACATTCGCAGTGCGCAGTGGTGGAATTGTTGCTTTATAGTGCTGGAGCCCGGGTTCGATGGCTGCTGTCTGTACAGAGTTTGTACGCTCTCCCTGTGATCACAAAGGTTTTCTCAGGGTGGTCCGGTTTCCTCCCACATTCCAAAGACGTGCAAGTTTGTAGGTTAATTGGCTTCAGTAAGTTGTCCTTGTGTGTCTAGGATAGAACCAGTGTATGGGTGATCGTGGTTGGTGTGAACTCAGTGGGCCAGTTTCCATGCTGTATCCCTCTAAACTCTAACTCAGTGAGTCAGGCAGCATCTGTGGAGGTAGTGGCTAGATGGTTGAGTCTCAAGAAGGGTCCCAATTCAAAACATTATCTGTGCAGCCTGACCTGTTGACTTCCTCTAATACTTTGTGTTTAGCGTGATTTTCATAGCATCCATGATGTTGCCCCTCTCTATCCCTGTAAGTTGCCTCGATGCTGCAACCTTCTGCCATATATACTCCTCTAAATCAGCCTTTATTCTACAATTTAAATGTTCTATCACCGGGAGCTATTCTTGCAGTTGCCAAGATCCTAAACGCTGGAATTTATCTCCCAACCTTGCAACCTAATTTCCCCCCATTAAAAGCTCCTTGAAGCCTTTCGATTTGACCAAGGCTTTAGTTTCCTATGTGTTGTTATCAGTTTTTGTATCAGGGAACATTCTTGCAATGTTAAGGGCTCTGGATGTTGCTGTTAGTAAAAGGTAGTATCACAATAAGTATCAGTTTTCAGATACCTGACGTATTTGTGCAGCGGGAGGAGGTGACTGTGACTTTAGGAATTATTATTAACTTGGAAATGCACTATATTCTTAAGGGGATTGACAAAGTAGAGATGCAGTTGGTGTTTCCCTAGGGAGGGGTAAATACTAGTGATCCTCTCTAGAACCAATCTCGCAATAAGAGTTCAGCAATTCAGGATAAAGATCAGAAATATGTTCATCCAGAGGTGTCGAATCTCAACGGGTCAATTGAGCTTTTATTGTCATATGTGCAAAGTGCAAATGCACAGTGAAATTATTTTCTTAAAAACTGTTCAATAAAGTATTACCATACCTAAGCACATGCCCGATTAGCCAAATTACAGAATTACAGAATTAATCTACTGATCCCGCATGCAAGAGGCGCCATGTTTTGGCGCAATTTTCAAAGTCCAGTCCATGCATCAGATATTATGAGTGGTGCCTGTTCCCTTGGAAGATATCTGATCGATCTGCGAACTGACGTCCTTTCCTCACTCGTCCATCTTTGTTCCCTGGGCGAGCCTCTGGCAACCGACCTTGAAGGCGCGGTAGGCCAGACTCCAGTTCCCTCTCCTCTCCTACTGGCCTCGCTCCTAGCAGGTCCCGTCCATTGTTGCCATCAGCTCCTTCCTCCCAGTCCCTGATATTCAGGGGACGAGCATGGGTCGGCTCAGCGGATTCCCTCTTCCGGGTCACGGTCTGCCGGATTCTCCAAGCAGGGACTGGCTCTGCAGCCTCCCCCCGTAGGCCGCGGAGCTGTGGGAGTTTCTGCCGCCATGCAAGTCTTTAAAATACTCTGCCCTTAAACCTGTAGTGACTTATTTGCAGAGTATATTCTAGACAGAAATTGTTTTGTTTTATTTAAATAGATCCAGGGAAAATGAAGTTAGTGCAGAAAAGTGTCAAGGGGAAAATACCAGCTGTGACCATTTTGAATGGTGGACTAGGCAAGACGGGGCAAATGGCCTGTTTCGATTTCTATTTCTCAGATTATATTCTTATATTTTTAAGCATCTCAGACAGGGATGGACATTGTTTAATAACTCATTGGATACATCATTCATAGGTAAGGTTAAGTGGTGGATTTGAACAATTTCTTTCTGCAAACTTCCAAAAGACAAAATTTTAAAGGCATTTGGACAGTTACTTGGATAGGAAAGTAGTGGAGGGAAACGGCTCTACTATTGGTAAGTAGTGTTAGTGTAGACAGACATTGTGGTCGACATTGACAAATTGGGCCAAAGGGCCCACCAAAGCGCTGTATACCTCTATGACTGTGACAGTCCTATATTCACCCGCAAGAACTTTGGCTGACTCTACTCCCTCCCATTTCCAGGACTGCTGATATATATCAGTGTTCCTATTGAATTTCATGTTAAGATTAGCTAACTCAACATGAGAGTGAGAGTCAAACTTAAGATCTCTGATGTCTACCAGATGTATGGGAAGAATTTAAACCTGCTACATTTTAAGAATTCTGGACTGCTGTCTTAGAAATCAAAAACAGCTTTCATTTACTTAATGCTCTTAACATTGTAAAACTTCCTAAGGTGCTTCACATAACTTTTGCATAACAAGCAGCACATTTTTTACATTAAAGGTGCCTGTTATAGTTACACCGCTAATTATTAGACTTGACTTTCTATAAGAATTGAGTGCTTAATTAATAAGTAAATATTACTATCTCGTGAAAATCATTAGAACTGGAATGCAGTTTCGAAGAAGCTAGTGGTCGAGTAGGACAAAATATCCAGCAAATCATGGATGTTTTCAATTCATATAGAACCTGGCCTTACTGACCCAGAACCCACACCTGGAAACTTCTCCTCATACCCCTACTTATCAGGTCTGGATTAGGAGATCTTATTGCACTTATTTAATATCTTAAAACAGTACAATATCTGAGATTGGGGCACTTTGTTTCATCCGCCTTGTATCAGGAAACCAACGTATTTTGCAAGATCACAAAACAGATTGGGAATCATTAAGGTCCAAACTCTGAGACCTTTCTCCCAAGTGGATATGGATACACAACATGCTCTCAAAATTATAACAATGTCTATAAACAAAGAAAAAGTCATGGAAGTCCATTCACATCCTGTGGGAGGATTAAACTACAGGTGACGAGGGTTGTTGGGGAGGGGAGGGTAGGGGGAGGTGGTTTCAGGGGAGAATGGTGTGTTGCATTCCTCGAAAACAGTTTAAATCTTATTTTTGTATCTGTGCATGTATCAAGCAATGCAAGTTTAAAAAAACAAATATTTTGCTTATTTACAGAAATTACTGTATGTGAGCGAATTTTATTGTGTTTGTTAAATTTTGGGGTATGTGAATTCTGTAAAAGTGATTTTCTGTTACCCAAAGTGCCATACAACAAGCGTTGCCTGGATCAAGTGAAGACCAATTACTTTTTTAAAAATTTGCTCGTCAGCAATTATAGTTATACTTCTGTAATTATGCGGTACTTTCCACTTCCCAGATTTAAGGTTGCTGCCTTATTGAGCTAAATTGATCCTTCAGTAAACCAAAACTGAGGTTTTAACTTTAAAATATGAATCAAGTTGTGAATGGTTAACTACATGTATATGTAAAATTGCAGAAAAAGAATGAGATGAATATTATCTTAGCGTGGGAAGAAATAATTCTCTATTGGCATCTTTCTTTGTATGCTCGCACTGTAATGCTGTAAATTGTTTCATTATCACTGGTGACTAGAAATTTCACAATTTAAACGAAACTATCAGAAAGAAGACAGCAGAAGCAATGAAAGAATGTCAACCTCTGAGCAATTAAAAATAATGGGAAAAATAAAGTTGACTTTTTTTGGTGACATTAAAAATGATCACAATTGCTTTAAATCATTACATAAAACGTATTACTCCCATATGGAAGGAATTGGTTAAATAGAGAGTCAGCATGGCGTTGCACATAGCAGGTCATGTCTTACTAAACATGATTGATTTTTTTGAGGAGGTGATGAAGATGATCATTCAGGGTATGACGGTGCAGGTTGTCTATATGGATTTTACTAAAGCATTTGATAAAGTCCCCTAAGATAAACTGATCCAGAAGATTAAGATGCATGGAATTAATAGTGATTTGGTCATATGGATTTGGAGATGGTTTACTGATAGAAGATAGAAGGTTGTGGTGGAAGGACAATATTCAGGCGGGAGGTCTGTAACCAATGGAGTTCAGCAGGGATCTCTGCTGGGACCACTGTTGTTTGTGGATTTGGACGTAAATATGGACAGGTTGGTTAGGAAGTTTGCAGATGACACAGAGAATGCTGGGTGGCCAAAATTGATGGAGTTACAGACAGCGAGGAAAGTTGTCAAAGTATACAGCGGAATATAGATCAGCTACAGAAATGGGTGGAGAAATGTCAGATGTAGTTTAATCCCAGCAAGTGTGAGGTATTGCACTTTGGAAGGTTAAATGTAAGGGGGAAATATACAATTAATGACATGATCTTTAACAGCAATTGATGTACAGAGTGGTCTTTGGGTCCAAGTCCATAACTCTCTGACAGTGCCAACACAAATGTGGAGAGTGGTGAAGAAGACATATGTTATGCTTGTGTCATAGATTGTGGCATTGACTATCAGTGTCTGGAAGTCACAATTCAGCTTTATAGGACTTTGTGTGCAATTCTGTTGCTTCATTACAGGAAGGATGTAAAGGTTTTCGAAAGGGTGCAGAAGAAGTTTACTAGAATGACTCCAGGAGTTGGAGAGACTTGGATTGTTTTCCCTGGAACACCAGAGTTTGCGGGGAAACCAGATAGAAGTATATAAAATTATAGGAGCCTTAGATAGGGTGAACAGTCATAATCTTATTCCCACAATGGAAACAAATCAAATATTAGAGGGCGTAGCTTTAAGATTAGATTAGATTAGATTCCATTTTATTGTCATTGCACATTTACATTACAACTACATGGTTTAACCTTGCAGTCATAACATAGAATAAAATAACAAAACACACACTCAACACAGTTTAACATGCACCACAGTGAGTTCACCAGGCGCCACCTCACTGTGATGGAAGGCAAAAGTCCCAAAGTCCTTGTCTCTTCCCTCCTTGCTCTCCCTCTGCGCTGATGCGATCCAGGCCTCCAATGTGGTGACCCCGCCGGGTGATGGTGCCGCGGCTGAATCGCGATGGTAAGCAAGTCCTGGCTCTGCCTCCGGAGCCTCGAGGTCGGTCCCCGTTGGAGGCCGCCAGCTCTGCCATTAGGCCTCAGCGCAGACGGAGGCGGGACGGGCGATACGACAAGAAAAGGTCGCATCCCCCCGAAGGAAGAGACCAAAATCAAGCTTCTACCCCCCTCCCCCCCAAACACATACACAGCCCAACAAACCAAAATAAACTAAAAAGGAACAAAAAGAAAACAAAAGACAAAACGGACTGCAGCTGCAAGGCAGTGCCGCCACTTGCATGAGTGGAAAGGTGAAAGAGACAAAGTTTGAAGGAGATGTGCAGGGTAATTTTTTATAGATAAGGTGGTGAAGTGCCTGGAATATGCTGCTGGGGTGGTGGTTGAAGCAGGTGTGTTAGCAGCATTTTAAATACGTTTGGATAGATCATGTGAGAGTAGAATTAGGCCATTTGGCCCATAAAGTTTAATCTGCCATTCAATCGTGGCTGATCTATCTCTCTCTCCTAACCCCATTCTCCTGCCTTCTCCCCATAACCTCAGACACCAAGTCTAATCAAGAATCTATCGACCTCCGCCTTAAATGTATCTATTGATGTTGCCTCCACAGCCTCTGGCAAAGAATTCCACAGATTCACCACCCTCTGACTAAAGAAATTCATCCTCATCTCCTTCCTAAAAGAATGTCCTTTAATTCTGAGGCTATGACCTCAAGTCCTTGACCCTCCTACTAATGGAAACATCCTCTCCACATCCACTCTATCCAAGCCTTTCACTATTCTGTACTTTTCAATGAATTCCCCCATCATTCTTCTAAACTCCAGTGAATATAGGCGCAGTGCTGTCGAACGCTCGTCATAAGTTAACCTACTCCTTCCTGGGATCATTCTTGTAAACAAGAATATAGGTATTGGAATATAGTATAGGCATATGGATAAGCAGGGAATGGCAGGATATAGGTTATGTGCAGGTAGAAAAGTTATGAGCTTGGCATCATGTGCGGCACAGACATTGTGGGCTGAAGGGCCTGTTCTTGTGCTGTACTGCTCTGTTTCATTACGATACACTGAAATAATAGCTACTTAATTATTTTACAGGACAGGGATTCCCCATTCAAAGCAAGGCATAACTGTTTCAGTGATATCCTTGAATGACATAGGACTGGAAAGGTGGATTCTGCACCATTATACTGGGCAATCACAGCACAATTGGGCTCTTCTGCTGGATCCTACATGAAGCCCAGTGGTAGAGCATATAAGGAAATGCTATGGTAATTGTCATTCAGAACAACCCAGTATAACTGGGCTGACTGCCAGCAATTCCCATCGGAATTGTAAACCCCACGGCTGGCTCAATTAAGTCCAGTATGTTTCTCATGAAGGTTCAAATATCTATGCAGAACTTCAGAGAAGAAGCTCATCTCTGCTCCATTGCTGGACAAGCCCTGTATGAGTTCTGTATCAACATCTCAGATGTTATTTTCCAAGGGTAAGTGTTACCATAGGTTAGCGTAATGGTATAGCTAATGGAGTTGCTGCCACACAGTTCCAGCAATCCTGATGTCTAGGGATGTCTGTGTGTAGTTTGTTCATTCTCCCTTGGATCATGGAAGTTTCCTCTGGGTCTTCCAGTGTCCTCCCACATTCCAAATAAATGCTGGTTGTTGGGTTAACTTCACGTGACCCCTCGTGTAAACAGGTAGGAAATCTATGGGGACGGGTAAGAGTAAATGGGAGTATAGGGAGATTAAAATGGAATCGGATTAATGTAAATGAGCCCGATCGCCAGTATGGACTTGTTAATTAAGTATTGTATGACTCTATATGCCACCCAGAGTAGAGGTTCACACAAGGTTGCAACTGATGATCAGTACAGAAAACGAGGCACGATTTTGATGGAAATTGGACATTAAAACTTTCTGACTTGTGATTTCTATCCACCATCTCCTTGTCCACCTGGAAGCTGTGTCTGATTATAACTCTTTGTGAGTTGATCCCCTTCATCTCTGGCCTTCAAACAATCCTTTACCATTACGGATATATTTTTGCTGTCATGACTGCTTCTGGTAAAACTCCAGCAGTCTGATAAGCAAATGAGGATTTCACCAAAAAACTTAAGAGAATGTGGAGGAACATGCTATCTACTATCTAAGATGTTGGATGCATGTGAACTATTATTTATTAAATCTAGCATATTTTAAATGTTTCACTGTAGGTCATGCTACCCTTCATGGATTTCTTTTAAAAGTTTGAAATTGAATGTAGGTTTTATTTTTTCATAAGTGCACACAAATCGCCAACCCCTGAAAAACATTTGAAAAATTGGGTTCTATAAAGATTCTAAAACCAATTAATTACTTGCATTTTAAGTACAAATGCTCTTCTGAATTCCTAAAATGGAATATTTCCTTGCAGGGATGGACCTGTTGTTCTTCCTTTCTCTCCTCGAGTCAATCCAATGAAAATGGTAGCTCCAGCATTGCTGCAGAAACATGGTTCTCACTCACCTCAGCCATCCAACAATCAACTCAACAGAGGGCACCATAAATCGTACCCAGTCTTTCAAAGCCAACTGATGCAACCCATTCAAGCAGGTACTTTGAAGTATTTACTTTGAGAAATTATTACAAATGCAAGAAACATGAAACATAAAATTGCGCCACGACAAGCAGTAAATGTTCAGTAAAGTAAACCAAAATGATCCTGAATAACATTTTTAAGAAGTTTCCTTTTGCTGCCAGACATTTAATAGTCACAGATTATAGAATTTATATTATTTCAATTATTGATGAAATTTTCCAGGGTCTGGTGACATCCCAAAATGGGAACAGTTAATTTTCACAGTCATGATACTAAGGTGCTCACTCATCAACATGTTAATAGTTGCCCACAGAATTGGTAAGAGGAGACTTTTCCCTCTTAGTTTAGTTTAGTTCAGAGATACAGCGTGGAAACAGGACCTTTGGCCTACTAAGTTCGTGCTGATCAGCGATCACTCATACACTAGTTCTATCCTTTATGCAGGGATAGGATATGCTTGATCTCAGTCATTGGCAGCAGCCCAGATGATTACAGGCATATGGCAAGACAGAATAAGTAGTATTTCCAATGTGCAGTTGTTTATAGCATGAATGAAGCCCAACAAAAGTTAACACCTAAAGTTCACACTAAAGTAACATTATGATGAGTAAAAGAATTAAGAATAATCCTCTCCTCCCATTCTCTTACTTTTAGTTCGAAACTAGTGAACTTAATAGAATTACTATTAAAAATATTGTTTATTTTAATGCCACCAGCGGAAATTAGTTACCAGCCATTATAAAACAAAAATCCAATAGTTGGAAATGGTTTCTTATACATTATATACGGAAGATCTTTGGAAAGAACTTACTGATAGTTGGGAGCGGGGAAAAAGAACGAAGAGTTGAGTCCCTGAATTTACTTCACTAATTACTGGTGGTATTTCGTTGCGAACCATTAAATTACGGGGTTGTCATTCAAGTCTCAAATATTGTTCACTGAAATGTTAAGGGAATTTTCAGCTAATCAACCACTAATTATCTACCGGCTGTCTAGCAAATAAAACCATTGGTATTTAAAGAATTAATTTAAAAGTAACGTCCAATAACATGGAAAAGATTAAAATAAACTAAAATCTGTCCAAGCATGTGGGATGATAATTATAACTACAAGTGACTATTCAAAGATTTGATTGTAATAATAATAATCTTTATATCAAATATATGATTGTGGTCCCAACAGTACTGCCACCGTGGTGTGTGTTTTGTGTGTATGCGTACTATTCTATACAAAGCGTACTATTCATGAGTATGTCTGTTGTGTGGTCCCATGTTTATATATATTATTTTAATTTTCTCTTCAGTGATACTGACATTTTCTGTGATATGGTTTCATATTTGGGGATAGCTACAGGGTATCTATTTTGAATGGTCTAACACACAGTTCTAAATAAGTAAAAATTGCTTCCACCTATTTATTCGAAAGATATTACCTGGGGCAGAGATGGTCAATTGATGAATTTGGAAGTAGGTAGCCATAGTTTCTAGAGGAAATGAGATGAGAAGTACAGGTCATAGTCTGAGTCTTTAAAAGTGTTCACTATTTTAGTTTAGTTTAGAGATACAGCATGGAAACAGGCCCTTCGGCCCACCGAGTCCGTGCCGACCAGCGATCACCCTGTACTCTAACATGATCCTAACCAATTTACAGTAGCCAATTAACCTACAAACCTGCACATCTTTGGAATGTGGGAGGAAACTGGAGTACCCAGAGAAAACCAATACAGTCACAGGGAAAAAATACAAACTCTGCACAGACAACACCCGTAGTCAGGATCGAACTCGGGTCTCTGGCACTGTAAGGCAACAACTCTGTCGCTGGGCCACTGTGCCACCTCTCTAGGTCATATTTGACCCCAAGATAGCTGAGAATTCTGCAATAATCTTGAATATAATACAATACATTAGGAGCTTAGAAGGACATTATCAATCAAAAATGCCACAGAATGTCTTATGAGCAACATAGGGACCTTGGAGATCAAATACACCAATCACTAAAAGCTCCATCACGGGTTGACAAGAGAAATAAATCAAGTGCTCGGGTTATAAAATTTAAATGGAGTGAAGTTATATTAAATCTATAATGAACCTTGGTTATGTCACGCTTAAGAGTACAGTATACGTCTGGTTGCCATATTAATAGAGGAAATTTAAAAAGAGAGATTGTGCAGAGAAGATTACAAGATTTATATTAGAAATATCAGGAAAGGATGAACAGTTTAGTGTTTCCTTTCTATTGAGAAAAGAGAGGAGTAATCCAATTGAGGGGTTTAAAATAATAAATATTTTGTATAGATCAAATGCAGAAAGAACATTTTTAGTGGGGTATAACTTGAATAGAAGCCATTACTATGTTAGTTATCAAGAAATTCACAAGGAAATTTCCTGTGCATGTCTTGTGTTCCAAGATGCACTGAAAAACTGTTTTGTGTGCTTTCCTAAATCATCCATACATGATTGTATTCAAACCATACATGAGTAAAACAGGTAGTGCAAAAAGTGAAAGGAAACAGTGCTGAGTGTTACAGCTACAAAGAAAGTTCAATAAAAACATTTGCAAGGACACAAAAGGATCAGTTTGCAAGGACACAAAAATACTTAGATGGGGAAAGATGAGACGAAGTGGAGCATTAATGCCCATGTGGATCAAATGGTATACTTTGCCTGGAAGAGCTACAGCTGGTATAGATGCTGCCTCACATCGCTACAGACCTGGAATTGATCCTGACCGTCTATGTGGAGTTTGCATGTTTTTCCTGTGACCACGTGGGTTTCCTCCGGGTGGTCTGGTTTCCTCTCACATCCCAAAGACGTGTAGGATTGCAGGGTAAATTGCCCCTTGTGTGTGCAGGGAGTGGATGTGAAAGTGGGATAACATAGAATTAGTGTGAACGGATGATGAATGCTTGGCTTGGACTTGATGGGCTGAAGGGCTGGTTTCCATGCTGTTTTTTTAAACTAAACCAAAATATTATGAATGATCCTTTTTAAGAATGTACAAGGACATAGTCAGTTGTTTTTTAAGGACCTTTTTAAAAGAGTGGTACAGAAACGAAGAAGCATGAGTAAGTGTGCAGTTTAAGATGCTACTTCCATATTTTAGAATCAAACAAGTGATAACATGGCTGTTTGTGGCAGAATGTAGAAAATCTAGGTGGAGGGGGGAGGAAGTGGGTGGTGTCCGAGACTAGAATTGGAGCAATGCAGAGATTGAAGCATTGCAAGGCTTGCAGAGATACCAAGGAATGAGGGTTTGGATGGATTTGAAATCTTGGCCAAGAGGTATTAGAGAATTGCTCTATTGGGTGATAGTTGTCAGAAAACACAGAAGTCATGGGTGAATAGGATTTGTACAAGTTAGGAAACAGGCAGCAGTCTTGGATGTACTCATATTTGTGAGGTAAAGGATAAAACAAGCAGCGTGCAAATCTCAACGTCTCAAAGGTAAGAATGACAATTTCAGAAAAAATCTGACAGGAGCAGAATTAGCTGAAAAGGTCAAAGTAATTAACCATGCTGTTGAGATGATTCTCTTGTTGATGGTTGGAGTCTTGACAGATAGAATTTAATCCTGACAAGTGTGAGAATGCATTTTGGAAAATCAAATAGGAATAGGACAAATATAGTACATGGCAGGGCAGTAAGGAATGTAAATGAATATGGAGACCTTGGGGGTTCAAGACTAAAGTTCCATGAAATTGGTGACACAACAGTGAGTGATTGATATCTGGAAAACACCGCCAGAAGTAGTGGTGGATATAGATTCCATTATTCTTACTAGGAGGCATAAATACAGATTTTCAACTTGGTAAGGCATAGAATGATACAGACCTAATGTTGGCAAATGGGATTAGTATAGATAGGCAAGATGGTCAGCATGGATGTGGTGAGTCTAAGGACCCATTCCTGCACTGCGCATCTCCATGACTGACGTGAGATTAGAATCTTGACTACATTTATCACAATTTAATGGCTGGAACTGAATTAATTAGTGCCAGTTCTCTGAATATTTTGTCAGAGAACACAAAATGGTAGACAAGCAGTGTTCTAAACTATTTTTAGTATTGTTAATCTATCGTTCATGATTTGTTATATAAAGAAAAATAACATTTTAATTTTAGATTTCATAATAAGTTGTTTTTTTTAATCATCTACATTGATCACAATGTGACAACTGGTGTTTATTTTCAGGTTACCAAGGAAGCTTTCATGCCATGCAGCACACCTCCCAGTACAGTGACTCATTTAGAACAATGGAACAAACTGCTATTCACAATTCCCTTTCAGCAGACAATTCACACTGCCCTAGTCCAGCTCAGCATAATGGCTACCATTCACGTGTTGCACATGCAAGTCTATCAGGTAAACAAAGTGATGCAGATTTCTGTACGCATTGCTCGGATTAATGTGTTACTTCTTTGTTTTTCTTCTACATGTTTGAATTAATATGATTTGCATAAATGTATAATAACTAATATTACGACTTTCACATAGAGTACCAAAAAGCACATCATAGCTTGGTATACAATATGTCATTTCATTAAGCATTTTGTGATACCTATGATACCTTATTTATTGCTTTAGTCAAGCTGGCAGCCATTTTCAGTTTGACATTTGTTTGGTTAAGACGAGATTACAAGATGTCTTTCTTTGAACATGTTTGGACAGATTTTACTGCCTAAGGAGACTGATTTTTATAATGTTTGATAAGTATTTAAGTATTAGCGACAAGTTGGGTTTGTAACTTCTGGCTAAATAGGACAACTTTACATAATTTGAAGCACAGCAATAATAAGTTATGCATGATAACCTGGAAAGGAACTTTTGAATATTAACACTAAAAAACATGTCACCTGTATCTGAAGTTGCTGAACCATATCCATTAAATTTTGGCAGCAAAATGTATCTTGTATTGGGGAAATAAAGCAGATTACCTTAAGTTGAAAAATGCACATAGAAAGGAAAATGGCAAAATCATGGATCAGTTATCCAGGAATAAGGTTGAAAAAAAACTATAAGTCTAACACGAATATACCAAGTGACTGCAAGCCATCAATTGATAAACATTGTAAGGATGCATTTTGAAAGATAATGGGTGGCACAATGGTGCAGCGATAGAGTTGCTGCCTTACGGCGCAAGAGGCCCGGGTTCGATCCTTACAATGGGTGCTGTCTGTACAGAGTTTGTATGCTCCCTCCATGTCCTCCGTGGATTTTCTCAGGGAGCTCCAGTTTCCACCCAGTCTCCAAAGATGTTAAGATTTATAGACTAAATGGCTTGGTATAAATGTAAATTGTCGCTAATGTGCGAGGGATCGTTTTATTGTGCAGGGATCACTGGTCGGCGCAGACTCGGTGGGTCGAAGGGTCTGTTTCCATGCTGTATCTCTAAATTAAATTAAACTAAAAAGTCCTGGTAAGAATAATCAACAATACTAAAGAAACAAGGAAGCATTGCAGAAATTTGAAAGGGGTAACAATAACCCATAATGTCAGGAAGACAGCACAGGAAGGCAGTCCACTGACAAATAGGATCCAGATAATGAAAAATAGCAACATCAAAGGACCATAGTGTAAAAAATATAATTAAAAAACGTCTAAAGATGCTGGATGTGCACTTTTAATAACATTATCAAATCAACAATGCAAATTGATATACATGGGCACACAATAATTGTCACAGTAAAGATATGACATTAGGTGACCAAGGTTGTTAGCCAAATATTCAAGGATATTTGATATTTGGAAAGGCAAAGCTGGCTTTCTAGTGAAGGGTGAAAACTGAGCAGTAGTGAGAAAGGACTCAGAAAATCATGAAAAATACACAAAAGTGCTGGAGTAAGTCAACGAGTCAGTCAGTATCATTGGAGATCATGGATGGATGATGATTAAGATTGAGAATAAGTCTTGGTGGATTTATGTTGGTCAAAAAACATTCATGGAAATCATCTCTAATCCTCCAAACAGAAATTGGTAATGTAACGGACAGCAAAAAAAGAAAGTTGAGATGCATGTAAGGAGTGCACTACAGTAATAATGGGTGTTTTAATCTTGCTGAGGGTTAAAATTAAGGAAAGCAGTCTCTAGAAATAGTGTAAACATTTGGCACTGAGATGAGGAAAAGTTACTTCACTTAGACGGTAGTGTACCTATGGAATTCTTCAGTGCATAAGGTGGTGGACAGCAAGTTATTTCATATACTTAAGGAGAGCTATATTTCTAGACACAAAATGCATTACGAGGTATGTGGCAGAGCATGAATATGGTATTCAGATAGAGGATCAGCCATGATCATATTGAATAGTTGAGACAGGTACTGTATAGGGGCCTGGAATGCCTTGCCACAGGTGGTGATGGAAACAGATATGATATAGCGTTTAAGAGACTTTTAGACAGGCATATGTATATCATAGTGGAGATATTCCAGATTAGGACACAAAGCTCATTGCTAATGTCAGGGCTCTGATTTATTTTTGATCTCATGTGGTGATGGATACTTCCTCAAAATATTGTAGCACCATGGGACTATTCTACTGTAGTTGTCAAGGTGTTATAAACCACTGGTTCAATAATGTACGATTAAGAAAGAAATCTATAACCTTACAAGATTTGACTGAAGTATAGCTCCACATCCATGTCAACACAGTAAACTCTTAAATGCCCTCTGAAATGGCTGAATGCAACATTCCATTTGAAGGCAACTAGGAATGGACAACTTAGGTTAAACTCACCAGAGACACTCTGGGCCTGTTATAAAAAGTGGAGGTGTTAACAACATTGCTGGTGGGCTCCTCTTAGAACAAAAAAATGTATTTTTCTTCTTTTCCTGTGAACATTGATAGGTACCAACTTCAATTTTCATCAACAGCAATAGCATTCCCTGCCAGCATCTGCCCCCCCCCCCCCCCCCCCCCCCCAAACTAAGGTTAGAGGCTCTGGCAGCTCATTCCATATACCTACCACCCATTGTGTGAAAAAGTTACCGCTCAGATTCCTATTAAATATTTCCCCCTCACCTTAAACCTATGTGCTCTAGTTCATGTTTCCACTACTCTGGGCATCTACCCAATCTATTCCTCTCATGATTTTATACACCTCTATAAGGTCACCACTCATACTCCTGTGCTCCAAGGAATAGAGTTGTAGCCTGCTCAATCTCTCCCAATAGCTCAGACCCTAGAGTGCTGGCAGCAACCTCGTAAATCTTCTCTGCACCCTTTCTAGCTTCTCAACATCTTTCCTCTAACATGGTGCCCAAAACTGGACACAACACTATAAATGCGGCTTCACCTACGTCTTATACAACTGCAACATGACCTCCCAGCTTCTATACTCAGTGTCTCGACTGATGAAGGTCAATGTGCCAAAGCCTTTTTAACCACCCTATTTAACGAACTGTGTACCTGTACGCCGAGATCCTCTGCTCTACAACATTCTCCAGGGCCTTACCGTTCACTGTGTAGGTTCTGCCCATTTAGTTCTCCCTAAATGCAACACCTTATATTTCTCGGTATTAAATCCCACCAACCATTCCTCAGACCACCTGCCCAACCGACCAAGATCCTGCTGCAATTTTTGACAACCAATATGTACAACATCTCTTGCCTCTTAAACCCAGCAACCAAACTTAGACTGAACAGATATGTTAGTATTGGTTATCTTTCCAATGCATTCTGCTAGAACATTGGATTAATTTTATTACACAAACAGTACATAATTTGTTAAACGTCGCTGTTTGATGGTATAACATTTATGCTTTCTTTCCTGAGATTAGCTAGAAATAAATATAATCCAATTTGATGTTGTTGTCAGTTAATTACAGTCCAGATTCTAATCAGAGGTTATAATTAGCAGCTTTGACCATGCCAAGATAGATTATCTCTAAATTAAAATGTCCAGTGAACTGAATTACTCTACCTCTTAAATGCAGTAAATTTATGACATGCCAAGTTTAATTAAGCACTACTTTTTTAAATTTACTACATCATTGTCTGAACTGGACCAAGTTATGTTTGTAGTTATTGGGTCATTTTAGCTTTGCTTTGTTTAACTTTCTAAGAAAACATTGTCAAAATCTACTTCACATACTTTGTCTTTAGTTATAGCAAGATAATGTCAGCTACTGATTTTTAAAATGTAGATGCAACTGATTTTAATTAATAAAACCCAACAACTAGTACATTTTCCTGAACAAATAGCATCAATATATATCATGCAGCATTAGTAAAGTAGAAATTATTTGCAAACACAGTCCTTTTACATTTAGAAATTATGTTCAAATACTCTTGTCTAAAAATATTAAATACCTCTCTGATATGAAGTAAATAGCTTTGGCAAGTCCCAGTCTGATTCCCTTGCGATCTTGTCATAAATACAAAGCCAGTTCTAATAAGAAAGTACATAACAATTTCCCAGAGAGACTGGACATACAGAAATTACTATGGTAAGATTCACTTTTCCAAGTTGACATTAACCAGGAGCGAGCAAGGTTTCCTCTGCATGCATGTACAAATTCTTTTTAAAAATAGTTACACAGGGCATATACAAAATTGTAACTACTGTTCAGACATTACCAATAGAGTAAATTTTCCATTTAATAACTCCCCCTATAAACAGGTTGCACAGCGGTACAAACAAAAATAATGGTCAAAAGAATGATTCAGTTATTGAAGCTTGATATTGTTCCAAGTATTGCATTTTAGCATTAACTTCATAAGGTTAAGTCTTATAGTAAAAAGATATATTCACCCCACTGCCTTATCTCTGATTTGCACACAAATCTGTTGAGGCTTTCAGCTGGCAGTGAACATTTTGTAAAATTACCGCCATTAACGGTATACCTGTGGAATTCTGTCCATAGGGTTTGACATTGTCCCGGAATCTCAAGACACATTCGGAGAAACACTTCGTAATGAAACAGAAGACAATGAACTCTTCCAGATCAGCACTGTTGACCGTTGTCTGAGTCAGCTGTCCTCTGTTTATACAGAGACCTGAAATCAATATCTTTCAGCTGTTTCATTATTTTTGAACCAATAACTGCCTGACATGCCTCTGCTCAAGCTATATACGATACTAACAATGATATTGGATTAGCCAAAGTATTTTATTACATTTCAACAAGCATAATCTACTATCCAACTCCAAATGCTGATCATCCAAAGTGAAATGATTATAGGTGGGTATTATTGCAAGCACACAATCCTCATGAGCCTATCACTGCATATTAACAAAATCAGCACAACTACCATTGTGAGTTTCAGCATCATAATTTCTATATATTTCTTTCAGTTTATGAATAAATGGCTGGAAGAAACCAAAACCTTTGACGGATGGTTAGGGTCCTTTTTAAAGCTGTCACTGTATTGTTCCAAACTGAAATGTTCAAAAAGTATCCATATCTGCATATCATTTAATGTGTGACACATTGCATTTCTGTGCTAATCTGATGAACAGGGATACTTTTGAAATGCTAAGAACATTTAAACAAATATGAAATAATGAGAAATAACTTGTTCTGCCATGCCTTGCACCCTTCTGAACATCATCCTTCACTGTTGATGCCATTGCATCCATCCATCCAGAGGAAATGTTTCATACTTCCAATCTACCAACTGTAATCAAACTCATCCAACTACATTTTCATCCTCATGATTAAATATTGGCCTGGGATCAACATCTGTGTTTGTACATCACAAACTAAATTCAAGAGAATTACTCAATCTCAGCATCTACTGTGATGGATACACACATTTCATAACCATGTTTTTAATTTGTTTATGTGTAATTGTTTTAAAGGTGAAATCAGAAAAAGTTGGACATATACAACAGGTCAACCAGTATCTCAAGGATGACATTATTTTAAGGTGTCATACTGATAGAATGTCACATAATTTTGATATTTTCCAAAATCTTGATCCTTCCATCTTTTTTTGTATCTAATATAACTTTAAAATCTATGTGTACCAAGATTTTAGTTATACTTCAATCTTGCCTTTAGCTTGATTACTCTTTCCTGTCATTCTAGGAAGCGCATTAACACGTTTCGCTGCATTAAAGATGCTACATAAAATAACGTTTGTGCTCTCTTTTTCATTGGCTGGTTTGCTGAGCACTTCTTAGGACTTTCTCTCATTTCAGATTTACAACATTTGCAATGTTAATTAAAAAAATCAACATGAAATATGTTGTTGCTATTGCACCTTTGATATTAATGCTTCAGGCATCAAGATGTGCAAACAGAGCAGCCTATTTTGTAACTGTTGTTAATCACTTTTTTCTGGCTATGGTCAAATGTAAAATAACATGGGTATAAGTTTGTAAAGAATGTTACACATAAAAAAATCTCAATGCCTTAAAGGTTTTCATATTTGCTCTTTTTGTACAAAATGTTCACATCGACATAATGTACATAGCTTATGTAACAATTTAAGTATAATATGACATTTTGCAATTTATATAACTTTTGTTGAATAGATTATTAAAAGTTGTTATTAATGGAGATATATTTGTTGACTTCTTTGAAAGATTGTTCACCTGGTACTTAAAATCCAACAGCAATGCAAATATGTCGCCAAATACTGTAGAAAATAAACGTTTCAAACTAATTTCGCCGTAGCATGTGTGCAAAATGACAACTGTTACTATTGTAGGCTGAAGTTTCAATGATCCATATACAAAATGCACAACGGACCGCACATGCATGTTATTATACTGATCCTTGCACCCAGCATGGTGCGTTTTGTTCTCAAGCAATTTTCGATTGGTGCTGATTTCATTTTCAATAATCCTGAGTATTTGTGTGGGAGGGTGAATGATCTGGTTCAATTTTAGGACTTTTCTACCTGGTGTTTAGTGTGTGGTTAGTGGGGAGCGCTGCCATAATATCCTTGCCAAGTCACCTCACACCATCCCCGTCCCAAGGTTGGGCAGAGCGACGGCACCACGCAGGCGCAGTGTGGGGTCTCGAGTCCAAGCCGGCGAGCGAAAAAAAAACCGTTGGACAGACAGTAGCGCGTGAGCTGCCCGCAGGTGCGCTGGCGGTAAAAAGCACCTGACCGTCAAACTAACCTTAAAATCATATTCTGCGTCCACAGTTAGAGATTGTACAAGAACATACAGAGCATAGGATCAAAGTAAAATGACGTCCCTGTTAAACCTTGTCAAAATGTGGGCGTGGGTTGCACTGAGAAGACATTGTCCTCTAGAGGAAGCGCCGGTAACACAGCGGCCCCAGCACCAACCCCCGCTCTGGTGCCAGTGCCAGCAAAGATTATAGAGGAGTGACAGTGCCAGCAAAAGGGATGGGACTTTAATGTCAGCAAGTACCTGGAGTTGCGAAGGACTAGTTGGACAGATGAGAAAAATGTGTTAGTCTTAATGTAAACAAATCTAATGAAAATCCACCTCCTTGAGGCTGGTTACCCAGCTCTCGCCGTGCACATTGCGCAAGTCTACAGAAATCTGAGCTAAAAGCCTTCAAAACTGAACACTGAATAATAGAAAGGTACGTTCATTGAAATCAGATGCAAAATTGCATATTATATGTGGTATTTCAGGCACGTTTCCCATTTAACGTGGTGAATACTTCAAGATGCATAGTTTAAACTATAATTCGCAGCTGGGCCATTCAGGAAAATCCCAGGGAGAGAAGACTTCTGCCAAACCACACGGTCGTCCTCCAGCAAACGATGGAGTTTAATTGGCAGAATGTTGACAATAGATATAGCAATGTTACAACATTTTGAGATTTTAAAAATCAAGTCTGCAATTTATCCCATCAGATAAAGCATAAAAATAAGTTTAATTTGACACCTAATTCACTTTCATATCTTCAGTATTAAAAATGTTATGGCCATTTTCATACTCTGAAATTAGCATCTTGTTCCCTGTTGCTTTTCCATTGACTTAACTCAAAAGCTGTGATCGAGGACAGTCAAAAGCCCATAACATTCTTAAAAATTAAGAGAACTGAATGAAATTTTCAGTTATTATAGATTGAAGCATTCTGAAACAAATATGAAACAATCTTACTTGGATGACCTGAAATTAAAGCATATAATTAGTTAGCTACCTAATTGTAGCTAATTTCAAAATTCCAAGATCTAAACATCTATCCATTTCTTAAAACAAGGTTAACATTTTTAAATAGCCTAAGTGTCCAAATAATATTCACACAAGAATTCACAATATAACATGATTTAAAAATCTCATTGTCATGAATTTATAGGCAAAATGGAAGGAATTTAATGTTTAATTCCCTTAAATGAATGGGCATTTTAATCATCTTGCGAGTGGGTTTTTGTGGAACGCGATTGATTGGAACGTTGCATTTGCAGTGAATTTGAACCCCATATCGGCAGGAAAAACACTGCCAGTTCGTTTGGGGCCAAAATCACATTTTTGCCAAAGGAAATTTTGATTAAAGTCATCCTAAGAAGCAAGTTTTAATGTAAACTATACGACTTACATTTTGTTTTGTCCCCAACGTGAGATCTGTCTCGTTGTAGGTGTTGAAGGCGTTAGAAGTAGCTTTTTATTTTACTCCAGCGATTACATTGTCCCGTGATTTTTGTTTTTAAACTTCCGAGAACGGAAGTCGGAATGATTTTTCTGCAGCAGCTTAACAGCCTGTGGGTTTCACCTCCGACAGGCAGGAGAAAACGGCATTTTTATCTTGCCTGCCCCCCCCCCCCCCCCCCCTAAAGGCACCAAAGTCGCGCACACGGCCAGTGGCAGAACTGCAGCGCTGCTGAAAGCAAGTATTGTAACATCGCTAATAGATACAGGAAGTAAAAGTAATAACTTATCAGCAGCCTTGAGAGGGTGTCTTTTATTTTGTCTCAATGGAAAACGAGCGGAAATACAACAAAACAGAATTCTGAATGCATTTCAGGGTCTTTGGATGTCTTTTGAAGTTACACATTGCTTGCTTTTTCTTCAATATTTGGCCAACTAAATGATAAAAGGATAAATCGTAGAAAATGAGGGGTGGGGTGGGGGAGTGAGGACAGGGGACCCAGAGGAGGGTGATCGCTTTGCATTGAGTCAATGGCCAAATGGCATTCTTCCATGCTGCAACCTTTCTTTGATTCCGTGACATGATTTTGTGCTCTTGTATCAGTAACCAAGCAATCAATTTTGTTTTGTGCAAAAAAAAATGTAAATGTGTAGCTCAAATTGTAAAAGAATATAAGAAATAATAGGAGCAGGCCAACCTGCCCCTTTTGCCTTCTCTGCTGTTGACTAATACCATTCCTGTCCTTTAACCTCGGTACCACCTCCCTGCAGTAACCCCATGTTCCTCAGTCTGTGAATAAGTTTGATAAAGAATGATTTAGCCTCCATAATCAATCTGGATAGAAAATTCCAAAGATTCATTATCTTCTGGGTCGAAGAAATTTTATTTCCCTCATATCAGTCCCTAATGGTTGACTGAAGTCAGCCACAAAAAGCTGGAGTCACTCAGCGAGTCAGGCAACATCTCTGTAGAAATGGAAAAGGTGAGGTTTCGTATCCAGACCCTTCTTCAGACTGAGAGTCAAGAGAAAGGGTGCAGGCTCCAAGGGCCGAATGGCCTACTTCTGCACCTATTTTCTATGTTTCTATGAAAGGGGAACGAGACATAGATGATACTTAGGAAAATTAATAGAATAGAAGATATTTAAAAATAAACGATAATGGATGACCTTTGTTTTACAAACCATGAACCCTGCTTTTGAAAACCTCCAATTAAAGAAACATTGTTCCTGCATCTAACCTGTCAAGCCTTGTAAGAATTTGGTATATTTCTGGGTTGTGGCAGAATTGAGGAGAGATATGTTGATATGCTATGGCATGCCAACATTACGAAGTAACGAGTATAGTTTATTATTGTCATGTGTATTGAGGTGCATGAAATGCTTTTGTTTGCATGCTATCCAGTCAATGAAAAGACTGCATGATTACAATCAAGCGGGCCACAGTGCAGATGAATGATAATGGGTACAGCATTTAGTGTAAAATAGTCAGATTAAGATCGTTCATTGATCTCCAATGAGATGGATGGAAGGTCAGGACCCTACTCTAGCTGATGAGAGGACCATTCAGTTGCCTGATAACAACTGGGAAGAAACTGTCCCTGAATCTGGAGCAATGAGTTTTCAGACTTTTGTACTTCTTGCCTAATGGGAGAGGGGAGAAGAGGGAGTGAAACTTGTCCTTGATTATGCTGGTGGCCTAGCCGAAGCAGGGTGAAGTGTAGATGGACTCAATGGAAGGGAGGTTCATTTCCGTGATGGTCTGGGCTACGTTCTCTGCCTACAGCAATTTATTGTGGTCTTGGATGGAGCTTTTCCCAAGCCGTGATGTATCCCGATAAAATGCTTTCTATGGCACATCTGTAGAAGTTAGTAAGGGTTGTTTGAGATATGCCAAACATCCTACGCCTTCTAAGGAAATAGAGGTTATGTGTGAATAAGGAGTATAGTGGTATAGTAAATGCATCCTTGCAGGGTATCAATGATTTATCACCCATCCTCACTGATTGTGGTCTGTTGGTCATGAAGTCGAGGACCCAGTTGCAGAGGGGAGTGCTGACTCCCAAGTTCCACGAATTTGGAGATGGGCTTGTTTGGGAGAATAGTATTGAAAGCAGATCAAAAGTCGATGAATAGGAGTTTGACTTGGGTGTCCTTCTAATCCAGGTGTTCCACGATGAGTGTAGGGCCAGGGAGATGGCATCGACTGTGGACCTGTTGTGGTGGTAGGCAAACTGCAGTGGATCAAGGCTGCTTATAAGGCTGGTATTAATGTGTGGTGGTTAATGTGTGCGAGCACCAACCTGTCGAAGCACTTCATGATGGTGGATGTCAGCCCTCCGGACATTAGTCCATGGAGATTGAAAACCATTGAGGTTAGTAAATCCCCACACCTGATGGGATCTATACCAGAATACTGAGGGAAGCTAGAAAGGAGATTGTTGGGGTCTTTATAATGATCTTTGCATCCTCTATAGCTATGAATGAAGTGCCAGAATACCAAAGAATAGCCAATATTATTGGCAACAGGAATAAACCAAGAAATTGTGGGCCTCCGAACCTTGCAGCAGCTGTACTAAAATTATTGGTGAAGATTCATAAAGACAGGATTTACTTGCTTTTGGAAAAACATTGACTTATTTGGAATAGCCAGCATGACTTTGTGTGTGGGAGGGTTCCTGTCTCTCAAATGTGATTTTTGTTTGAGGAAGTGACATTGATAATTGATGAGGCCAGGGTAGTAAATGTTGGTAAATTGGATCAAAAATTTGTTTGATTATAAAAGATGGGTGTTTTTCTGACTGGAGGTTTATGAACAGATGGTCTACAAGAATCATATTCAATGCTGGGATTGTTGTATATATTATATGTTAATAATTTGGGTGAAATTGTAGTTGCTGATCAGAAAATTTGCTGCTGACGCAAAAATGGATGGCGTTGTATATAGTAAAGATGGTTGTCAAAGTGTACAGCACTATATAGATTATATAGAAATTTATTTGAGAAATAACAGGTGGAGTGTAATGTGAACAAGTATTAGATGATGCAGGGTACACAAAAGGCTGGAGAAACTGAGCGGGTGCAGCAGCATCTAAGGAGCGAAGCAGATAGGCAACGTTTCGGTCCGAAACCCTTCTTCAGACTTCAGATTAGATGATGCATATGTCAAGTGCAAGAGGATTGATAAAAATACATCTGTTGATGCTCCTGAACATATCATCAGTGATGTAACCTGGGGTCATTGGATGTTTCGAGTCTTTCAACATCAGACACCCTCACCCAGGCGACCCAGCCGTGGTTGATCAGACCGCGACTTGTGTTCAGGTTGCATTTTCTCCTCCCTATGGACCTCCTCTCCAGATCCAGAGCCATCTTGAGGCTTTCTCCGCTGCCTCTGTGGTGTTCTTGATGGCTCTTCTCTCCATTCCGTTGATGCCCAGTGCACTCAAGGCTTTGTAGAGCGATTGCCCTGCAAAACCTCTGCAGCCAACCTCAATGGGCATACACCTTGCCTTCCAGCCCTGCTTAGGGCAGTTTATGACCAGCTCTTCGTACTTGGTCTTCTTCCTCTCGTGGGCCTCCTCCAGTCAGTCCTCCCACAACGCGGTCAGTTCCAACAAGACAATGTTTTTGATTGCCTCTGACACCAGGAGGATGTCTGGCCTCAGGGTGGCCGTGGCAATGTGCTGTGGGAACTTCAGCTGTGTCACCAGGTCTACAAAGCTGCCAGTCCTGCGCAGTCGCCAGGATTCCTGACGGACTCCTAGCTGCTGTGGTTCTTGGCAGCAGTACTCCGGTCTTCATGAAGGTGATCATCTAGGTGGGGCGTGCTCGTCTGCAGCTGCTGATTCCCATGCTGATGGCTTCTGCAATGGGTTTAAGAACCTGGTTGTGATGCCAGGTGTAAAGGCCCTGCCCAAGAGCCTTTGGGCAGCAGCTCAGGATGTGTTCCAACGTCCCCTTGCCTGGGCATTGCGGGCAATCCGGAGATTCCGCTTTGCCCCAGATGAAGAGGTTCAGTGGGCTGGGCAAGACATTGTACACTGCCTGGACCAGAAATTTGATACGTTGTGGTTCAGCCTGCCAGAGCTCAGTCCATGGGATGTTTCGGTCCATGGCCTGCACCCACCTTGTCCAGGCCCCCTGCTGCCTCAAGCCAACCACTTTGGTAGACCTCTCCTCCTCCACCGCTGCCCTCACTTCCTCCTGGACCAGCCTGCACCTCTCCTTCCCCTTGGCCTTGTCGAACTGGGAAGTTGGGAAGATTCCCAGACCTGCTCTTCCCCGAGTCACTGTTCCCACCAGGACTCTGTGGTGTATCCGAGACTCTGCTTCCTGAAGTCTAAACCACCCTGGGGTTGCTGGAGTCACTGTACAGCATCACCTCTCTGGCCCTAGTCACCTTAAACTCCTGGCTCTAGTCACCTTAAACTCCTCCTCCAGGGGCAGCTGGAGCTTGGTGTTATTTCCATAAAGGGCGATGCTGCTAAGACTCCTGGGCAGTCCCAGCCACCTCCTGAGGAAGCTGCTGACTTTCCTCTCCAATATCTCTACGATGGACTGAGTGGCTTAGAGAAGAGTGATATTCACAGCCAACTGTGACGTTTTAGCTGCTATAAGCTCATCCACTTTGTTCTGTATACTACGTGCATATGTCAAGTGCAAGGGGAAAGTGTCTTAGAGAAGAGAGTGGTATTCACAGCCAAAATGACCACCTGGAAGTAGAGAAAAGGGTGTTTGGGGGGGGGGGGGAGGAAGATATTGTAAACCAGAGGTTTTAAATAAATTGCTCGTAATATTCTGCAGGTTAAGTTGCATCTGCGGAGAGTGAAACAATTATTTTTCTGACATGGGGACATTGAGCTGAAATGTAAAATGTATTTCTCTCTTCACAGGTGTTCCTTGACTTGCTCAGTATTTTCTGCATTTTCTGTATTAATTCAATACAGAATTAATAACTGGGGCATTCAAGATTTGTTTTAAGACTGTGTTTGTACTTTAATAAGAAGGTTTGAAAAAACAATGAGTTGCAGTTTTGAAATCTGAGGAAAAATAATTTGGCATGAGAGAAAGACAATTGTAGTGTGGGGATACAAGGAACAATATTATATTTCAATTTATATTCAAAAGTATAATGCAGCATAAATATAGGAAATGTATACTGCACTTAAAAGATAAATGCAACATCTGACATGAATTGTACAATTTGATTCACATCCATATAATTAGAGGTTATGTGCGTAAATGTAGGAAAGTTAAAGGAAATTTTAAGGAAAGTTAAAATAAATGGTTTAAGAGAATATTGTATTGAAACTTTGTTTTTAGGCTTTCTTTAAGTAACTATATTGGAAGCTTTTTATTACATGTGATTGGGTCCAGTTGTATGTCCCAAAGTCATTGCTTGCAAATGGAAATTTAGACTTGCAGTTGGCAATCAGATAATTAAAACTAGTAGCTAAATTTAGCTAGATCCAGGATTGTGTGATAATGTCTGATTATTCTTCTATGCCCAATATATAGAATTCGAATACTTTATTAAATAACATTAAAGAAAATTGATTGAATAATAATTGTACATTATGGTGTCAGTTGTCATTTTAACTATTCATGTTAGGGAAGTTGAATGTTGTTAGAACTGTGTGATTAAAAAGTCATCATCCTGAAAAAGTTAAATCCATTTATTTTTCACTCATCACGCCTATATTTTCTGCCTGCATTGGTTGAAAGAAAACAAAAGTGTTGAGCTCAGTTTTAACATTTTTGTTCCTGTTGTATGTGTGGCTCAAAGATTGGCGCGGAAGAAGTAGATTTGAATTCATGGGACATTGGCACTGCGATTGGGGATGGAGGAAATTGTTCTGATGGGACAGACTTCACAAACTCGGCTGGCACCAGGGTCCTGGCAAACAGCACAATCAGGGCTGTAGATAGGGCTTTAAACTAAATAGTGGGGGGTGGAGTCAACAAATTGGAAATGTATGAATGAAGTTGAGGGGAAGGAGAGTGCAGGAAAGGTTACTGATGTCTCCAGAAGTAATAGGACAGAATGTTTAGCAGGGATAAGAGTCTCAGGTCGGGTACAATCGGGACCGATGTGAGAAGTGGGGTGATGGATACTGAACTGAAGGTGTTATATTTGAATGCATGTAGTGTACAGAACAAAGTGGATGAGCTTATAAGACAGTTAAAATAATTGCTAGATACGGCGTTGTGGGCATTAAGGAAACTTTGGTGAGAAGACCGGAGCTGGGAGCTGAATATCCAAGGTTACACATCCTATCAAAAAGACAGAAAGGTGGGCAGAGTGGGTGGAATAGCTCCTCTGGTAAGGAATGAAAATTCAGTCCTTAGCAAGGGGTGACCCAGGATCAGAAGATGTGGAATCTTGGTTTTGCTGGTGTTGAGGGCCAGGTTATTATGCTGGCACCAAATGGACAGTCGCTTGATCTCTCTTCTATACTCTGACTCATCCCCATCAGTGATACGTCCCACAACAATGGTGTCGTCAGCAAACTTGATGATGGAGTTCGAACTATGACCGGCTACGCAGTCATGAGTATAGAGTGAGTACAGCAGGGGGCTGAGCACGCAGCCTTGAGGTGCTCCCGTGCTGATTGTTATCGAGTCTGACACATTTCCACCAATATGAACAGACTGTGGTCTGTGAATGAGGAAGTCGAGAATCCAATTGCAGAGGGATGCGCAGAGACCCAGTTCTGCAGGTAACCAACTTGGAGGGGATGATTGCGTTAAATGCTGAGCTGTAATCGATGAATAACAGCCTGACATATGAGTTTTTGTTGTCCAAGTGGTCCAGAGCGGAGTGGAGGGCTAGCAAGATCGCATCCACCGTTGATCTGTTGTGACTGTAAGCGAACTTCAGTGGGTCCAGGTTTTTGTCGAGGTAGGAGTTGATTTGCGTCATGATCAACCTCTCAAAGCACTTCAACACCACGGGTATTAGTGCCACTGGTCAATAGTCATTGAGGCATGTCACCTTGTTCTTTTGGGGCACTGGTATTATTGATGCCCTTTTGAAGCAGGTGGGAACCTCAGATCTCAGAAGTGACAAGTTGAAAATGTCCGTAAAAACTCCAGCCAGTTGGTCCGCACAGGTTTTTAGAACACGACCAGGTATACCATCAGGTCCAGGCGCTTTTCGACGGTTCATCCCTCTGAAGGATTTCCTGACGTCGGCCTCTGTGACTGAAATACCATCACAGCGAATGGAGGCTCGGGAAGGCACATCGGTGTTCTCCGTATCAAAGCATGTGTAAAACGCATTGAGCTTGTCAGGGAGTGATGTTTCGCCGACATTCGAGCTGCCTCCTGGTTTCGCCTTGTAGGAGGTGATTGCATTCAGGCCCTGCCACAGCTGCCGAACATCTGTCTCATCCTCCAGCTTGGAGTAGAAGTCCCTTTTGGCCTTTTTGATGGCCTTACCAAGGTCGTATCTGGACTTCTTGTAGACCACTGTATCATCAGACATGAATGCCCGGTGGCTGGTCTTCAGAAGAGTGCGGATCTCAAAGTTCATCCAAGGTTTCTGATTGGGAAACACTCGGAAGGTTTTGGTGGGGATGCAGTCCTCCACACATTTCTTAACAAAGTCTGTAACGACTGTGGTGTATTCGTTCAAGTGCGTTGCCGAGTCCTAAAACATTGCCCAGTCTACAGACTCCAAACAGTCCTGTAGTTGTTCCTCTGCCCCCCCCCCCCCCCCCCCCCCCCCCCCGACCAGCTCTGTACTTTCCTCACCTCTGGGGGTGCACTCTGTAATTGCTGCCCGTATGCAGGGAGAAGCAGCACCGCGGTATGGTCGGATTTACCGAAGTGAGGGCGAGGGATAGAGAGGTAGGCATTCTTGATGGTGATGTAGCAGTGGTCGAGGGTGTTTGGTCCTCTGGTGCAGCAGGAGACATGTTGGTGGAAGTTGGGAAGTGATTTATTTAGGTTTGCCTTATTGAAGTCCCCAGCAATGGTGGTAAATGCCTCGGGGTAGGACGTCTGGTGTTTGTTGACAATGGCGTGCAGCTCCTCCAGTGCTAGACGGACGTCTGCCTGGGGTGGGATGTAGACCGTGGTCAGGATGATGGAGGTGAATTACCTCGGAAGGTAGAAGGGACGGCACTTCACTGCCAGATGTTCGAAGTGTGGAGAGCAGGAGTTGGACAGGACAGCCACGTCTGGGCACCACGCAGAGTTGACCATGAGGCAGACGCCCCCTCCTCTGCTTTTCCCAGATGCCAGTGTACGGTCCATGCGGTGGATGGAGAACCCTTCAGGCTGGACCGCTGAGTCTGGGGAGCTGGGGGTGAGCCATATCTCTGTGAAACAGAACACAGAGCATTCCCTCAGCTCCCTTTGATAAAGCAGCCTTGCCCTTAAGTCCTCCACTTTATTTTCAAGGGACTGTACATTTGCCAGTAGGATAGTAGGGAGAGGGGGTCGACGTCCCCTGCGTCTGACCTGAAGTCCTGCCCGCTGGCCACGTTTCTGGACACAATGGAGGCTTCCCCTTTGTTTCCAGGTACTGAGTTTACTGTACCTGCGGTTTCTGCGGACCTGCATTGGAACGGGAATTCCTTCACAGCTCCAGCTCCGTAACGAATGGGGGTTCCCTCAAAGTCGGCAGCTGCAGCTCCAGCTCCGTTGTTCCTGGAAGATCCAGCCCGTTGGCTCTGGAGGTCATCGCAGGGTCTCCAGGTACGGTAACTGCGTTGCTCAGTCGGGTCAGGTGATTCCCAGCCAGCGTGGGAAATTTTAAAGTCCGGGGCTCAAGCAGCTTGGCTGAAACTGCACAGTTTTCTGCTGTTTTCCTGATCCAGGTAAGTTGTTGGAGGTTGTAGTTGAGCCTTTTATGTTCCGGAGCCCCGCAAAAGTCGTCGCAGGCAGGCGCCATCTTGAGTCCGCATCTGTATCTGAAGGAATCTTAGGTATCTGAAGAGGAAAAAATTAGTTAAGACCAAAGTTGCACCCTTGAAGATTGAAAAGTGAATTTATTATGGGGAACAAGGAAATGGCAAATGAGTTGAACAGGTACTTTGGATCCGTCTTCACTAAGGAGGACACAAATAATCTTCCTGATTTACTAGTGGCCAGAAGATCTGGGGTGATGGAGGAACTGAAGGAAATCCACATTAGGCAGGAAATGGTGCTGGTACACTGACGGGACTGAAGGCTGATAAATCCCCAGGGCCGATGGTCTGCATCCCAGGGTACTTAAAGTAGCTCTAGAAATCGTGGACGCATTGGTGATAATTTTCCAATGTTCTATAAATTCAGGATCAGTTCCTGTGGATTGGAAGGTAGCTAATGTTATCCCACTTTTTAAGAAAGGCGGGAGAGAGAAAACAGGGAATTATAGACCAGTTAGCCAGTGGTGGGGAAGATGTGGGAGTTGACTATAAAAGATGAAATAGCGGCACATTTGGATGGCAGTAACAGGATCGGTCCGAGTCAGCATGGATTTACGAAGGGCAAATCATGCTTGACTAATCTTCTGGAATTTTTTGAGGATGTAACTTGGAAAATGGACAAGGGAGAGCCAGTGGATGCAGTGTACCTGGACTTTCAGAAAGCATTTGATAAGGTCCCACATAGGAGATTAGTGGGCAAAATTAGGGCACATGGTATTGGTGGTAGAGTGCTGACATGGATAGAAAATTGGTTGGCAGACAGGAAACAAAGAGTAGGGATTAACTGGTCCATTTCAGAATGGCAGGCAGTAACAAGTGGGGTACCGCAAGGCTTGGTGCTGGGACTGCAGCTATTTACAATACACATCAATGATCCAGATGAAGGGATTCAAAGTAACATTAGCAAATTTGCAGATGACACAAAGCTGGGTGGCAGTGTAAACTGTGAGAAGGATGCTATGAGAATGCAGGGTGACTTGGACAGGTTGGGTGAGTGGGCAGATGCAGTTTAATGTGGATAAATGTGAGGTTATCCACTTTGGTAACAAAATCAGGAAGGCAGATTACTATCTAAATGGTGTCAAGTTGGGAAAAGGGGAAGTACAACGGGATCTGCGGGTCCTTGTTCATGAGTCAATGATAGGAAGCATGCAGGTACAGCAGGCAGTGAAGAAAGCGAATGGCATGTTGGCCTTTATAGCAAGAGGAGTTGAGTAAAGGAGCAAAGACATCCATCTGTAGTTGTAGTTGTTAGTGGGCCCACACCTGGGGTATTGTGTGCAGTTTTGTTCCCCTAATTTAAGGAAGGACATTCTTGCCATTGAAGGAGTGCAGCGTAGGTTTACAAGGTTAATTCCCGGGATGGCAGGACTGCCATATGCTGAGAGAATGGAGTGGCTGGGCTTGTATACTGTGGAGTTTAGATGGGGAGGGGGATCTTATTGAAACGTATAAGATTAAAAAGGGTTTGGACACGTTAGAGGCAGGAAACATGTTCACGATGTTGGGGGAGTCCAGAACCAGGGACCACGGTTTAAGAATAAGGGGTATGCCATTTAGAACGGAGATGAGGAAACATTTTTTCTCACAGAGAGTTGTGAGTCTGTGGAATTCTCTGCCTCAGTGGGCGGTGGAAGCTGGTTCTCTGGATGCTTTCTAGAGAGAGCTCGATAGGGCTCTTCAAGATAGCAGAGACAGGGGATATGGGGAGAGGGCGGGAACGGGGTACTGATTGGGGATGATCAGCCATGATCACATTGAATGGCGGTGCTGTCTCGAAGGGCCAAATGGCCTACTCCTGCACCTATTGCCTCTTGTCTATTGTATAATATTTCAGATTTTATCATTGACATTAAGTGGAAAGAGAAGCTCTTGTGACAACATTATTGCATTGAAGCACCAGCTAGCTGTTTTACCGCATTTTTGCATGATGTTGTCAGCAATCAGTTCGACTGTAGGATTCAAGGGTAGTTTATCACAAATAAGTATTTCACACAAGGAAAATCAAAAAAATTGCCAATAGTGGAATGTGAAATAAAATTTGAAAATGCTGCGAACATTCAGTAAGACAGGCAACATCTAAGGAAAGAGAAACAGTTATACTAGACCAAGCGTAGACCCCTGGGATCCCTGTCACACGGAAGTATTACATCAAAAAGACGCAGATACTGGGGCCACTGCCGTTGGGAAGTAGATTAAAATGGCAATGTGAAAATCGGCAAAGGTAATCCTAAATAGCCCAGACTGGTGTTTGAAATAATTTTCATTTTAATCGGAATTATATATTTTTAAAAAAGGCCATTTTTTCTTAATCTCCAATAATTTGTAATAAAGTTTGATTCAACCAGACTTGGCTTTTTTTTAATGTATGTGGACAAACATTTTTTTCCAATTTTGTGTTTATAAAGGCATTTCAGTTACTTGTGCTCCTGAACATTAAATTCTGACTTCATTTCAAAGTTATGTTTGTGTCTTAGATTGTTAATTGTGACTGAACCATTCTGAAAACCAGACATTCTGTATTGGAATTCATTTTTTTTAGAATAAAATCAATATCAATGAAAATGTTGATTTTTGCATTTTTCTTTAAAATAACCTAAACACAAATGGAAAGGGGGGGGTGGGGATAAGGGGGGGGGGGTGTGGGGCTAATGGGAGGTGTGGGGAAGGGGAGGTGTGGGGGTGGGGGGGGGTGTGGGGGTAGTGGGGTGTGGGGGTAGGTGGGTTGTGGAAGGGGGGGTGGGGGAAGGGGGGGGTGGTCGCAGCAGACGAAGCTCGCACTCCGCTCACCCAGCACCTTCAGCTTTTGGCCTCACGCATTAGCTCCCGGTCCCACTCCGACTTCACTCAGAGGCTTCCGGTTCAACTTGACAGCTCCCGGCTCACTCGCCGCTGCTCACGGACTCAGCACCGCCTCCCGGACTTTAGTCTCCACGGGTGCCGGAAAGGATGTAACCTTCATGGTGACAGACAGGCGATAAGACCAATCTGCTGATCTCACGATTTTTAAACCTGCATAACTTTTCTAATATTTCACCGATCGGAACAAAACTTGGTGCGCTTGAAGCAGAGGAGAACGGTGAGTCAGGTGGCAAAAAATCCTAGTGATATATGTTACCGTTCTAACGCATATTTAAAAAAAATGTAAATTAAAAAAAAACGCAGACCGGAAGTGGGAGGGAGGGAGGGAGGGAGGGAGGGAGGGAGGGAGGGAGGGAGGGAGGGAGGGAGGGAGGGAGGGAGGGAGGGAGGGAGGGAGGGAGGGATGGATGGATGGATGGATGGATGGATGGATGGATGGATGGATGGATGGATGGATAGATGATCACAGAAGCATTTGATTAAAATTGAGGGTTTTTTAGCAAAAAATCAATCTCAATGAAAATGGCGATTTCTTTTTTAAAAAAAGAAATAAATCTTATGTTTAACGCTCTGGCAACCCGCCTCTAACTGTGCACGCACGGTTCCGGATGCCATCTTACCGTTGTGACGTAAGATGAACACGTAAGTATTAGTTCAACGGGCCCCAACTGTGTAGACGCGGACCCATTGGATTCTCATTGTGACGTTGAACAAGGCTAATAGGCACAGCAAGTTGTAAAGCGATTTTACAAAGTTTAAAATGTGAATAACATGTAAAATATAACATCAATCTGAACGAAACTTGCTACTACGCATTGCAGGACAATGGTGAGTGAGGTGGGCCTAAATTTGTCACCCTATCATGTTCCGTTTTTGCAGAGTTTCGGAGACAAATAAACAGACAAGGATATATATAAGAATTACATAAAAAGGCCTCCCATTAAAAAAATCAGCAAATGCACATATACAAGTTCTGTCTTCAGAAAAAGTGTTATTGGAATATGACCATTAGTAGATACCTTTATTCCTGGTTCAAACCTATACGACTTGTGGAGCAGTTGGGAAGTAGATTAAACTGGCAATGTGAAAATAATTTTTGAAATAGTTTTCATTTTGATCAGAATTGTATCTTAAGGCAATTTATTCTTAATCACATGTGGCATTTTTTTAATGTATGTACACAAACCTTTTTGTTCCAATTATGTGTTTATAAAGACATTTCCTTCTCCTCTCCTCCCCGCCCCTCTCCTCCCCGCCCCTCTTCTTCCCTCTCCACTCCGCATCTCTCTTCTCTCCAGAGAGTATTGTCTTTGGGTCAATGCTGGCACCCAACTATTTCTCCTCCACACTCTGTCATTCTGCTCTCGCTAGAGGGATTATCTTCGAGAAGGGGGTCGCCCCTACTGTGGGAGAGACTTCCTTGAACTCTTCTCTCCCCGCTGCGCCCAGTGCCAGAGACCCATTGTAGACGTAATTTTCTGGGGTGGAGAGAGAGGGGGGGGGAGAGAGGGAAGGGTGGGAGAGGGAGGGGGAGAGGGTGGGGTAGAGAAGGAGAGTATAATAGTAAGGTTAAACGAGAACTTACCAATTTGATCTTGATTTTATGAGGAGTTAAGTTGGTGAATTTGTGAAGAAGACCCACCAGGCCGCAAGAGCACCAATCTTGAAAGCAACGGTATGAAATCACAAAAAACAACACCGAAATGACATAGTAAGATGCGTGACTCGAGAACTACCAGATGATCCTTTATGAGAGAGGGTTGGGCGTGGCGGGCACGTTATCACCAATCACTGCATTGATTGACTCGAATGAGAAATTAATGCATTAGTAGTAATGTTACATTTAATGCAGTAATAAAGTTTATTTAAAAAATATAAACAAACAACAGTACCCCTCTATCCCAGGGCATTTAAAACAGAACTTAAAATAGCATTGGCAAACAACCCTGGATCGGCAATCGGCTGATGATAGAATTCTGAAACATCAGCTCATTTGCCCATCCAAAATATGGTCGACGGGCACGTCCCTCGCCTTGGCCGCCGACGTGCTGCCCTAGTGGAATAAGATGTAATCACACTATCTAAATGATACGCTGACGTTGATGCTGACTTGGTGGAATGAGATATACAATCGTCAGTGTTAATACCTGTATAACCCAGAACCTGCTGTAGCCACCTTGAAATAGTCTGAACTGACCTTCCTTTGTGTAGTTGTTTGTTGACTAATAAACAATGCTGATTCCATACTTCTTAGCATTCTGGTGGCCTTGGTAACATAGACATGGGACCGTGGGGTATCCGAAAATGATCTTAAATCATGCCACCCCTACTCTACTTTACCAGAATGTAAAATGTAATGGCACCTGCAGCCAATTCCATCCTATCTAGCCACAGCATTTGCATTGTTTGCCGTCGTTGTGCTGATATAAGTGTCATAACTAAGGATGTAGCTGGAACCCCCTGGTGAAGTAATGTTCACACATTTTCAATAACCAACTGCATAATCTTGTAGTGGGAGAACTTGTGTCAAGATCTTTTAACAACTCGATATCCTGGTTGAACCCGACAGCGTAGTTCCCTTATATTGCAGCTGTAGTGTCTCTATAACTGAATTATTGTCAAATACCATTTAAAATGACATGAAAAATGTCAGTAATCTGTACCGTATTAAATGTAACATTAACATTTAACAAAAACACTTCTGATCCCCTCAATAGGAATGTACTGCTTTTTTGAGTGCTATCCCTGCACACTGCAGTGAGCACCTTCATGGCTTGATGTGACAACCTGAGGCATAAGTCAATCCATTCAAAATGTGTAAGTCAATAATTGTTTTACTGTGCAAAGGCTGGTCTCCTGAACCACAGTTTGAAACAGCAAGTTTTTGTTTTTTGGAATAACCGCATACCGTTGTGCCATCATGCCTGATGAAGCAGGCAACATGGACGCTTGGCCAATCCAACAGTACGAACACAAGCGAGGTCTTGCTGACTATTTTAAGACCCGGCCAATGAGGCAAAAATGAGGAAGCCATAAAAGACCATTCCTGCTATTGAAGCGAGAATGTATTTCTCCGCACTATTGTGCCACATATTTTTGCAATCAGTGAATAAACATGCACCAACATGTCGATATTTGATGTAGTATTGAACCATACTTTCATCATACTTTGAAACCCAACACTTATTCTGTGTTATCATCGATCTGAACTGGATGATACACCAGTGGCAAAGGAGATTTAGGTAATTATGACAGGATACTTTTACTTGATTACCATGTGACTAACATATGTCACCATCGTAGAGCAACAACTTGAATTTGAGCATGTAGAATATGAATATTCGCTCAATAGCCCCTTACACATGGGGTGCGTCTAGTGTATATATTTAGTCAATACCAACAATCGAAGAATTGGTAACTTATGCAATCTCCAATACCTCCAAGTAGGTGATGGTGTTCGGAACTTCTCATCTTAGAGTCCTAGCATCAGTTTGTAATAACTGAATTTGACCGACCACACTACTGTGGCGAGTTTCAAGTTCAAGTTCAATGAGTTATTGTCATGTTCACCAATGCTGAATACTGTTACTTCATCATTGTGACTGAGGTAGCTTCAGCTGACAATAGCATAAGGTTGTTAACAAGGGTCTAATTGCTACTTATACAATATCAGTTCCTTGATTTGCTCGGCTGAAACACAGCTGCTATATTCCCAATTACTCTTGATGAAAATAAAACTCAGTTTTATAACAGATTGCTATAACTCCAATCTCTTGCCACAAGGCTGAGTCAAGGCTAATAATAATTAAAGGCAAATCCCAATGACCAACAAACAGTTTATCCCATACCCCAAAGCTTTACTGTTATAGTACAGTTATATTGTCTTTGATAACCTCTGTAATGGGATTTGCATAGTATGGATTTCTGACCCTTATGAATCTGTTGTTAGTCAGGAAAAATAAGTTTTCATATTCGGAAAGTTCATATGCCCGACACTCTCCATTTTTCATAATAACATGCCACTCGTGCCTTATTCCATGGATGGTTTGCATGAGAACTTTTGCCCAATTTCCGAACCTTAATTTTTTTTTAAATAACCCTGGCCATAATCCAAACTTGCTTGGAATGCTCCGACTGTGCCTCAACCAAATATTTTTACCCTTTGTGTGTTGTACAAAACAAATGTAAATATTACAACTTGTGAACGGTGCACTACCCATATTTTGGAAGTGCTAGACCCATTTTGTTGAGTAGGATTGGTAAGGTGCGTGGAATTTCTGAGCTATCATGCTGCCCCCAGCTCCAGTGAACCGCTTACTGCCGATGAGCGCCTGGGGTGCGTTCTGAAACGATTACTTTTGCCCGCCGTTGGCCTAATTGATTTGTCTGCCAGGCTTTCTTCCCCTGTTAAAATAGGCCTACCTGAATAACAGATTCAGCGGCTGACTTTCACATCCCCCTGTTGGCGCTGTTCACTGCCGGCACATATGTGCTCAAGTATGTTCTATTGACTTCTTTAGAGCCTGGAGTCAGTTATATCTTGACCTTTTGCTCTTCCCTCCTCAGAGAGGGTGATTCGTAAGCAACCCTAAACAGGCGCTGCCGCAGGGTACCAATACTGATATGAACCCATTGGCCTTAACCCAAATAGAATATTCTGCTGGGATGGCAACTTTGTTGTCAGGAAAAAGGTACCTCTGACACATGCCCTTCATCCCTTGGGGTATACCCCACGGCCATACCCTGAGACTCAGTGTCAGCAGGATACTGACTCGTCTTGGTCTCAGGCTCCAAGAGGGAGACTTCTGTAGCACTGTATGCAACAGTTGCTGTATTTGGGATAGTCGTTTCAAACGCACTATCCTGCCCCAGTGAGGAATTCATCCCCCGACTCCATGGCCTTGTTATCCAGCCACGGTGGAGAATTATCTCCCGACTCCATGTGCGTAGCAGATTATGTGTGAACTTGAGCAACCCTGTCCCAGGCATAGCTGGCGCTGCCTTTCGTAAAGGCCAGCGCTTTTGACATGAAACAGCCCTGTACCAGGTGCTGCTAGCACGGCTCTCCCATAGGCCGGCACTTTCATACATGAAACAGCCCTGTCAGGCGCTGCTGTCGCGGCCTGTCCGATAGGCCCGCACAATTACACATGAAGTAGCCCTATCCCAGGCGCTGCTGGTGCGGCCTGTCCCATAGGCCCGCACTATTACACATGAAGCAGCCCTGTCCCATAGGCCCGCACTATTACACATAAAGCAGCCCTATCAGGCGCTGCTGGTGTGGCCTATCCCATAGGCCCGCGCTATTACAATGTAAGCTCACTAAATCGACATTTTTAGTGTACAGCTTTACCTGTGAAGGGTTAAAACAATCCACAGCAACTTCTGCTAAACAACAAGGATTACATTGTCAGAGACATATAACAATAACTTTTTATGACTTTGCCTTTTGCTTTTAACTTTAAGAAAAACACTATAACATACATACATTTTATTATAAGGAGAAACCCTTTGTAGCCCGACTCAACTAAGTCCAAATAGGGCTGAATTAGTCCCATTTAATTCCTTGCCTGGGGACCAACGTCTGTGAGCCACTGACCCCACTGTCAGTTTAGATAGACCAAGCGTGGACCCATTGGGTCTCCATCCCCAATGCAATATTCCCCCAGTAGCATTCACCTATTCCAATCTACCTGGTCCTTTGCAGAAACTGGAGAATTATGGGAGATACACATTAATGTGCCTTGTTCATCCACTTTGCTCCAGGTTGTAGGTTTTAAAATACTAGGTATTTGTTATGGTTCAGTTCCCTTCATTAGGTTTTAAAATAAACCAAACGTGGACCCGTAGGGTCCTGTTCCCCCAACGCAATATTCCGCCAAACTGCATGTGCGGCTCATGGGCCCGCACTGCACAGTCACGACTGCCGCGTTCAAAGTTTGCTGTGGAGTTTGAGAGGGGGGGGGGGAGAGGGAGGGAGGGAGAGAGTGTCAGTTCCGATACTGACAAACAAAGTAAGGTGTCTGACGTTGTAGAATTCTATATAGAAATAAGTGCAAGGGACTTCCAGCGGCGCTATGGAGTAGGGCAGACTCGCGCCATTTAACTCCGTGAAAAATTGTGTGAAAACGGGGGGAAAATCAGGACTTACCTGCACTACAACGGTACCGGCTGCTCGCAGTAAGTTTGTGGCATCATCAGGCGCGCGACAACACACAAGAAGAATTAAGAAGTTTCCTCGCTCAAGAAATCTCAAACGTAATGGAAGAATTGAAAAAACTTAACAGAACTTCAAGGAAGAATTGAAAACTTTAAAAAAAAAAATTCAAGAAGATGTCGTATCTTCTGTACATGAAGTACTGGATTCATGGAAGTTGGTCATGGAAGAAAATCTAAATCAAAAGATTGAAGAGGTAAATGTTAAATTGAATTTGATGGAATCCAGATTTAATTCAAAGTTGGTCCCCATCTCTCAGGCACTAGAACAACAACATAAAACTGTATTGAATTAGAGGAAATTGCTGAAAAAAGCTTTAAAACTACAAGTAAGCTTCTCTTCGAGAACAAGCGTTTATCAGACTTATTGCTTAAAATAACTGAAAAATGTATTGACTTGGAGGGACGACAGACACACCAGAATCTAAGAATTATGGGCATTCGGGAAGGCAGAGAGGGGAACCGTGACCCCCGTGAATTTGCTGCAGTTCTATTGAAGAAAGTTTTAAATCTGGATCAAGCACCTTTACTTGCTCGGGCACATAGAGCATTGAGACGCCGCCCAAGGGCGGAGGCCCCCCCAAGACAACAGATAGTGAAGGTGCAATATGATCATGTTTTGGATGATATGATGAAGAAAATCGTTCGCAGCAGAAATCTCAAATTTGAAGGAGACAAAATCAGTATATTTCGATATTACCCTGTGGAGGTCGCCAAGAAAAGAGCATTGTTTACAGACACAAGAAGAATACTTAAGAATATAAAAAACCTGAGATATGGACTGATGTACCCCGCAACATTGAGAATCGCCTACGACAAGAAAGAATATTTCTTCACCAAGTATACAGAGGCCCTTGAATTTGCAAAGAACATCGAGAACACTGAGAACACTGAGAGTGAGAAAGATGAATAACACTTAACACTTAATATACACCTGATGATACTGGATATTGTTACTTCACTGAGAAGAAATTGAACTTTAAATTGCTATACTCAAGGACTGTCTTGAATTTTGAATGAAATTGAATAGTTATCTTGTTATTGTTATATAATATTTTATATTTTAGGACTAATTATTACTAATTACTACTAATCATAATTATTTATTATTATTAATTATTGTTAACTGGATCAACTTAGAAATAGTTAAAAGGATGAATTATAAGTTATGTGTGATTCAGGCAATTAATTAAAAAAACAAAAAATTGAGGTTCACTCCTTGATACTTTTGACTAATCGTGGACTAATATTTTTGCTATATGAGACTAATATTTTACTTACTTTGAGACTAATAATTATTCCACTAGTGGAGTATAACCATTCCCCCCCCCCCCCACCGTATATTGTACCAATTATAGATGTAGTTTTTTTCTTTCTTTTACACTTTACTAATACAACACTCTCTTATTTTTTTCTATGTTATATTATAATCATTATAATAATTATTTTGAATGGAATTATAAGTATTATTTAAGGAGATATGACCGAGAAGAAAACCTACAAGATCTAAAATTCATCTACCTGAGGTTCGGGTGTAAGGTATGGTTTAACGTGCTGAACCATCTGCTCTATTATAGACCACCTTAATCATAAGATGCAAGACGTAAATGTGAAAACTGGGGGTGAAGGAATTACATTCTGTAGTTGGAATGTTAAGGGAATTAATGAACCCATTAAGAGAGGCAAAGTATTAGATCATTTAAAATCGCTTAAAACAGATATAATATTCCTCCAGGAGATTCATGTTAAAATGGAAGCTCAACATAGACGGAAAGCAAAATGGATTGCTCAGACGTATCATTCTTCATTCACACATAAATCTAGACGGGGTTGCAAAATTAATCCGTAAAGGTATACCTTTTAAACATATATCAACTATAGAAGATATTGACGGCAGATATATTGTAGTAGTAGGCGAGTTATACTCAAAAATAGTGACTCTCCTTAATGTATATGGACCATTGTTCTTCAAGAGAATACTTAATACTATTCCGGAATGCACACAAAATAATTTAATAATTGGTGGAGACTTAAACTGTACACTAGATTCTTATTTAGACAGATCATCAACTCAAAGAAAATTAAAATCTCAGTCAACTGAATTTTTAAACTCGTATATTAACACTACCAACATTAAGGATGTCTGGAGAATTGAAAATCCATCCGGACGAGAATATTCATTTTATTCACCGGTGCATAAAACATATTCAAGGATAGACTATTTCTTAGTAGATTCTAAACTTATTCCATTCACGTACAACTCGCAATATCATAACATTATAATTTCGGACCATGCTCCATTAATGTTTATGATTAAACTAAACGGAATGGACAAGAAACAGACACAATGGAGACTTAATCCTCAAATTTTAAATGAAAAGGTATGTTGTGAATATCTTGTAAAACAGATTAATATGTTTTTCGAGGTCAATGACCATCCTGAAATTTCAGCTTACCTTCTTTGGGAAATATTTAAAGCATTTACACGAGGAGTATTAATCTCCTCCCAGGCATTTCTTAATAAAGAGAATAGGGCTAAACAACAGACATTGGAAATGGAAATAAGGCAATTAGACATAGAAAATGCAGTAGCACCTTCATTAGCAAAATATAATAGAATTGCAGCACTGAAATACAAGTTAAATAAAATATACTCTGACCAAGTAATAAAACTTTATCAACATACAAACAATTAAATTTTGAATTCGGTGATGAACCACAAAAACTATTAGCACGTCAGCTTCATAAATTGGACGGGGAAAAAACGATTCATAAGATTAGATCAGATAAGGGAGAAATATTAACACTCCCAAAAGATATTACTGACAGATTTTCACAATACTATCAATATTTTTATTCAACTTCATAAAGAAATGTGTGGAGGACTGCATCCCTACAAAAACCTTCTGAGTGTTTCCCAATCAGAAACCTTGGATGAACTGTGAGATCCGCACTCTTCTGAAGACCAGACACCGGGCATTCATGTCTGATGACACAGTGGTCTATAAGAAGTCCAGATACGACCTTGGTAAGGCCATCAAAAAGGCCAAAAGGGAGTTCTGCTCCAAGCTGGAGGATCAGACAGATGTTCGGCAGCTTTGGCAGGGACTGAATGCAATCACCTCTTACAAGGCGAAACCAGGAGGCAGCTCGGATGTCGGCGATACATCACTCCCTGATGAGCTCAATGCATTTTACGCACGCTTTGATAGGGAGAACACCGATGTGCCTTCCCGAGCCCCTATTCGCTGTGATGGTATTTCAGTCTCAGTCACAGAGGCCGACGTCAGGAAATCCTTCAGAGGGGTGAACCCTCGAAAAGCGTCTGGACCTGATGGCATACCTGGTCGTGTCCTAAAAACCTGTGCAGACCAACTGGCTGGAGTTTTTACCGACATTTTCAACCTGTCACTTCTGAGGTCTGAGGTTCCCACCTGCTTCAAAAGGGCATCAATAATACTGGTGCCCAAGAAGAGCAAGGTGACGTGCCTCAATGACTATCGACCTGTGGCACTAGCGCCTGTGGTGATGAAGTGCTTCGAGAGGTTGATCATGGCGCAAATCAACTCCTACCTCGACAAAAACCTGGACCCACTGCAGTTCACTTACCGCCACAACAGATCGACGGTGGACGCGATCTCGCTGGCCCTCCACTCCGCTCTGGACCACTTGGACAACAAAAATTCATATGTCGGGCTGCTATTTATTGACTACAGCTCGGCATTTAACACAATCATCCCCTCCAAGCTGGTTACCAAACTCTCAGAACTGGGTCTTTGCGCATCCCTCTGCAATTGGATCCTCGACTTCCTCATCCACAGACCACAGTCTGTTCGTATTGGTGGAAATGTGTCAGACTCGATAACAATCAGCATGGGAGCACCTCAGGGCTGCATGCTCAGCCCCTGCTATACTCACTCTATACTCATGACTGCGTATCCGGTCATAGTGCGAACTCCATCATCAAGTTCGCTGACGACACCACTGTTGTGGGACGTATCACTGATGGGGATGAGTCCGAGTATAGAAGAGAGATCGAGCGACTGTCCATATGGTGCCAGCACAACAACCTGGCCCTCAACACCAGCAAAACCAAGGAACTGATTGTGGACTTTGGAAAGAGTAGGATGGGGACCCACAGTCCTGTTTATATCAACGGGTCGATGGTTGAAAGGGTCAAGAGCTTCAAATTCCTGGGCGTGCACATCTGTGAAGATCTTTCCTGGTCCGAGAACACAGATGCAATTATTAAGAAAGCTCATCAGCGCCTCTACTTCCTGAGAAGATTACGGAGAGTTGGTCTGTCAAGGAGGACTCTCTCTAACTTCTACAGGTGTACAGTAGAGAGCTTGCTGACTGGTTGCATCGTGGCTTGGTTCGGCAACTTGAGCGCCCTGGAGAGGAATAGACTCCAAAAAGTAGTAAACACTGCCCAGTCCATCATCGGCTCTTCCTTCCTTCCATCGAGGGGATTTATCACAGTCGCTGCCTCAAAAAGGCTGGCAGCATCATCAAGGACACACACCACCCTAGCCATGCACTCATCTCCCTGCTACCTTCGGGTAGAAGGTACAGGAGCCTGAAGACTGCAACAACCCGGTTTAGGAATAGCTACTTCCCCACAGCCATCAGGCTATTAAACCTGGCTCGGAACTCTGAACATTAATATCCCTCCATCTGTTTTTTGCACTTTATTAATTTATTAAGTCATGGGTGTATTTATGTATAGAATTGTAGTCAATGCCTTCTATGTTCTGTTGTGCTATGCAAATAAATATTTTCATTGTCCTGTCAGGGACACATGACAATAAACTCTTTTGACTTTGACTTTGACTTTGATAAGGGAGAAATATTAACACTCCCAAAAGATATTACTGACAGATTTTCACAATACTATCAATATTTTTATTCCACTAAAGTGACAGAACAATCAACAGGAATGGAAGCATTTTTACAGAAATGTAACCTTAAAGGTTAGCAAAAGATTTGCAAGAGCAAGAACTATTAGGTGCTGAAATAACGATAAAAGATATCGAAGAGTCAATTAGATCTTTAGAAAATGGAAAGGCCGCAGGCCCTGATGGCCTAAGCTCCGAATTTTATAAAAAAATTTATGATCTGATTTCTCCACGCTTACAAACACTGTATAAACACGTTTATACTCAACAGAAACTTCCAAAAACTTTAAACGAATCTACAATAATACTTATACCCAAAACTGATAAGGATCTGGAAGACCCGGCCTCGTATAGAGCAATAGCTCTCTTAAATACTGATCAGAAAATATTAACTAAAATCCCATCTCATAGAGGTGAAGGGGGAAGAAAAACTGTCGAGTTGGTAGACTCCTTTTGCGAGATGTTTATAATAAAGTAACTGGCTTTTCTTCTTTCTTTCTCTTTCTTTCCCTTTTTCTTTTTATTCCTCTCCAGGGTCTATCTCTTAATCTCTGGTCTCTAACTCTTCAAGGGTTTCCTTTCCCTCTGTCACGCTTTTGCACTTTCACATCTCTTGTTCACTCTTCTACTTTCTTTGCTGTTATTTCTCTCTCTTTTCTGTTTTCTAAAGCCTTAAAAAAAATAAGGGGTACAATGACTGTAATACAATATAAGGGATGTACACTGATGTAACTTACGGTACCTCTAATAAATAAAGATATTTAAAAACATTTTTTTTTTTTTAAATTTAAACAAAATGATTTTTTTGCCGCAATTATTGTACTTATTCCAGTCAATCCCAATATATATTCCAAAATCGTTTTTAAAAAAAAGTCGATTCCACTGTTACAAGTTTCATTTGGGATTATAAGAATCATAGAACAAGTAAAAAACATTTATGTAAATCAAAGATTAATGGAGGTTTAGCTCTACCAAATTTTCTGTTTTATTTTTGGGCAGTCCATATTAAAAACATGAATTTCTGGCTGGAAGAAATGGATCAACAACCAGACTGGTTAAGGATGGAAAAGGAGGACTGTTTATCTTTTGAAATCGGTTTGTTTATGTTTGCACCGATAAAATTGCACAAAAAAACCTATAGGAAAAACCCTATAATACATCTGGAAACAATTAAAAAAGGCTTTAAAATTGGATAATATACCACTCTGTCTCCCTATTGTAAACAATCCCTTATTCAAACCCTCTATGCTGGATAAAGGTTTCACACAATGGAAAAATTATGGAATTAAAAAGATGGGACATCTTTATAAGAAAGGCACTTTTCTTTTATTACAGGAGTTACAACAGATTTATGGATTACATTCAAATAATATTTTTCGATATCTATAACTCAGAGATTATGTTAAATCAAATACACAAGATTATAGGAGTAGGGAACCAGAAATCCTTGATGAATGTTTGAATAAGCATCCTAATACAGAAAAACTAACAACTTATATTTATAATATCCTTTTAGATAGCGAGGTCCCATCGACGGAATAACATAGACATACATGAATGAAATGAATTAAGCCAACCCATAACGAAAGATATTTGGGACAAAAGTTTACAATATATACATCAATGCTCGTTAAATGCCAGACATGCTTTAATACAATTTAAAGTATTACACAGATTACATTACTCTAAAGTAAAACTGAATAGAATCTTTCCACATGTCTCTCCTACCTTCGATAAATGTCAGCATCTAGAGGCTAACTTAACACATACTTTTGCAAATTGTATAAAAATTAAAAATTTCTGGATTGATATTTTTAGAATAGCTACTGAAGTTATTAATACTAAACTGGATCCGGACTCAAAACTAATGATACTTGGAATATCAGAACAAAGTTTAACACTTACAACAAGCCAAAGAAATTTCCTAGATTACAGTATAATAATTGGGAAGAAATTAATATTAAAATTTTGGAAAGGTCCTATAACTCCCACAATTAAAATGTGGATTATGGAAATGTCGGAGACCCTACACCTGGAAAGAATCAGATTTGCCTTAATGGACAAACAAGAGCTTTTTGTTAGAATATGGTCTTCATTCATTGATTATTTGAAAGGGGAGATTGATTCGGCAGGGGAACCTAACTGAAACTTGGACTCGGGATCAGATGAAAAGTTATATTCTATATTCCTTGATCTTATCTCCAATTATGTATTAATGGTAAATTATTCCATTCCTTATAATTTTTTTTCTCTCTTTTTTATTATTCTTAATCTATAAAAAAAAACTATTAGAGGCAGTATGATTCAATTGATAATATTAATAATGTATGATTGAAGTACACAAAATGTTTCTACCATAATATGTGTTTGCCAATTTATTGTTTACCTCTAATAAAAATATATTTAAAAAAAGAAAAGAAATAAGTGCAAGGTCTTGCATTTTGGTTAGTCTAACCAGGGCAGGACCTACAGAGTGAATGGCATGCCTGTGGGGAGTGTTCCAAAGCAGAGGGATCTCGGAGTGCATGTACATTGTTCCTTCAAAGTGCCATTGCAGGTAGATAGGTGGTCAAGAAGACTTTTGGCACATTGGACTTCATTAGTCAGAGTATTGAGTAGAGAAGTTGGGAGGTGATGTTGCAGTAGTACAAGACAATGGTGAGGCCATGTTTGGAGTGTTGTGTTCAGTTTTGGGTTAGAGGTCCTAGCTGTAGGGGTAGATTGAGCAGGCTAGGGCTTTACTCCATGGAGTGCAGGGGGATGAGGAGTGATCTTATAGAGATGTTATAAGATCATGAGGGGATTCAATAGGGTAAATGCACAGAATCTTTTATCCAGAGTAGGAAAACAAGAACCAGAGGATAGATTTAAGGTGAGGGGGGAGAGAGAGGTTTAATAGTAACTGGACCAAGTGCAGACTGGTCTGCTCCGCTGACGCAAGATTTCACCACACACCCGTTTCCCCAACTACGCAGGCCCAGCTCATTTCTCCTCATCTCCCAGCACTCCCTCTTCCTCTTCATCCTCCCTCTTCAATCCTTAGAGAGGGAGGAGGAGTAGAGTGGGGGGGTGTAGAGAGGGAGGGGATGTAGAGAGGGAGGGGGGTAGAGATGGAGAGGGAAGAGGGTAGAGAGGGAGGGGGTAGAGAGGGATGGGAGGGGGTAGAGAGGGAGAGAGGCAGAGAGAGGGGGCCAAGAGAGACAGGGAGGCGGGTAGAGGGAGAAGGAGGGGTTTAGAGTTGAGGGGAGGGAGGGTAGAGAGTGAGGGCGAGGGAGGGGGATAGAGAGCGTAGGAGTGAGGGTATATAGGGAGGGGGCATCTCCCTCCTCCACCCCACCCCATCTCCCTCCTCCTCAATTCCCTCGTCCCCTCACTCCCATTCCCTGCCCCAGGACCTACCCAGGTCGTAGAACTCCGCCAGGGCCTGGAACTCGGCCTGGTTCTCGTACTTGACCCGGCCTTGGCTGTAGACCCAGGCTCGTCCTTGGTTCCAGCAGCAGCCTCCAGCCGTCTGCTCGGCCGCCGCCTGGGCTCCAGTGCAGGTTCCGACCTCACCGTCCCTGACCCTGGACCCAGGCTCGTCCTTGGTTCCACCAGCCGCTTCTCCCTCGGCCCCGGTCACGGCCCCATCCTAAGCCCCGGGCTCGGCCCTCATTCCAGCTCCAGGCTGGACTCCAGCCCAGGCCCAGGCCCAGAGGCCGGGCTCGGCTTGCGGCAGCAGCCTCCCCACCAGGCAGCCGGCAGCCGCCGCCACTCTTCGTTCACCGCGAGCACTGGAAGGCCCCACCCTCGCGGAGTGTCCCGTCTTGCCTTCCGAGTGCATTGTGATGTCACTCGGCGCCGGATCGCGAGCACTGGAGTGCCCCACCCTCCCGGAGTGTCCCGTCCTGTCTTGCGAGTGCATTGTGACGTCAGTCGGTTTTGTTTTTCTGAAAATGGGTCAGTTTACAGATACAGATCAGATACAGATAGATTTTATTTGTCACATGTGGCAATTGGCACAGTGAAATGAAGTCACCATACAGCCAAAAATAAAGAACACAACACAGAGTAGACAGAAATTCAACATAAAACATCCCCTCACAGCAGGATCAAAATTTCCCACCGTGAAGGAAGGCTCCAAAGTCAGTCTCTTCCCGATGCTCCCCAATGTTCACCCATGGTCGGGGCCTCCCCCAGCCCTCCGTTGTCGCCGCTCCGGGTGGCCCGATGTTCAGGCCCGCTCCCCGGAGTGATGTAAGTCCGACGTCGGGGCTGGGGGACGTCCTCAGCGGCCTGGACCCTGAGGCGGCCCCCTCCAACCGGCGTCTGCGGCTCCCAAAGTCCGCAGGGCGCGCCGGGTGGACTTGCAATGCTGGAGGCCCTCGGCAAAGGGCCCCAGGACTCCACGAAGTTGTTCAGCGCCGCCCGCGTTGGAAGCTCTCCAAACCAGAGCTCCACGATGTTGGAGCAGCGGCCCAACGCTCCGGAGCTCCAACGGCGACCCAGGTAGGTATCGCCCGCTCCGCGGTGACTCCAGCGCCGCCACCGCTGTTGCAGCTCTGGTCTGGTTCCCGGTCCCCGGCAGGAAAGGCCGCTCCGATCCAGGAGGTAGGCCGCGAGGTGGGGGGCGAGGACGCGACTCGGAGAAATAGTCGCGTCCCCGCCAGGAAGCGACTGGGAAACAGTTTCCCCCTTACCCTGCCCCCCTCCCCCACATATAAAAGTCAAAGATTCCCCAAAAAAACAGACTTTAAACTGACTTTGGGCTGTTTTTAAAATTTCAAGGATTTCAAAGTTCAGAAATATGTGGAAATGCGACGGGAAGATGTTTATCACCTCCAGGGGAAAATGTGAGTAGGATGTGAAAATGGTAAGGCTGTGGCCTAGCATTTGGAAGAAAATAGGAATTAACCAAATTGTGCTCAGATGACACACGCACACGCACACGTATACATACACACAAACAAAAGAAGAGTTTTAGTAATATAGATGTGAGGGGCAACTTTTTTATACAAAAGGTGGTGGATATATGGAATGGGCCACCAGAGGAGGTAGTTGCAGCAGGTACTATTACAATGTTTAAAAAACATTTGCAAAGGTACATGGATAGAATAGGTTTTGAAGGATATGGGCCAAATGCAGGCACTTGGGATTCGTGTAGGGGATGTTACTTGGCTGGGGCAAGTTGGGCTGATGGGCCTGTTTCCATGCTGTATAACTCCTATGATTCTGAGATAGATAAGTCCTCCTACTCTGAGTGGAATGGAATATTAAAATAGCAGCCAACAGGAAGCTATTAGTTATCCTTGTGGACTGATCACAAATGCAACGCTAAGGAAACCATATTATGAACACTGAATGAAGAGATGGGATGAAGTATATGTAAAATGCTGCTTCATTTGATAGGACTGTTTGGGTCCCTCGATGGTGGTAAGGAAAAGATAAAAGGACAGGATTGATGCCTCGTGCTACCATCACAGAGCACAAATTTTCCATAAAATAATGCCAGGATTCTTACTTCCTTTCCCCGAGGTTCATTCATGGATAAATCATTACTTGTGTAAAGCTAGATTTCTTGGTATGAATTGTAAATGTTCTCTTGAATAGTAGGAAGCTCACCACCACATTAATATAAATGTGGTCAAATAAAACTTTGATTGTTGTTAAAATAATGAGAGATTTCTTTCCAATAAAACTGATGAGCAGTTCAACGGATTTGCAGCTACTATTTTAATTGGAAATCCATGCATGTAAACTATTTTGAAATGATGAATAAAAGAGATGGCTACACTGCAAGAGTCAAACCCATCAAATAATATTGTTTTGACCGGTAAGATTTTGCATATTAGGCATTATTTATTATTAATATTAGACATATTTCTTGCACTACCATGCACAGTTTCCCTCGTCATGTTAACATATCTAGTATCCAAATTTTCAGTAATCAAGCCTTCCATCACTCTGCAGCAATCCCAACTTGATAATCAAACCCAAGCGAGGTGCCGTGGTAGTCTGGCACGCTGACCTCAACTGGGCTGAGGCCAGGCGACAACTCTCAGACACCTCCTACTTATCCTTGGACCATGGCCCCGCAGACGAGCACCAGAACGTAACATCACAGACAATAAACAATAGGTGCAGGAGTAGGCCATTCGGCCCTTCAAGCCAGCATTGCCATTCAATGTGATCATGGTTGATCATCCACAATCAATACCCCGTTCCTGCCTTCACCCCACGTCCCCTGACTCCACTATCTTCAAGAGCCCTATCTAGCTCTCTCTTGAAAGTATCCAGAGAACCAGCCTCCACCGCCCTCTGAGGCAGAGAATTCCACAGACTCACAACTCTCTGTGTGAAAAAGTGTTTCCTCATCTCCGTTCTAAATGGCTTACCCCTTATTCTTAAACTGTGGCCCCTGGTTCTGGACTCCCCCAACATCAGGAACATGTTTCCTGCCTCTAGCGTGTCCAAACCCTTAATAATCTTATGTTTTAATAAGATGTCCAGAAGTAGACTGGCCCTATCCCCGAACTCTACCTCTGCTACATTGATGACTGCATCGGTGCTACCTCATGCACACATGGAGAACTCACTGACTTCATAAACTTCACAACCAATTTCCATCCTGCACTCAAATTCACTTGGACTATCTCCAACATCTCATTACCCTTTCTAGATCTCACCGTCTCCATCACAGGAGACAGACTATTGACTGCCATCTACTACAAACCCACTGACTCCCATAGCTATCTAGACTACATTTCTTCCAATCCTGCTTTCTGTAAAGACTCTATCTACCCCCAATTCATCCATCTACACCTGCATCTGCACTCAGGATGAGGTTTTCCATACCAGGGCATCGGAGATGTCCTCATTCTTTATGAAACAGGGATTCCCCTCTTCCATTATAGATGAGGCTCTCACTCGGGTCTCCTCGGTATCCCGCAGCTCCGCTCTTGCTCTCCCTCCCCCATTCATAACAAGGACAGAGTCCCCTTTGTCCTCACCTTCCACCCCATCAACCGTCGCATACAGCAAATAATCCTCCAACATTTTCGCCACCTCCAAGGGATCCCACTACTGGCCACATCTTCCCATCTCCCCCCCCTTTCTGCTTTCGGCAGAGACCATTCCCTCTGGAACTCCCTGGTCAACTCGTCCCTTCCCACCCAAAACACCCCCTTCCCAGGTACTTTCCCCTGCAGCCGCAGGAGATGCAACACCTGTCCTTTTACCTCCCCCCCTCGACTCCATCCAAGGACCCCGACAATCTTTTCAGGTGAGGCAGAGGTTCACTTGCACCTCCTCCAACCTCATCTACTGCATCCGCATTTCCAAGTGTCAACTCCTGCACAAGCAATCGTTTCATTGAACACCTCCACTCAGTCCGCCTTAACATACCTGATCTCCCGGTTGCTCAGCACTTTAACTCCCCCTCCCATTCCCAATCTGACCTTTCTGTCCTGGGCCGCCTCCATTTTCAGAGTGAGGCCCAGTGCAAATTGAGGAACAGCATCTCATATTTCGCTTGGGTAGCTTACACCCCAGCAGTATAAACATTCACTTCTCTAACTTCAAATAGCCCTTGCTTTCTCACTCCATCCCCTCCCCTACTCAGTTCTCCCACCAGTCTTACTGTCTCCTACTACATTCTATCTCTGTCCCCGACATCAGTCCAAAGAAGGGTCTCAACCTGAAACGTCACCCATTCCTTCTCTCCAGAGATGCTGCATAGGGCCAGTCTACTTCTGTTCCGCTGAGCTAATCCAGCATTTTGTGTCTACCTTTGTGTCTACCTTCGATTTAAACCAGCATCTGCAATTCTTTCCTACACTTTTTAGTAATTAATTTGTCTGTGTGTGCTAACAACTGTGTGTGCTAACAATATGAAATGTAAATTACAATTTGATGGAAATCCTGCCATTCACCCACTTGTCTTGGCTGCGTACAATTGCCTCTTGCTAGTTATTTTCTCGTCATACAATCCTGCTATTTTTTCCATCCTTTGATTCCTTCCTCCAAGCCAATTTCAAATCCAATTGGCTAGCTTGCCATGGTTTTTTAGTAAAATATATGTATATATATATTAGGAAATATTTCTCCTTCCTTCATTTCCTTCTCTGAAGACTCTAGTTAACCTCCAGTGCCTTATTTAATTGATGATTATTATATGACTTGCAGACTTCATTTTGTCTGTAAGCTGACAACACAGCAGTAACAGGCATCATAACGGAGTTGAAACTTTACCTTATCCCATTCCCTATACTTTCCTGTAAGATATGCAACATTGCAAACAGAAGTAGAAACCTGGCACAACTTACTTTGACTTTTCTAGTTTTGTAAATTTGCCAAGAATATTGGGACCAATATTATAATTTCTACAGCCTACTTAGAATTGATCAAGTTTGAAGTTGGCATTTTTCTGCTCTGTTCATTTTTGTGCAACTTATGGACCATTTGGTGAACAATTGGGGGAAACATTTTCAGGTTTTAAATTTCTAACTCTTAACTAAATTTATAATCTTTGTATAGGAAATGATAACACTTTAAGGATAATCTAAATTGCAACTTGTGAAATAATGCTTTTAATCTTGGTGCAAATGATATATGTTTAAATTGATAAATCTTGCTTATCTACTACTCCTGTTGTCAAGAATTGCCATTCTGCCATTTCCCAACATATTTTGATGTCCAGAAGCAACCAAGACCAACTACTAGTGTGGTTTGAGTGGTGGCAGGACGTCGGGCAGAAGAAGAATGCCTGTCCAGCATAATGCATTTGAAATATTTGATACCCAGCAAAACCCTATCTTTGGCTATACAAGAAGTCAATGGTAGTTTTAAAAATGGTTAAGAACCTCAGATAATGAAGTATTCAAAAGCCAAAGTCAATAATCACAAATAAAACATATAAATAAATTAAAACATTGAACAGAACTTAAATAATTAAAGACAGGTAACCTTTCCCTTTGCCTCTGTGGCCTTACGATACCCATTGCAGATCCAAGAGACAGTTGGGGAAACCAGTAGCAGGAGTGTGCTCTGTCACAAAACATTATGTGGAATTCAACAGTAGAGTAAACAGACAGATCCAGAAATGTAAATCTATCCAAATCTGTCATTTCCATGTTCGATGGCACATGTGCAAAAGTCTTGGACCTGCTGTATTTTTCAGATGGCTAAACATTGGAGGTTTTGAACTGCACCCCTGGCATTAACCAGTGAGATCTGGCCCAGTGTATGCAAGTAGCAAAGTGAACGATCTGCATTTACTTATTAAGATTAATGAATCACAGAGAATTTAATGAATCTGTAATAACACAACATATAAATTTTGTGATAGACATTTAAATTACAAGATTAGGCTTGTCTTTATTAGCATTTGCTAAATTGATGATTGAATTAGCTTATTAAAATTCTTATTTATAATTAAGTCAGTAACAGAAACAGAAAGAGGCAGAAGCAGAAGGATGTGAAAATACACTGTTGCCCTCTCCTGGTAGAAAGGTTTAACATAAAGTGCTTCATTTAATAGCGCATTTACTACTGAATTTGCCTTTTATTAAAATGTATTTGTGATTTTGGGTAGATTCAGATAAAATTCATTTACTTCTGCAACATAATAGATCAGTGGAAAACATGTAATAATGAAAGTAGATTTTATGTGTCCTATGAGTACTGCTTATTGAATTCCAAATTAGTTCACGTCTATCATTCAAGGAAAATTACAGAAATGGGAAATTCAATATTGCAAATTTTACATGACATTGAAAAATTGCATTGAAACATACTTACCCTGTATGGTAGAACAATGGCGAAGTACCAGCGATATCCTCCTTAAAGGTCAGTTTGTTTCTGACCTTTTGTACCTGTGTATTATAAGATGTTAGTCATGGGCCTGTCCCACTTAGGCAACTTTTTAGGCAACTGCAGGAGACTATGCAGTCGCCACATGTTCGTGGGGGGTTGCCGGGTAGTCGTCTTCATGGTCATGAGGAGTTCCTGCATTCTGGGAACTAGGCCTCATTATGGTTGCCGCAAATTTTTCAACATGTTGAAAAATTAGTGGCGACCAGAATTAAGCCGCCATAGAAAGTAGCAAGAATTCTCGTGCCGTAGGTGGGTTACCAGGAGGTCCTAGTGGGCTGCCAGGAGGTCGAAGGTTCTCGTAGGTTGTAGCCTGTATTCCTGACCAGTGAATTTCATTGGCTCATTGGGGAAAAAAACGTAAGCAGTAGTTTTCAGAACCAAGGAAACCGACCGGTATTGTTAATGTCCGCCGAGCTTCACAGTCGTGCATCTCTAGCTTCTTAAAAGTTGTCTCCACTCCTTCTCCCCCTCTCCCCCCTCTTTTAAAGAACTTACATGACCCTTCCCATGCACTGTGCTTTCACCATCTTAATTAGAGCGCCAACCTTCCTGTTCATCGCGGTGTGTGTCTGTATCACATTGACTTTGCACCGTGTGAATTTCACTCGGACAGCGCTCCTCCCGTTTGGACTGTCCCCCACCTGCATAACGGACTGGTGAAGGAAGCGATGTGTGTGTGTTCCACTCTGACAGTCACCGTTCCAGTCGCCTGAAAAATCGCCTAAGTGGGACAAGCCCATCAGAGATGAACTGGAGGTCCATATCCGACCATATTCTGCTGCTGAATTCACCTATTATTCCAGTGCGAAAAAAAACAGTTCTATGGCAGCTCTATTTGAGATCTCCGACCTTTATTAAAAAGGTATACATAGGTGAAGTGGTTTGTTTTTCTTTATTTTATGTACTAATTGATTAAAAAACTTTAACTTTTTATTGGTCATTGATATCTATTTGTACGGTTTTAATTGTCTGATTATTAGAGAGATTTAAAAATAAGTCATGGCATTTGACAAAATTGGCATAAGACCATTTTGAGATAGGGGCTCAGGACCTGCCACACAGGAGCTAGGTGATGTTCTTAGGCCCCTTTACTTTACAGAGACACTATCCAAGTTTCAAGGTCACTATTAACTGCAGGAAGACAAACAGTAAATGCATTCATGGCAAAAGTGTTAAAGGGAGATTGAAAGCAATATATCTGTGAACTACTTTATCAGTTAAAAGCAAAGTTCTGTTTGCACAATCTGAATTTTGTTTCTGAAATGATTTGTTATCTTTACATTGGTTTTGTTGTTTTCTTTTAAATGGATTTTTACATAACTATTTGACGTCTATTTTGTGGGCTTCTGAAAAATTGCCATAATCATGTTTTTAAAATGCTGAAGGATTATATTTAAAATAGAAATTAGGATTTTTGCTTGCTGCTTCAAAATATCTGATGTCCAAGTTTGATCCTCATTCTGTGCAGACCCAGTTATTGTTGGTATGAATTTCTCTGGGAGAACAAAATATGGTTTATAGGTACTGTGGACAGAGAGATAATCGATGATTATTGGGTTTGGTGTGATTTTGTCACAACGAATGAGTTGTCTGTCAATACTGATAGTTTAGATCAAACTAATGGTAGCCCATTTAAGAAAAATGTTCCATGTTTTGCATATTCCATGTTGGACAACTGGTAATGAATGAGACTTTGGCAATTAATTTTCCCTCTCTACAATCTTTGTACATTTAAACGAGATAGATGTTACTTTTACACTTTTCTCAATTATTTTTGATATAGTGGTATGCTGCATTCAGTTTTGTTAATACAGAAATTTCCATTGGAATTCATGCTAATACATCCAAATAAAAAGCTTACATATGGCTCGCATTGCCTATTAGCAAATCTTACCTTTTATCATTCATGTCGTAACTTTAACTGTCTTCTCACCATACCATGGATCTCCATCTCTAAATCTTTCTACTTTCCTCTCTTCCTTTGCAAAACTTTTGTAAACCATTTTTTCTGAATAAGATTTTATTTACCCATTCTAACGCTCTTACTATTTTTTGACTATTTTGCACAACAGTTGAAGACATCTATGCATGTTGTGTATTGTATCTATGGATGTCACAAAGCACATGTGAAGCATATTGATGACACCAGCGGCCCTAGGCCCACAGCCAGTGAGGAGAAGAAGGGCCAACACCAGCTCAAATCCACCGGGCCAACCGACAGCGCTGTACCGACGACACCAGCGGCCAGAGGCCCACAGCCAGCGCGGAGAAGAAGCGCCCACTCCAGCCCAACCCTGCTCCAATTACCGAGGAACCCGCTCCCCGATGGGCTGGGGACCGCCAGCAGCCGTTGGCCAACCCCCACCGATGCCGGCGAAAGCCGAGCACCAGCTATCAACGGGGATACACACAAAGCACTGCAACAACTCAGCTGCCTCCTCCCCGCGCCAGCCCTGCCCAACACCTCCGACCGCCTCTGGCCTCCCCCGGACTGGGACGGGACACCCGGGAGGGGACGGGGACGGCCCAACAGCTATTCAACAACGCCGGAGACCCGGGCCCGACCACGACCGACGAGCACGATCTCGCTCACTCATCAAAGCATAAAGCAATAAAAACGACAAAATTATCTTAGCTTTCAACAAAGGAACAATAAATACAACTAATTCATAGTTTGAAAGCAGTATTTTCTTACCCAGAAGAATCAAACCTGGAAAAAACGTATATGTACACAGGGTTACACAAAAAGCTGGAGAAACTCAGCGGGTGCAGCAGCATCTAAGGAGCGAAGGAGATAGGCGACATTTCGGGTCGAGACCCTTCTTCAGTCTGAAGAAGGGTCTCGACCCGAAACGTCGCCTATCTCCTTAGATGCTGCTGCACCTGCTGAGTTTCTCCAGCTTTTTGTGTAACCCTCGATTCTCCAGCATCTGCAGTTCCTTCTTTAACACGTATATGTACACAGCTCCACTGCTTTCTAGTAATGTTTATGCATAGTGACCTTTGCCCTGGGCATGCACAGTCGGATTGCCGAACTGGCGTATTTGACTTTATAGAATTTGTAAATAAATAGAAGGCCGCCAAGATAATTCTTTTTGGAGAAAAATCATGTCTGCAATTTATCCCATCAGATAAAGCATAAAAAGAAGTTTAATTTGACACCTAATTCACTTTCATATCTTCAGTATTAAAAAAGTTATGGCCATTTTCATACTCGGAAATTAGCATCTTGTTCCCTATTGCTTTTCCATTGACTTAACACAAAAGCTGTGATCAAGGACAGTCAAAAGCCCATAACTTTCTTAAAAATTAAGCGAACTGAAAGAAATGTTCAGTTATTGTAGATTGAAGTATTCTGAAACAAATATGAAACAATATTACTTGGATGACCTGAAATTAAAGCATATAATAGTTACCCAATTGTAGCTAATTACAAAATTCAATTACTAGATTTAAACATCTATCAATTTCTTGAGAATTGTTAAATAGACTAAGTGTCCAAATAACATTCACAAAATAATTCACATTACAACATGATTTTTAAATCTCATTGTCATTAATTAATAGGCCAAATGGAAGGAATTTAGTGTTTAATTTCCGTAAATGAATGGCCATTTAAATCATCTTGCGAGTGGGATTTTCTGGAATGCGATCAATTGGAACGTTGCGGTTGCCCATATCGGCAGGAAAAATACTGCCGGTTCTTATGGGGAATAAATCACCATCTCGTAACATGAAATTTTGATTAAAGGTATCCTAAGAAGCACCTTTTATTGAAAAAAGAAACTGTGTACCTTGCCTTGTCCCCTACGTGAGGTCCGTCCTGTTGTCGGCGTTGACGGCTTTAGAAGATGATTTTTAAATTACTACAGCAATTAAATTACCAAGCACAGTTTAAAAATCACTTCAGAGAACGGCAGTTGAAGCGATTTTCCTTCATCAACTAAATAGCCTGTTCAACATCGATTTGAATTGGCTTCCGAAATACCGCATTTTAAACCCGCCCCCCTCTCAAAGGTGCCAAAGTCGCGCACACGGGCAATGACAGAACTGCAACACCGCTCAAGGTAAGTTTTGTAACATACCTAATTTAAAGGATGAACAGACATATGTTTCAAACCATCAATCAATCAAACTATCATTTTAAGATTTACTGATCTATCTCAGAAAGAATGAAATCTGTGCTGCCAATTGTGGGATGCCTCCCTTTTGGTCCTTGCCACCTTTATTATCAGATGCTGAGAATGGGTCACTAGGCCATTTGCTTTTGCAATCCTTGGATTCCCCTTGTTAAAGCCCATCTTCTTCTTAAAAAGTGTAATCAGACTTGATTTGGCACAGCTGCAAAGAAGTCTCCATTCTAATCTGACAAATCCAGCAGTTGTATAACCCAGTGGTATGAATATTGATTTCTCCAACTTCAAATAACCCTCAAATCCCCTCTCTCTCCATTCCTCCCCCACCCTAGTCACCATATTAGTTTTATTGCCATCCTGGTGAGTTCCTCTGTCTGTATACTCGTTATCACCTATCCCACAGCCAACAATGGTCTATAGTGTGTCCCACAATGGTCTATAGTGTGTCCCACCTTGAAATCAAAGACTTCAGCATCAGGGCCAGATGAAGAGAGGCCCTAAGCTATTTCACTTTTGAGGCCCCCCCCCCCCCCAATCCCCCACCCCCACGACTAGAGGACCATGACTACCCGACAGTGACAGAGTGGCACTTTTAGATCCTACTGTATGTTGCCATTAAACAGTTGGTTTTAAAATACATATTGGATTCACCGCGGAGCGGGCGATGCCTTACCTCGAGTGTTGGGCCTGCTCTGGAGTGTTGGGCCTGCTGCTTCAATATCATGGAGCTGTGGTTTGCGGAGCTGCCAGCCTCGAGCCACGCTGATTTCAACATCCCTTTGCCGAGGTCTGCCAGCATGATTCTCCGCCCAGCTCAGCCTGTGGACTTCGGGAGCCGCAGTCTCCGGTAGGAAGTGGCCGATTCGGAAGTCCAAGCTGCTGAGAATGTTCTCCCGTGCTGAAGCAAAGCAAGAATTTCATTGTCCTATCAGGGACACATGACAATAAAATCACTTGACATGACTTGACTTGGATGGTGACCCCCAAATTCCATTGCACCAATTGGTGCATGTAACAATAAGTGTCTCTTGAATTGAATCTTGAGTATTAAGAAATAAAGTAACAACAAATATACTAAGAGAAAAAATGATTTTTTCTCAACTTCTTCATAGCAAAACATCCAGAAGTTCACCAAGATCTGTTTGTCTAAGTTTGTCACTCTCAATGCACAGAATGCTCAGTGCAGACAACCTATCTTGAGACATTGTGGACCTTAATTCATTTTCAATTCTTTTGAGTCTTGAAAAAGACCTCTCTCCCGAGCAGTTGGTGACTATTAAGCTAAGAAACAGCCGCAAGATTGCTTCCACATTAGGGAAGGCCATCTGAATTGTTTCCTTGTATATAATTTGACAAAGGTCTGTATGAGACAGAGAGTGCTCTTCTGTATGCCTATGGCTTTGTCTCACGTACGAGTGAAAGTGCAAAAGTTCATTAGTAAGTTTCAGGTCAACATCTTCTGTGTATGCTTCCATCAACAGTTCAACACCTTGCTGAATATCTTGCTTAGATGCGGTCACATTAGCAAGAAAGGAAAACTGTTGTGCAACTTCACTGTACACAGTACCTTTTCTTTTTAAATTGGTTTCAAGTGCATCTCGTATCGGAATAAAGGATTTTGTCCTAAACTTTTCTCTTGAAGAGAGTTTATCCAAAGCATCAGGACCAGGTGCACTTCCATCATTTCCTTGCCATTTCCTTACTCTTTGTCTCCCTGTGACAGTTCTGTACTTAACATCTGGCAAGGTGGCCTTTGCTTGTTGCTCAAGCTCATCAAAATATTCTCTAATTTTGCTTACAAATCCTGAAGTGAACTGTACAAACTTGCACAAGTACTCAATAACAGTTGGATTTCTGAATGGCTTTGTTAACCTTGTGGAAATGACCGAGTAGAAGGGTCCACAAATGCAGCATAACACAAATTCCAGTTCTTCCATTTTCTGCAAAAGATTGTTAGCTTGAAGCCTGGTATCACCCTTCACATTAACATCAGAGTACAAATGACTGAGGGCATCAGTGATAGCGCTGCAACTTTCTAAAATAGCTTCTGTGGCTTTTGCATGTGCCTCCCGTTGGGAACTATTTCTTAAAGAATTGTTCCTTATTGACAATTATATTGCAAAACATGATTCAAATCTGAATCAAATCTTCTGTTTTTGTTCTTTTTTGGAAAGTAAAGAAGTAAAAGTATAGATCTATAATCAATAGAGATAGTGATTAAATAATAATGATTATGAGTATATAAGGGAAAAAAATAAAATAAAATAAAACAATTTTTTTTTAATTATAAAAATAAACAAATAAGAAAAAAAAACAAAAAAACAATTATTATATAATAAAAAAATGAAGTATACATCTTAACAATGAATGGAACATAACAATACATAACAATATCTATAGAGACGTGTATACAAATCCCAAAATACATCTTTTCATCTAATCCTACACCAGGGTACTTATTGAGTTACAATGCTGAGCTCAGCTACCCCTTTAAATAATCAATGAATGGAGACCATATTTGTTAAAAAAGTTTGTATTTGTCCAATAGGACAAACCTAATTCTCTCCAAATGCAACGTCTACGACATTTCCACAGTCCACATTTTGATTGTGGGGGATAATGTTCCCTTCCAGAATTTTAATATTAATTTTTTTCCAATTATCAAACAGTAATCAAGAAAATTTCTTTGACTTACTGTTAATATTAGGCTTGAATCAGGAACTCCTAATATTATTAGCTTTAGATCGGGATCCAATTTAGTTTTAAGAACTTCAGAAATGATTCTAAAAATATCAGTCCAATAACTATTAAGTTTTATGCATGTTACAAAACTATGCGTTAAATTAGCTTCTAAATTCTAATATTTATCACAAATAGAAGAAATGTTAGGAAAAATTCTATTTAATTTATTTTTTGAATAATCTATGTAATTTAATGAGCAACGGTGTATACGTTGTAAACTTTCTTCCCAAGTGTCTTTCATTATAGATAAACCTATTTCATTTTCCCATATCTGTCGGTATGATTCTGTTATTGGGACTTCCCTATCCAAAAGAGTATTATATATGTACGCTATTAATTTTTCTGTATTTGGATGCTTGTTAAGGCATTCATCCAGTAATCCTGGTTCTCTATTCTTATAGTCTTGCATGTTTGACTTGATATAGTCTCTAATTTGTAAATACCTAAACAAGTTATTTGGGTGCAATTAATCTGAATCAAATCTGCTTGAAAAAGGCTAACATAGAAAACAAATCCCAGCCAAGTGAGCAACACAGACACTTGGCTGTCCTCTCGACACTTTCCTGAACACTGAATTACATGGTATTATATACTGTTGAGGCGGTTGATGTCCCGCCGGCTGTTTAAAATAAAATGGTCTAAAGCCGGAAGATGGCCATGAGGGGGTATCCAAGAGGAAGGGGCCCATTGGAGACGCGGAGGCGATGGAAGAAGACCTCCAAATCGCGACGGGCGCGGAACTCATTGAGGTGGGGACGGAGGGAGACAAATGTGAGGCCTCTGCTGAGGACAGACCGTTCGGTATCTGAGAAGGGGAGGTCAGGGGGGATAGTGAACACACGGCAGGGATGAGGGTTGGGGCCGGTGGAAGGCAGGTGAGTGGACTGAGGCCGAAGCAATGTCTGGTGGGGGGGGGTGATGGGTGGTCAGGGGGTAGGGGGTTATGAGGACTGTAATGTGGGTGGGGAAGAGCTGGATCACCTGGCTTGAAGGGAATGGGGAAGACCCAGTGGAACAGCCACTGAGGTTACCAGGGTTGGGGGGCCCTAGCACTAGGACCCAGCGCAGTCAAACTCAGGGGAGTTGGAGCCTGCAACGTGGAAACAGCGCCACCGATGGTAGGTTTTGTAACAACGCCACTATGTCAAAAGTTTTATGCACCTTGGTAGAGCGGGCCGAGGCCCCCCTTGATCTCGAGGCCCTAAACTTAAGCTTGTCTAGCTTATATGTAAATCCGGCCCTGATCAGCATGGATTGTTGAAAGGCAAACAATGTTTGACAAATGTAATAGATCTTCGTAATAGACAAAAAGTACAATAAACACAGAATATAAAGGTTTTCGGAAGGAATGCAAACCTTTGTTAAAAAAAATACAATTCAGTGCAATGGTGTGGGATATACCTGAGGTGTTTTCAATGTTGATTTTTTTCCTTGGTATATGCAGACAACTTAGACCAGGGCATCAGCAACAGAATCTCAACATTTGTAAGCAAGCAGTAAGGCAGACTTAAAAATTCCAGTAAGGGATTGATTGGTGAAATGCGCAGATGGGAGTGGCTAATGGGCCTGTCCCACTTAGGTGATTTTTTCAGTGACTGTCATAGTCGTAGCAGGATGCCGAAAAACCGGCGACTGGACCCCCCCTACGAAAATGTCTACAACAACCTACCACCTAGTCGACGTCAAGCTAAAGGGCCTGTCCCACTTTGGTGACGTTTAAGGCGAGTGCAGGAGACTGCGCTCACCACATGATCGCCACATGTTCGCTGGTGGTCTCTACTGAATCTCCTTCATGGTCGTGAGGGGTTCCCGCATTCTAGGAACTAGTCACGGCCTCATCATGTTTGCCGCAGATTTTTCGACATGTTGGTCGCCATGGAGAAAATCGATACTTTTGTAGTCGTAGGTGTAGTTATAGTGGGATCGTCATGTAGTTATAGGTAGTTGAGCTAGTCATAGGTAGTTTTAGCTAATCTCCTTTGCTGACCGGGCATTTTCATTGGCTCGCTGGGGGAAAAAAAACGTAAACCGAACTTCACAGCTGTGTACCTCTGGCTTATTAAAAGTTGTCTGGCTTCTTAAAAGTGTCTCCATTCCTTCTCCCCCCCCCTTCTTTACCCCCTCTCCCCCCACCCCTTCTCCCCCACCCTTCCCCCCACCCTCCCCCCCTTCTCCCTCCCCCTCCCCCACCTCTCCCCACCCCTCCTCCCCCCACTCTCCCCCCTCTCTCTCCCCCCTCTCTCCTTCTCTCCCCCCCTCCTCCCCCTTCTCCCCCCCTTCTCCCCCCCATTCTCCCCCCTTCTCCTCCCCCCACTTCTCCTCTATTCAGCCCTCACTGACATGCTCTGAGCTCCCCTCCCCATCTACCCCCCCAATCTATTCATCACCCTACCCACCTCACATTTATTCTCCTGCCATCCCCCATCCATCCTACACTGGTCCCCCAATTCATCCTGTACTGACCCCCCTTCCCATCCATCCTGCACTTCTCCCCCCATTCATACTGCACTGATCCTCCCATTCATCCCGTACTGACCCACCTTTGATTTACCCTGCACCAAACCCCCCATCCATCCTGTAGTGATCTACCCATTCATCTTTTACTGATCCCCCATTCATCCTGTACTGATCCCCTCATGCATCCTGTACTGATCCCCTCATTCATCCTGTACTGATCCCCCATTCATCCTATACTGCTCCCCTCATTCATCCTGTAGTGATCTCCCATTCATCCTGCACAGACCCTCCGATCCACACTGTCCTGACCCCCCCCATTCATCCTGTACTGATACCCCTCATTCATCCTGTGCTGATTCCCCCCCCCCCATCCACCCTGTACTGATCCCCCCAATCAAGAAGAATGGGGGGAACAGTCTGAAGAAGGGTCTCGACCCGAAACGTTGCCTATTTCCTTAGCTCCATTGATGCTGCCTCACCTGCTGAATTTCTCCAGCATTTTTGTCTACTCCCATTCATCCTGTACTGATGCCCCCCCATTCATCCTGTACTGATCCCCCCGCCATCCATCCCATACTGATCCCCCAATCACCACTGACATCCCCCGTGCTCTCCCCTCACAATTTTACATACTCCTACCAACACGTACTAATTCACCTTCCTCAATCCATCCATTCCGCACCGATTGCCTTCTCAACCCCCCTCCCCCCCCCCCCCCCATCTATCCACCCCGCACTGATTCACACACCCCCTCACCTTATTGTGATTCATTGTCTTCAGAGCGAACATTGACTATGTTTGATAACGGAATGCAATCAAATGTGTTTTAATTTCCAATGTTATTATTTGTTTTGACACCTTTAAACATATTACCAAAAGAACATTTGCTGCAGTTATGTCCTTTGGCCATCTCTTGTCAGTTAGTGTAATGTTTAACCTGTCAGATGGGTATAATCGGTTTTAACAGCTATTATCATAAAATGCCTTTAGAAATTTCCTTGCAACCTGTATATTTTGTTATGGATAAATTATGTGGGAAGCCAGAGTGTTTCTGTGCCAATAGCAATAACGACCCATGCTATGGCCATGTCATGGTAATTTTCGGTCCTTCACAGAAAACATGCTTGAATCAATCTGTAGTGTGCATGGTCCAGGATTTATTGACACAGGTTGATCATTTGCTGAATAGTCCAACCACATTTTTGTTTGGAAGTGGAAAGAACTAATAGAAATTGCATTAATTGCAATTTGTAAAAAGAGTTGAGATATTGTATTATAATTTTGCTGCATGTCATTGTGGTATATATCATGTCTTGATTGGTGAATATGTTTAGTTTGTGAGTTATTTGAAGCAGAAATAATATGTGAATGTAGACAAACGTGCTGGAGAAACTCAGCGGATGCGGCAGCATCTATGGAGCGAAGGAAATAGGCAACGTTTCGGGCCGAAACCCTTCTTCAGACTGATGGGTTTCGGCCTGAAACGTGGCCTACTTCCTTCGCTCCATAGATGCTGCTGCACCCGCTGAGTTTCCCCAGCACTTTTGTCTACCTTCGATTTTCCAGCATCTGCAATTCCTTCTTGAGCATAATATGTGAATGCTTCATTGAGCATAATTCCGACTGGTAACTACGCACTTCGTCCGAGCACATTATCGCACGCGTCATGCAAACCGTCTTAAATGACCACCTAAACTGTTATTTGGCAACCTAAAAAGTTGTCAAGGTTGCCCGGCTGGCAACAGAAAAAAAGTTAAGCGAGAGCCCTGGTGTGTGTGTGTGTTTTCCACTCTGACACTCGCCATTCCAGTTCCCGCTTTTTCAGCGAGTGCCGTGAACTTGACAGTCGACTGTAGTCCGCTGAAAAATCACCCAAGTGGGACAGGCCCTTAAGCCAAGCTACCGACAACCGGCAACCCATTAGGACGTCCACCTACGACCACACCTACAACAACCTACGTCCACCCGCAACAAGCTACGACAAGGTAAGACAATTCTGTCGCCGGTTGACGTAGGTAGTCACCAATGGAATTCACAGAAGTCAGCACCAGCGACAACCTACGTCATCCTGGCAACAACCTATGTCATCCTGGCGACTGTCACCGACTCGCCGAAAAGTTTTTGGCTTTCCAGAAAAAACAATCCAAGACTATCCAACTTCTCCCTGTACCTGTAATCTTCTACTCCATGCAGCATTTTCAGTCAAACCACCTCTGCACTCTCTCCAAAGTCACCACATCTTTCTTGTGATGGGGGAACCAGAACTGCAAACAATACTTCAAATGGGACTTAACCAAAGTACTATAGAGCTGCATCATCACTTTCTCACTCTTATATTCAATGACCTTGCAATGAAAGCAATCATACCATACACCTTATTTACCACCCTATCTACTTGTGCTGCTACCTTCAGTGAGCAACGAACTGTGACTCAAAGATCCCTTTCACATCAATGCTGTTAAGGGTCTTGATATTAAATGTATACTCTCTCCCTTCATTCTACCTCCCAAAGTGCATCACCTCACACGTGTTCGGGTTAAACTCCATCTGCCATTTCTCTACCCATTTCTGCAGCTGATCTATATTCTAATACCCAAGAATCTGCAGTATCTTGGGCCTATGTTGAAACATCAGAGAAGCAGTGGAAGGAATTGTGAATGTTTCAATTGTCTTCTTAAGGATCATTGATCCTTGTCCACAGGCCACTTGGGTCCAAAAAGACAAAATAGCTGAATTACAAATATAAATTGACAGTGACTGTATTTGATGTTTAAGCAGCATTCAACCAAGTATAACATTAAGGAGGCCAAATAAAATTGAAGTGAAAGGACTAGGGAAAGTATTTCCCATGGTTGGAATCACACTGAGAAAAATAGTCAATGGTTCTGGCTATTGGAGATCCAGCTGTTTCTTAGAGTTTGTCACTGCAATGATGCAGCTAGTAAGGATGTTGCCTCACACACCAGCAACCTGGGCTCAATTTTGACTCCTGGTACTGGTTTCATGGAATTTGAGTGTTCTGCATATGATGACAGTTTCTTCCACGTGCTATGGCTCTCTTCCACATCCAAACATTAATTAGCTTCTGTAACTTGACCCTCATGCATAGGTAAACGGTAGAATCTGGGGGAAATAATGAGAATATAGTGAGAGTAAAATTGGATTATTGTAAAATTAGTGTAAATACGAACTGTTTCCTGTGCTGTGTAACTATGATTGTCTACCTCAGTGCCCTAAACTCCGTAATTTGCTCGATAATTGATCCTGCTTCCATCATAAGGTCATAAATTAGGAACTTCATTAATAGAATATTAGTTTTATTCGCAATTCTTTGCATAACACAGTTCATGTGGTAAATAACAACATTCATGTCTCTAAATCATATTTGTGTCACGTGTGGAAAAAAAATAATTACCAGCTTTGTACATTCAGAGTTATTGCTGCCAAATCCATAGTCATAAAACCCTAGGAGTTACTTTGGACCAGGCTTATGAAACTCAGGCCAGTTAAATGTCATGGATACTAAAAAAAGATAAAACATTGGATTCCCTTGCTTATTTACGATATGATATGATACAATACGATAGAACTTTATTTATCCCAGGAGGGAAATTGGTCTGCCAACAGTCATAATAGATACATGAAATTAAAGTGACGAGTGGAAAGGGTTGGGGATGTGCAAAGATTCGGGGGGGGGGGGGGGGGGGAAGGGGAGTCAGTCTACCCCACGACAGAAGGGGGAGGTGTACAGTTTGATAGCCACAGGGAAGAAGGATCTCCTGTGGCGTTCTGGATCTCATCTGGGTGCAACCAGTCTGTTGCTGAAGGTATTGCTCAGGTTGACCAGTGTGTCATGGAAGGGGTAAGCTGTATTGTCCAAGATGCTCTGCAATTTGAGGAGCATCCTTCCCTCCAAGACCACCTCCCATTAATTCAACTCCGCCCCCAGGACGGAGCCAGCTTTCCTGATGAGCTTTAGTTCCTAAAAGTTTCCCCTTCACCCAAAATGTAAAAGTTGCATATAGGTGGGATACTTTACACTTGCCTGGAAGGATGATTTCCAGCAATGCTGAAAAAGCTCAATGTTATCTCGGGCAAAGCTGATTGGGCGACTAATCAACTTCCACATGAACATTTTCTGGCTGCAATATGTACTATCTCTAAGATTCAATGCTATAACTCACTGAAGCAAAGACGGCCAAGGAGAAGTTTATTTTTTAATAAGGAACAGTTTTGGTTGAGAATTAGGGAATTGATTGAAAAAAGATAAATTTAAAATGAACTAAAGAAGAAGTTAAGGTTTTTATTTTCATTGCATTAGGTTACTTGAACTACAGAAAGTTTAGGTATGGTCATTTTATCTTCCATGGTAAATCCAGATAAATAATTAGTGTAGATATGGGTTCATGGAGAGAAAGCAGGACAATGAAATTGTATTTGGATTGCCCTGTCAAAAAGCCGATTGGACACAATAGGCCAAACGGTATCTTTCCCAGTTGTAATGTTTGTGGTTCCTGTATTAGCATACAGAATCGATAAAGAGTAGTAAATAACATTTACTTATCTATCTTCTGTCTATACATAACTAAAACTCTGATCTTGTGCTCTTCCGGTTTGCGGGTTTTTTCTATTTGTGCAAAAACGGTACGCGATAGCGCTACGATTTCTCGCCAGCTCACTCGCCGTTCTCCTGTGCTGCGAGTGCAACAAGTTTCGTTCTGATCGGTGGAATATTGTAAATGTTAGCAAAGTTTAAAAATCTTAAAAAACGCGCGTGCAAAATCGATCTCCTCTCCAAGTCAGCGCTTCAAGGATTGGTCTTTTCTCCTGACACTCCCCGGGATGGTCCACCACTTCTTGCGCCATCGTATCTTTACTGGAGCTGAGGATGGCTGGTGGAGGTCTCCAACCGGACACAATTTTCGGAGGGACTGGAAGCGGCGCTGGAAATGTCGGAGATGTCGCCAAACAGAAAGCGAAGACTCTGATCCCGGAGGAGGAGAATGACCAGCACCCGCTGTGAATCCCAATCACACTGCCAGCTCCAGCTCCTTCCCCTCTGGTCCCCCCTCGCTAATTCCTGCCCCCCTCCCCCGTGATGCCACCCTCTCCCCCATGGCTCTTGCCCATCTTTTCTCCGAGGCTCACTCCCCCTCACCCCCTGCCTACACACCCCTCGCCTACAGACCCCCCTGCCCCCACAACCACCCCCCCCACCCACACACACCCCTCTCACCCCACAACCGCCCCACACACACACTCCTCCCACATACCCCCCAGCCACACACTCCCATCCCCACCAGAAACCCCCCCGCCCACACACAACCCCCGTCCCCCTTTCGACCCCACAATGCTCGCTGCCCCCCTCCCTCCCCACCACACACCCCTCCCCCACCACACACCCCCCCTCCTCCACACCCCCCCTCCCCTTCACACCCCCGCTCACCCTTCCCTCCCCCACATCTCCCCCTCCCACATCCTCCCTCCCCCCCACATCCCATCCACACACACACCCTCCCCCACACACCCCCTTCCCCCTCCCACATCCCTCCTCCACCCCTCCTGCCCACATACACACCTCACCTCCCACCCCACCCCTCCCCTCCCACACATGAAGAGGAGGGGAAGGGAGTGCTGGGGATGAGGGGAAATGAGCCGTGCCTGCACAGTTAGGGGCTATGGGTGAGTGGTGGAATATTGCTTCGGGGGAACAGGTGAGTGGTGGAATATTGCGTTGGGGAATGGGTTGCCTTGGGGGGACCATGCCTCCCATGTGACTGGGTCCCAACGGGTCCCACTTAGTCTAGTTTAATTCTAAAATACTCTCCGCAGGCTTTTCAAATGACAAAAACCGCCTTGTTGAATTACTGCCCCGTAAATTGCTGGCAGCCCTGTGTTATCATAAGTTTCATTCACAGTGTGAAACATCACCTGCAGGGAGGATAAAAATATGAAGTCACCAAGTAAATAGTTGTTTCTGAATGGCTCTCTGTACAAAATGCTTTCATTTTGTCCAGGAAACTATGTGTGAAACTCAGAAAAGATGAAACTGCCCATTTATCAGTTTCTGACTTAAAATTGGAGCTTTTATTGCAGATTCTTGTATTTAAAATCCTATTTTTAACAATTGCTAATTTATATTTGATTTATTCCGTAAAATAAGCTATTTTTTCCCATCATTATTACCTGGTATTGGATTCAAGTGCGCCTGGGGTAGTGTCTTTCTAAACAGCCCTAGCCAGTGATCCCAGGACAAATACATCCAAGCAGATGTTTTTGTTCTTCCCTCTCAAAATACCTTAATGTAATTCATGCTGTAATTAATTTTGTTGCATTTTTCACTATGTGTTGAAACATGATTTCATTGCTTTTCCCAGGTCTCTATAGAAACTTCTATTTCTTCAGTTTTATACAAAAATGAAGGAATATTTTCTCTATGTACCTACCCAACATTTAATTTCCTATGGTAAGATTGTATCTTTTGTAGAAAGTGCCTTTGGTATAACACCTCCCTTTTAGATTTACTAATGATTAATAGCTTGAATGGTGATTATTTCCATGGTTGCATGGTCTGAGCTCATTTTCAAAGCATCATACAAACACACTTTTTTTTAAATGAAGGGGTTAAAAATCTTAAAACTTAAAAAGGAGATACTCAGCTGACTGCAGTTGCAGAAAGAAAAGCAGTCAATACTTTAGGTTGTAGATTCAGAATCAGAATTGGGAAGGAGAGAAAAGAAGCAAAAAATAAACCGCTGGAGGAATTCAATGGTCGAGCAGCATCTGTGCCTGGGGCAGATCAGTCATGATTGGAGGGTTTCTCATGTGTCTTGTAGATGAGCTGACTCCAGCGGAGATGAAGTGTAATATACCAGTGAAGAAAATTGAGACTAGGATTAGCGTGCTGATGTAGCCTTGCTTGACACATATTTGCACTTGATTGGGTGTTGTAGACATGCAATATTGAAATACAGCTTGTGCGGCTAGAATAGCGACTGGTGGACTTTGCAGGAAGAATCTGAAATTATAAGATTACGGGTATAAACAGTATATAAAGGTAATCGAACTAATAAACTTTTAAAGTCCTAATAAAGTAGTAATACAGTTTAAACAGCAATATAATTCAAATGAATCCTGCTGAAAATAGAAGGGAAATTTGAAGTACAACTAATTCAACTTAATTTACCCCAAATTTGTGAACCTCATTAAAACTGAGGAGAATTGGTTATCGATTTTACTTTTGGAGATAGGAGTTTTTTATATTTTAATTAAGATTAAGATGAACAAAGAACCAGACCAATGCAGAATAATGTTTCAGATCTTTTTATATAATGCCGGAAGAAATACTATTTTTGTCCAGCATATCATATGATATATCAGGCCTTTACACAAGAGGGAGCCATTGGTTATGGATCTGAAAATGTTTCTGGTTTTTGAAAGTGTCAGCCATTATGTGCACACACACACAGACGTAATTACCAACAGAGTAGAGTTAAAATATACTACAATTGTTCCTGTGGACTGCAATAGGTAGGCAGAATTTAAAATACCAATTGAAATATTTATGTTAACATACCCACAAATTATTGGCTCGTTTGTTGCACGTTGTTTTGTTCTCAGAGGATTTTTATGTTTTTTGTACAAGAAAGCATAGTAAGAAATCATTTAACCTACGTGTGATTATAGATGAAGCATTGTAGCAAACAAATCTTTCTTCTCATTTCATCATTTTATTATTTTGTACGTGTGCCATTTTCTGATTTTAAAACCTAAATTAGGGTTTAGCTGATAATTACTCTTCATTTTTAGCCGTGTTCCCAAAATTGTTTGGGTTCTTTCTGTAGGTTTTATAATTTTTTTTTTTTTAAACTTAAGGAAGTCTTAGATAGAAAGTTTCACACAAAAGTTGATAAAATATGTTTCCTCCCCCCCACCCCCCCTCCCCCCCACCATTGAGACTTTATGTTTTCAATGCCCTCATTTGTTTTGTGGGTTGTAGACAAAGCAGTGCAATACATTTTATTGTTTTTTTCTCAAGATATGGGTAGAACCGATGGTAGACAAAAATGCTGGAGAAACTCAGCGGGTGAGGCAGCATCTATGGATAGAAGGAATAGGCAACGTTTCTGGTCGTGACCCTTCTTCAGACTGATGTCAAGTGGGGAGGGTGGGGGGGGGGAAGAAAGGAAAGGCTGTGATAGGTTAGTGGAATAGCTGGGAAGGGGAAGGGAAGGATGGAGAAAGCAAGGACTATCTGAAATTGGAGAAGTCAATGTTCATACCGCTGGGGTGTAAACTACCCAAGCTGAATATACGGTGCTGTTCCGCCAATTTGCACTGGGCCTCACTCTGGTAATGGAGGAGGCCCAGGACAGAAAGGTCGGATTTGGAATGGGAGGGGGAGTTGAAGTGCTGAGCCACCGGGAGATCAGGTTGGTCATTGCGAACAGAGCGGAGGTGTTGTGCGAAGCGATCGCTGTGCCTGCGCATGGTCTCACCGATGTAGAGAAGTTGACACCTGAAACAGCAGATGCAGTAGATGAGGTTGGAGGAGGTGCAGGTGCCTCACCTGGAAAGACTGCTTGGGTCATTGGTTGGAGTCGAGGGGGGAGGTAAAGCGACAAGTGTAGCATTTCGTAGGTTACAAGTGAAAGTACCCGGGGAGGGGGTGGTTTGGGTGGGAAGGGACGAATTGACCAGGGAACGATCTCTGCAGAAAGCAGAAAGGGGCGGCGATGGGTAGATGTGGCCAGTGGTGGGATCCCATTGGAGGTGGCGAAAATGGCGGAGGATTGTATGTAGAACTGATGATTGTATTTGTTGCCCAGACCTAATCGCAAAGTGAAAGCTTTTAGTAAACTGCTGAAAGCACTTGTTGCTTTAAAAACCGAATAATTAGCTCGGTATTTTCAAAGGTATTAAGTGAGAAGCTTAGAGTGTGGTATTTGATTCGTATGGACTAGGATGTATAGGGATAGCAGTTTGCCTTTCTTCAAGTGTGAACCAATTGGATGTAAGAGTAACATGAGAACGTAAGTGTTAATAGCAAGAATAAATCATTTGGTCATTTACATAGAACACTAGAGCACAGGAACAGGTCCTACGGTACACATGTCTGGTGAACATGATGCCAAGTTAAATTAATTTCATCTGCTTGCACATGATCCATATCCCTCCATTCCATGAACATCCATTGCTATCTAAAAGCTGTTTAAACACCACTGTCCTATCTTCTTGCACCCCTACCACTGGCAGCGCGGTCCAGGCACCCACCACCTTCTGCGGAAACAAAAAAAGTGCTCTGCACATCTCCTTTAATCTTTTCCTCTCTCATCGTAAAGTTATGCCCTCTTTAACATTTCCACCCAGGAAACAAGCTTATGTCCGTCTACCCTATCTATGCCTCTCCTAATTTTATATCTTTGTATCCCTTAACCTCTAACGTTCCAGAGAAAATAAGCCAAGTCTTTCCAATCACTCTTTATAGCTTATACCTTTTAATCCAGGCAGCAGTGGGATAAACCTCTTCTGCATCTTCTCCGATGTTTCCGTGTTCTCTCTGTAATGGAACAACCAGAACTGTATACAGTATTCCAAATATGGTCTAACCAAAGTCATATCAATCTGATTCATGACTTCCTGACTCACAGACACAATTCCCTGACCAATGAAGGTAAGATACCATATGCCTTCTTTACCACTCTATCTACCTATGTTGCCACTTTCAGGGAGCTGTGTTCTTGGACTATGTGATCCCTCTGTATATCCTTGCGTATTGGCAGCTGACCTTCTACCTCGGCTCCATTTTCCTGCAGTATGCCTAATTTTCCCCCAAAATTAATCATTATGTTTAGTTGAGTTTTCCAATTTCCCATTATGAGACTGGAATGTTAGTTGCTGTCTAGAAGGCAAATAAATTGTTACAGAAAACATCTTCATACGACAAACAGGCAAAAGTTGATATGACCGAAAATCTAGAATAATGTGTAAAGTTTTGGTGGTCATATTTAAGGATAGGATGTGAATGTGTTGGAAGCAGATCAGACTAGGTTTCCTAAATTGATAACAATAATTGGGAATGCAATTGGGTGGGCAAAGGTTACACAAGTTATCCTTGTATTCATTGGAATTTGATAGAGGTAATTTGGTTGAAATGAACTGGGCTTTGAGGGATCTTGACAGTGTAGACAGGGAGAGGATGTCTCCTCTAGTGGGGAATTAACAACTAGTGATCTCAGGTTAAGTAATAAGGGGTTACCCATTTAAAATATAGGTGAAGGAAACATTTTGACTCAGAGGGTCAAAAAACGTTTGTAACTCTCTTTAAATAGTGGTAGAAGATGAGTCAAGGTTAGATAGATCCTTGATAAACAAGAGCAAAAGTTTACTAGGGATAGGCAGATATGTGCAGCTGAGGCAACCATCAGATCCGTTGTTCCACGTGAATGATAGAGTTACTCCTGCTTTTAACTCGTATATAGATTAAGGGACAGCTGGTTCAAATTTCATTAATTCCTGAATAATATTGTATTTTATTAAAAAAATACCTATATATTCATGTAGACGTAGATGTTTAACATAATAAACATATTTCAAGGTACTTGGTAGATTGTATTTTCTATTGCGTTTGTATATTTATTAAGGTTATATTTAACCATGAAATGATGAGAGAACTAATCCATAATCAGGTACATACAAATGAACAAAAGGACTGAAGTAATGTTAATACATTCTCTTTGACCAAAATGTAATCATTTTTGTCCAACGGGGAATTGGCTAATGACAGATTTTCCATGAGTAAATAGCAACAGATGTACTTACCTTACTGACAAGACAAAGGTATAAGTACTCTTGCTTTTTAAAAGAAATGCTTATGTTGGCTGGCAGGAGAGTCGACAGTTTACAATGACATGATTTAATAACATTAAATGATGTGCCCACAACAAATCTAGAATTGAGCAATTGCAGTTCGAAGGGGATAGGATTAGAAATATAGTTTACAGATATATACCTTTACAAATGCTTGTCAGACTTTGCAATCTGTAGGTATGTTACAAAACTTACCTTTAGCGGTGCTGCAGTTCTGTCACTGGACGTGTGCGCGACTTTGGCGCCTTTGAGGGGGGGGGCGGGGTTAAAATGCGGTTTTCCGCTTGCCATCCGGAGCTTTATTTTCTCGGAGTGCAAACTTTTTCTAAAGATTCGTTCCGACTGCCGGTAAGTTAAATTTTTTTTTTTTAATCGCCCGACTATTTCAGCGCTGCAGTAAAATAAAAATTAGCTCCTAATGCCGTGAACGCCGACAACGGGGACGGATTTTTACGTAGGGGACAGGTAAATGAAAGTTATTTTTTCATATAAACTTGTTTGTTTAGATGCCCTTAATCAACATTTCATGTTGCGAAACGGTGATTTATTCACCATATGAACCGGCAGAATTTTTCCTGCCGATATTGGGTTTAAATTCACCGCAACCGCAATGTTCCAATCCATCACATTCCAGAAAATCCCACTCCCAAGCTGATTTAAATGGCCATTAATCTACAGGCATTAAACACTAAAATTCCTTCAATTTGGCCTATAAATTAATGACAATTAGATTTAAAAATCAAGTTATATTGTGAATTCTTGTGTGAATATTATTTGGACACTTAGGCTTAAAAAAAATGTCAATTTTTTCTTAGGAAATTAATAGATGTTTAGATCTAGTAATTGAATTTTGTAATTAGCTACAATTGGGTAACTAACTAATTATATGCTTTAATTTCAGGACATCCAAGTAAGATTGTTTCATATTTGTTTCAGAATGCTTCAATCTATAATAACTGAAATTTTCTTTCAGTTCTCTTAATTTTTAAGAAAGTTATGGGCTTTTGACTGTCCTCGATCACAACTTTTGTGTTAAGTCAATGGAAAAGCAATAGGAAACAAGTTGCTAATTTCAGAGTATGAAAATGGCCATAACCTTTTTAATACTAAAGATATGAAAGTGAATTAGGTGTCAAATTAAACTTCTTTTTATGGTTTATCTGATGGGATAAATTGTAGGCTTGAGTTTAAATATCTCAAAATGTTGTAACAATGCTACAATCTGATTTTATTCTCTGATAATACATGTTGTTCTCTATTTTGCAAAAAAAATCATCAAAAATTGATAAGTTAATCTTCAGTCAGAGAAAATGACCAAATATACCTTTGTTAATAAAACAAAGGTAGACAAAAAAGTTGGAGAAACTCAGCGGGTGAGGCAGCATCTATGGATTGAAGTAATAGGTGACATTTCAGGTCGAGACCCTTCTTCAGACTGTAGGATACAATCTTTTTATGTGGGTTCTTGATTTGTGCTTTAACTTTGGGGGAATTTGGTTATAGAATTGAATGTTTTTTTTCATATCAACATCAAAACCAAAAATCTTAGCCTAGGTGTCTCCAATAGACATAGAGTGCCATTTTCATTGTCATGCCAAAATAATGTTTTATCTGCATTGAATTCTATGGCTTTCCTCAATGTGATTTATCTAGATTTAGGCGACATTTTCTGGTGTATAACATGAGCCACTGAAAAGTGTTGTACTTATGCCAACTGATTTCATAAAATCACTGAAGTAGTTTAATCCTTCATCTGTGTGTGCCTTGGTTAGATGGGAAGTTGTTATTTAATTATTGAAATAAGAACACAACCCATGAAGTCACCTATTTTTAATTTTAGCTGTCATGAACAATGGAGAGAATGATCAATTGTCTCTCAGGAAGTCATTGAAAGCTTATAAGAGCTTTCCTGTTTCCAACATTGCAGAATTTCTATTTCTCAGGTACAAAGGGTAGAAAAGAAGGGTTTTTTTGTACATTGGCCTTCATTGGTCAGAGCTCTAAGGATTAAAAATTGGGACATAATGCTACAGTTATACAAAACATCGGTGAGGTCGCATTTGGAGTACTGTGTTCAGTTTCAGTTGCCCTACTATGAGAAGAATATCATTAAACTGGAAAGAGTGAATTGATTTAGGGGAAGTTGCCAGAACTCAAGAAAAGGGGATCAAAAATCACAGGACATGGCTTTAAGGCAAGAGGGGAAAGACTTAAGAACCTGAGGGGCAACTTATTCACTCAGAGGTTGGTGGGTACATGGAATGAGATACCAGAGATGTTAGTTGAGGCAGGTACTATAGCAGCATTTAAAAGACACTTGACAGGTACATTAATAGGAAAGGTTTAGAGGGATATAGGCCAAAAGGTGAGAAAATGGGACAAGCTTGGACTGGATGGGGCATCTTGATCGGCATGGAAGAGCCTGTTTCCCTTCTGTATGAGTGCATGATTCTTCAGCTAAAGTTGCCTGGATTTCCAGGATTTGTAGACATGGGATAGGTACAAGGAGTTAAGAAATGTTAGATTATTTAAGTAAGTGCAATTACAACAGTGCATATAGATTGAAATTAGCAGGAGTACTTCTTCCAAGTACAGTCAAGCTTTCTGTTAAAAATCTACCTCACTTCAACATAGCCCTTTCCCATTCATTCCTCACTCAATCTTGCCACATTGACTCTGGCTCCCAACTTTCATTATTTAAAACCCACTCCAATCTAGAATACTCCACCCAATCCCTGACTACTTTTGAACTTCTCAAAATTCATCCTTGTTTCTAATGGCTCAACAGATTTACACTGACGACGTAATTTCTGACCCTAATTTACCATCCTTTCCAATCTCTTTCCATTATTGCATCTCAAATCACATTCTAGTCTCTCCATTTAGAAATGGAGATTTATACACCTATACATGTGCTTGTCAGACTTTCCAGTATGATTTTATGCTCTGGCAAAGAAAATCCTCAAGATTTGCAGATGTTGTGCCTAAACTATTCTCTATTTTGTGCCCATATCCTTGACATAACTAATTGGTGACTGTCTATGAGTTTCTCATCACAATGGATCTGGACGGCTTCCTGGGCCCCTAGTCTTACTAGATCAGGGGTTCCCAAACTTTTTCGTCCCATTTACCCCAGGCAACTTTTTGAAAGTAAATTTATCCCCATTCTGTTTTGTTCAATAATTGGAGTTTACACTTCTACCCTAATAAAAAGCAACCGACAAAGGGGGAAATTTTAAAATACTGTTTTTAATAAATCCAGAATCAACAAATTTACCCCCTAGGGAGGTGAAATTTACCTCCTGGGGGGTAAATTTACCCCCAGTTGGGAACTTGTACCAGATATTCTTCTCCTTTCCATCAATTCCCATAAGACATCCAACGCCGCTTCAGGAATTCAAGCACATATTCTTATGTGCGTTGTGCTTTGTATTCTTCAGTCATTTAAAACTTGTGGAATGACTTTCACTAATAGCAATGAGCAACTCCTTTTTCAGAGGAACTACAGCTTCAACCTGTACTTGGTCAGATTTTGTGGCTTTTTAGTATGATACAGTTCCAGTGAGGAATTTACAGCACCATCTAATATCTATCCCTCTCTCATGATATTCTTATGATTGAATATCCTGAACCATAGGCATCACTTCAACTGTGCTATACCTATTGTATACATTTAAAATCACTTCCTTATTCAGCTCCCTTCTGTGGAAAATCTAATGAATGTGCAAAGAATTTTCACTCAATCAAGGGAATAGTTATGATTTGGAGATCATTACCTGGAAGGGTGGTGAAAACAGTTCATCTAGATTTTCAAACTTGAAATGGGTAGGTAATTGAGGGAAAATAACTTTATGAAGTTATCAAGTTATCGAGTGATGAAGAACTAGCAGGGGAAATGGAATGACAGGTTTGGTGTTCTGTGAGGAGATCAGATGTGATGGGTTGAATGGACTCACTCTTTTTGTACCATTATGATTGTATACAGATCTGGGGTTTCATTTGTCCTATCTTGACTTTAACTTCCTCACACCTTTAAATCTTTCATTTAGCATCAATTAACATTTTGCCCATTCCACTTTATCTAGAATCATACTATTTAGAGTGTTCTTGATTTCACTATTTTTCCGAATTTTCTACTTAACATTTTCCTGCAAAATTCTGCATCGATTATCTCTAAGGCACTTAATCAACTCTGGCCAATTTAAATCTTTGTGAAATCTTTACATTTTTCCTTGCATTTTTGATATGTTCTCTATTTGTTATAAACCAACTTCAAGTATGCTTTACCCTCATCACTAATGTAACTGTAAAATGAACTCCTAAACAGATCCCCGAGATACATTACTATCTAACAACGTCAAAGTAATCTTGGTTTCTTGTTGTCTAACTCTATTCAGATACTTATTGTTTCCCACAATGTATTTGCCCTAAATGTTGTAAAAGTCTCAAATATAGCAGCTTTTCAAATACCTTATCAAAGCTAAAATTATTGCATACCTCTTATTTGTACACTTTATCCCTATAATACTTCTTTTATTAGTGGAAAAAAATTGAATAGTCCCAAGTCTAGGTGATTTGGTGATTTCTGCAGGGTGATTTGGATAGGCTGAGTGAATGGGCAGATGCATGGCAGATGCAGTACAATGTGGATAAATGTGAGGTTATCCACTTTGGTGGCAAAAACATGAGGGTAGACTATTATCTGAATGGTGGCAGATTAGGTAAGGGGGAGATGCAACGAGACCTGGGTGTCATGGTACACCAGTCATTGAAAGTAGGCATGCAGGTGCAGCAGGCAGTGAAGAAAGCAAATGGTATGTTAGCATTCATAGCGAAAGGATTTGAGTATAGGAGCAGGGAGGTTCTACTGCAGTTGTACAGGGTTTTGGTGAGGCCACACCTGGAGTACTGCGTACAGTTTTGGTCTCCAAATCTGAGGAAAGACATCCTTGCCATAGAGGGGGTACAGAGAAGATTCACCAGACTGATTCCTGGGATGTCAGGACTTTCATATGAGGAAAGATTGGATAGACTCGGTTTGTACTCGATGGAATTTAGAAGATTGAGGGGGGATCTTATAGAAACCTACAAAATTCTTAAGGGGTTGGACAAGCTAGATGCTGGAAGATTGTTCCCGATGTTGGGGGAGTCCAGAACAAGGGGTCACAGTCTAAGGATAAGGGGGAATTCCTTTAGGACCGAAATGAGGAAAACATTCTTTACACAGAGAGTGGTGAGTCTCTGGAATTCTCTGCCACAGAAGGTAGTTGAGGCCAGTTCATTGGCTATATTTAAGAGGGCGTTAGATGTGGCACTTGTGGCTAAAGGGATCAGGGGGTATGGAGAGAAGGCAGGTACGGGATACTGAGTTGGATGATCAGCCATGATCACATTGAATGGCGGTGCAGGCTCGAAGGGCCGAATGGCCTACTCCTGCACCTATTTTCTATGTTTCTATGTTTCTATGTCTACTTCAGCAGATAGACCAAAATCCTCTCAAATTCTGGAGTCAGGTAGACACTATTGTGTGGAAAATTGATCTAGTAACCTTCCAAGGCAATGAAAAGTTATTGCCGAGAATGTTAACTATATTTCTCTCTCCACATTTGCTGTTTGGCAAACTATTTCCAAAGTTGTTTTTGGTTTCACGGTTTCAAGAATGGAAGAAGTAGAAAACATTGAAGGTGTAACCCAGGAATTCTCCCTGCATTCTCCATTCATCTTATGCAAACAGAGTGCGATTGACAAGGCAGAAAGGAACCTGAGGAAAGTTATTATGTGACAATCACTATACCAATGTTCCACCCAGAATTAATATACTTTTCCCCTATAGGAATTTTGCTGAGACTTTAATCCATGCAGAAACTAGACAATTCAAATTAGGAAAATATATCCCAATTCCTCAGAAATCTAAAGACCTCCCTCCTGCACCATATCTGGAATCATACATTCATTTGTTTATCCTCCTCTAGCTGTACTTATCTTCTTCAGTTTTCCCTCCTCTAAATTAATTGAATGAATGAATACTTTATTGTCACATATCACAATATGACAATATATCACAAAAGAGTGTACAATAGTCAGTGTACGAAAGGGTTTAGCCAACCCATTACACGTTTCCTATGATAACTACTATTAACACTTATGTTGTATAGTGGTATCTACAATTAAGGTAGTATAATATCAGGTTTTGTCACTATTTGGTCACCTTTTCCTCTGATGTTAACTTATTTTGAGATGTTGGGGCACAATTCCATAGGTACAAGCACTTACTAGTCTTAGCTGGAGTAGTCATTCTTTATATTTAATTTTGGAAGTCTATGTTGCTGAGTTATTTACAAAAATGGTTACCACAGGGGGACAAAATCCCATCCTTTCACATGTTTTTTAACACAATGGACAGATTTGCAAACAGTAGCATGAATTCAGATGCTTTATCCCTTTTCTTTGAATAATCAATCAAAGTAAATCAGTAAAATCTACAAATTGAACCTGATACCTCGTTGCTCTCTCAAGCTCAATGCTACACATATAATTTACTAGCACCAAGGGAGTACTAAGTAAGTGCTTCATTAAATTTAATTAAAACCCAGATCTCACAAAGAAAAATTCTGGAAAGAATAAATGAAAATTATCGTCAACGATCTGATAAGAGCAGAAACAATTGGCAGCAATTGCGCCTGATATTGACTATCGATTGCATGGTAGTTCAACAAAGAAAAATTATTTAATCCCCTCACCATAGTGATCATATTGCAATTAGCTAAATGACTGTTCAAGTTTCAGGTGGAATATAAAAGGCATACACTAATCTGTGCAAAAAAGTTCTTATTCTAAAAGTCATAGTGTTGTACAGTACGTGTCAAATAGGCCCTTCAGCCCAACTTGTCCATGCCGACTAAGATGGCCCATCTAATATAGTCCCATTAGCTTGTGTTTGGCCCATATTCCTCTACAACCTTTTTCATCCATGTACTGTCCAAGTGTCATAGAAATGTCATGTGGATAAATGTGGGGTTATCCACTTTGGTGGGAAGAACAGGAAGGCAGATTATTATCTGAATGGTGTCAGATTTGGAGAAGGGGAGGAGCAACGAGACCTGGGTGTGCTTGTACGTCAGTCACTGAAAGTAAGCATGCAGGTTCTGCAGGCAGTGAAGAAAGCTAATGGCATGTTGGCCTTCATTGCGAGAGGATTTGAGTTTAGGAACAAGTAGGTCCTACTGCAGTTGTACAGGGCCCTGGTGAGACCGCACCTGGAGTATTGCGTGCAATTTTGGTCTCCTAATTTGCGGAAGGACATTATTGCTATTGAGTGAATGCAGCGTAGGTTCACCAGGTTAATTGTCGGGATGTCGGGACTGACATATGATGAAAGAATGGGTCGACTGGGCTTGTATTCACTGGAATTTAGAAGGATGAGAGGAGATCTTATAGAAACATATCAAATTCTTAAAGGATTGGACAGGCCGGATGCAGGAAAAACCTTCTCGATGTTGGGGGAGTCCAGACCAGGGGTCACAGATTAAGAATAAGGTGTAGGTCATTTAGGAATGAGATGAGGAAAAACTTTTTCACCCAGAGAGTTGTGAATCTGGAATTCTCTGCTGCAGAAGGCAATGGGTGCCAATTCACTGGATGTTTTTAAGGGGGAGTTAGATTTAATTCTTAGGGCTAAGGGAATCAAGGGATATGGGGAAAAAGCCAGGACAGGGCACTGTCTTTAGATCATCAGCCATGATCATATTGAATGGCGGTGCTGGCTCAAAGGGCCAAATGGCCTATTCTTGCACCTATTTTTCCATGTTCTATGTTTCTAAATATTGTTATAGTACCTGTCTCAAATCGGAAAGTTACTAGAGAGTATTCTGAAGGATAAGATATACATCCTTTTAGTTGGACATTAGGGATAGTCAGCATGGTTTTGTACGTGGGAGTCGGTCTCACTAATCTGAGTTTTTTGAAGATGTGACCAAAAAGGTTGATGAGGGCAGAGTTATAGACTTTGTATACACGGGTTTCAGCAAGGTATTTGACAAGGTCTGGAGGCTTGTGACTAGTGCTGTGCCTCAAGGTTCAGCACTGGGCTAACTATTTGTCATCTATATCAATGATTTGGGTGAGAACGTACAAGGCATGATTAGTAAATTTGCAGATAACACTAGGGATATGGGCCAAATGCAGGCAGGTGGGACTAGCGTAGATGAGGCATGTTGGTTGTCATGGACAAGTTGGGCCAAAGGGTCTGTTCCAAGCTGTGCGGTTAAAGCTCAACTACTTTCTTTGACAGCTCATCCATATACCCATCAACCATTGTGTGAAAATGTTGCCCCTCAGCTTCCTATTGAATCTTTCCCCACTCACCATGAGTCTATGCCTTCTAATTCTTGACTCCTTTACCCAAGAAAAAAAACTGCATTCACCCTATCTATTCCCCTCAAGAATTTATACACTGCTATAACATCACCCCTCAGCCTTTATTCCAGCAACTAAAATCCTACCTTCCTCAATCTCACCTTATAGGTTATGCCGAGTAACAACCGTTGTTGGATGAATGATGGGTAATGAGTTACAGTACAGGACAACAACAAAATATGGTGCAAATATTCAGCAGGTCAGGCCACATTTGTGAGAAGAGAAACAGAGTCCATTATTCAATAGTACTTTATTATCACATGTACTAAGTACAGTGAAATTTATTGTTTGTATACTGTTGAATGACATTCTTACTATATATTAGGCACAATCATACAGTACACAAGTGCCGTCACATTTTAGGCGTCATCCTGTGCCCTTGAAGTCTGAAATTTAAAGATAAATGTTAATCTTAGAGTGGTACAATGTCCTAGTCGTGGCACTGGGTTGGAGTTGCAGGGGTTAGCTTGGCCAGCTGATGTGTTGATGAAAAAGTTAGTGTTGCATTGGCCTAGAATCAAAGCCAGGCCACGTACGTGGCAGGTGAGAATGCTCCCAGTGAACCACCAATACATTACAGGTCAAAGACCCTTTGTCAGAACAATACATTGACCATTGACCAGCGATCATCCCATACACTAGCACTATCCTACACACCATATGGCAAGGTTTGAATAATAAAACATGCTGCAAAATGAAGTCAGGCAATATCACTGGTGATATCGCGGCCCCTGATGAACTTAATGCATTCTATGCTCGTTTTGAGTAGAAGGCCATGTGTCCCATCAGAATCAAGCGTACAATTATGACTTTTAAAGGACATTTGAATAGTTATATGGATAGGATATGGGCCAAAAACAGGCAGATTGGGCTCACACAGAATGGCAATTTGGTTGGCAGGGACATTGGGCCAAAGGGTCTATCTCTATGCCGTATGCCGTGTTAGCTGTGAGGAGGATGCTAGGAGGCTGCAAGGTGACTTGGATAGGCAGGGTGAGTGGGTAAATGCATGGCAGATGCAGTATAATGTGGATAAATGTGAGGTTATCCACTTTGGTGGCAAAAACAGGAAAGTAGATTATTATTTGAATGGTGGCCGATTAGGGAAAGGGGAGATGCAACGAGACCTGGTTGTCATGGTACACCAGTCATTGAAAGTAGGCATGCAGGTGCAGCAGGCAGTGAAGAAAGCGAATGGTATGTTAGCATTCATAGCAAAAGGATTTGAGTATAGGAGCAGGGAGGTTCTACTGCAGTTGTACAGGGTCTTGGTGAGACCACACCCGGAGTATTGCGTACAGTTTTGGTCTCCAAATTTGAGGAAAGACATTCTTGCCATAGAGGGAGTACAGAGAAGGTTCACCAGGCTGATTCCTGTGATGTCAGGACTTTCATATGAAGAAAGACTGGATAGACTTGCCTTTTACTTGCTAGAATTTAGAAGATTGAGGGGGGATCTTATAGAAACTTACAAAATTCTTAATGGATTGGACAGGCTAGATGCAGGAAGATTGTTCCTGATGTTGGGGAAGTCCAGGACAAGGGGTCACAGTTTAAGGATAAGGGGGAAATCCTTTAGAACCGAGATGAGAAAAACATTTTTCACACAGAGAGTGGTGAATCTCTGGAATTCTCTGTCACAGAAGGTAGTTGAGGCCAGTTCATTGGCTATATTTAAGAGGGAGTTAGATGTGGCCCTTGTGGCTAAAGGGATCAGGGGGTATGGAAAGAAGGCAGGTAAGGGATACTGAGTTGGATGATCAGCCATGATCATATTGAATGGCGGTGCAGGCTCGAAGGGCCGAATGGCCTACTCCTGCACCTATTTTCTATGTTTCTATGTATGACCCTATGACTATGGTTCTGCAGATCTGATTGAAAGAGAAACAGTTAACATTTCACCAACTGTTTTCAGCTAAAGGGTCTCAGATCTGAAACATTAACTGAGAACATATTATAAAATAAACTAATTGAACTAATCATACCCACCTACATATTCTGGGGTTTTGTTCCCAAAGAAGAATATGTTATAATTCATAACAGACAATATGCCTTAATTTCAGCACATGACGTAAAAAAAGTGACAAAATATAGACTGACATATTCTCTATTAAGAAGGTAAGGACCACTGACTTTGATGATAGACAGGATCTTTTCGAAAGTAATCAATTGTATAGGAGTCAGACGTGTTTCTGAAAGCTGAGAAGACCTGTTTATATTTCTATAACTCATGGGATCATTATTCATTTGTTTTTATGATAACTGATTCAGTAAATTGATATCATATAAGCCCTAAAATTCTTCAGCTTCACAATTTAATAAATTATTGTTCTTAGAAACCTGTTTATTAGTTTGTGCAGTTTGAGTTTTATTAGAGGAATGATGGTTTCATCTGAATTGAATAATCAGGTACTCTGCATGCCTTATCTCTTTGTGAGGCCGACCACCCAGGCATGAGAGTGCACATGGTATGATGGTAATATTCAATGTGATTCTACAAATTTCTAAGATCTCTATCCGAAAGGGCTTGAGGCAATGTAAAGTCAGTATAAATGTCAAAATACTGTATATTAAAATATAGACTAAAGGGTTATCATATGTTTAACTTTTTTTTTCTAGGCTCAGTTACAGTCACGATTAGATAGAAGAAATTATGAGAAACATAATTCATGTTTATTTTTCTTTACAAGGTCATGATCAATTCATACACCATACAATCTCATTGGGTTTATGCAGGTAACTCTCACTTTGAGTATGATGGCACTCTGTTGATTCTTATCTGTCATCGCACCATCAACACACAGGTTTTCTCCATGGAACAAAAGCGCTGCAGAAAATCATAGACAAATGACTCCCCTGCATGCATACTTTACAAGGCAGATGGAAACAAACATGTTTGCAAGATAAGAAGTACCAGAATCTGTGGGTCATGAACAAGCTCCATATTTTAAACAAAAAAAAATCTGAATATCATTTCAGACAACCCTTGCATTATGGAGGGGGTTGTGTTCCTAGAAAGCTGTCATTATTTTCTGTAACATGGACCCCTATTTTTAATTGAATTCCATATTATTTGTTTTTAAATAGTTATGGAGAAGGGTAAGGCCCACATGTTAAAGTTTGATTGATTCAGAGTCTGTTTACAGGTAAGACTGTAGCTGGTAAGTGGGAGGCTTTCATAAACGAGATAGTAAGAGTATGGAATCATACAGCATTGAAACAGGCCCCTCAGCCCAACTTGGTCATGTCGACCACCACATGTCGACCATCTACACTGACCCACCTGCCTGCATTTGGCCCATATCCTTTCCTATTCATGAACCTCTCTGAACGTTTTTTAAATGTTATAGTGCCTGCCTTAACTAACTCCTCTGACAGCTCGTTCAATGTACCCATCACCCTCAACATCCTTCCTATATCAGGGTGACCAAAACTGAATACAATAATCAAATTAATTCAAATCAAAATCAAATTCACATTTATTGTCACATGCACCAATTAAGGTACAGTGATATTTGAGTTACCATGCAGCCATACAATTAAAAGAATACAACACAATTAAAAGAACGATAGAACTTAACATAAACATCCACCACAGTGCTCACTCTGATGGAAGTCAGTCTTCCTTTTGTTCACCCGTGTTTGGGGCCTTGACCCTCCGTAGTCACCGCTTTGGAAGGCCCGATGTCGGGATGATCAAAGCTCTGACGTCGGGATGGATGGAGCACACTCTATGGCTTGGAGTGCCCGAATCAGCCACTTTCTTACCTCCAACCGCTGGCCTGCCCCGGCTTCTCAATGTTATAGACTGCAGGCAGGCCAGCGGTCAGAGCTCTTCTCTGGCAATCCCCAGCAAGGGATCCCTGGCTCCGGGATGGTAAAGTCCGCTCCATGCCCGCAGCTAGAAGCTCAGCAGACAGTGGTTTCACATTGTTAAAGTCAGCAGGCCGGCGGTCGGAGCCATTCTTCTGGCTCCGCGATGGAAGTTCGCGCTGTGCCTGCTGCTGAAGCTCTGGGCTGTCTCCGGGAAAGGCCGCACCAACAAAGTTGTTAGGGCGCAGGGGAGGCAAAAATGCGACTAGGAGAAAAAATCGCATCTTCGCCGAGGTAAGTGTATGGAAATGGTTTCCCCCTATTTCCCCCCATCACCCTCTACTTAAAAACATACCGACAAACATTAACGCATACATTTAGACATACTAACACTGCTGGCGAGGCTGCCGCTTCTAAATGCAGCTTCAACAATGCCTTGAACAACTGTAAATAATATCCCATTTTCTATACACAATACCCCGACTGATGAAGGCGAATCTACCAAAAACCCTATTAACTGCCCTATCTCCCAGTGATACCACTTTCAAGGAACTATCTATATAACTAAAAGTCTCATCTTGACCACTTCATGTATATTGATTTTAGAAAAACCGCTACCATATATCGCGATGATTTTTGGTCACCTTACTCACAGTCCTCTTCCGCTGAGGCAGCCCTGAGGATTTTTCCGATCGTTGAAAAATAAAAAAGTTATGAATGTTTAAAAAATCTTGAGATCAGCTGGTTGGCCCTCTTGCCTGTCAATCACCATGATGGTGGTAACGCCCCTTCCGGAGGACCAAGAGTATAAAGCCCAAATGGTATGAAATTTCATTTGAATTTGGTGGCCTACACTGCTTGAAATGGTATGAAATTGCATTTGAATTTGGTGGCCTGCACTCTGCTTGAAATGGTATGAAATTGCATTTGAATTTGGCGGCCTGCACTCTGCTTGAAATGGTATGAAATTGCATTTTGATTTGGTGGCCTGCACTCGGCTTGAAATGGTGTGAAATTGCATTTGGATTTGGTGGCCTGCACTTGGCTTGAAATGGTATGAAATTGCATTTGGATTTGGTGGCCTGCACTGGGCTTGAAATGGTATGAAATTGCATTTGGATTTGGTGGCCTGCACTCTGCTTGAAATGGTATGAAATTGCATTTGAATTTGGCGGCCTGCACTCTGCTTGAAATGGTATGAAATTGCATTTTGATTTGGTGGCCTGCACTCGGCTTGAAATGGTGTGAAATTGCATTTGGATTTGGTGGCCTGCACTTGGCTTGAAATGGTATGAAATTGCATTTGGATTTGGTGGCCTGCACTGGGCTTGAAATGGTATGAAATTGCATTTGGATTTGGTGGCCTGCACTCTGCTTGCAATGGTATGAAATTGCATTTGGACCAGCCCTCCCGTGTGAACATGGGACCCAATAGGTCCCACTTCGTCTAGTGTACTCCTAGATCCATCTGCTCTACACTCTGCAGGGCCCTGCCTTCACTGTGAAGGTCCTGCCCTGGTTTGACTTCCCAAAATGCAAACCTCTCACTTATCTGCACTAAACTCAATTAACCATCCCTGCCCATTTGCCCAGTTAATCAAGATCCTGCTTTTTTGATAACCCATGTGGTTAAGGAAAATGTGCAAACTCCACGCAGACAGCACCAGAAGTCTTGATCTTCAACCCTTTTATCATCAGTTGAGCGAAGGCAGCTCAGGACAAAAAGTTATGGGAATTGGAAAGAGTTGAAATGATTTGCAACTGAGAGATCCAGCAGGTCTTGGCAGACAGTCACCAATTCTACTCTTGGTCTTGCCTATATAAACAAGACCACATCGGGAGCACTGAATGCAGTAGAAGAGGTGCATGTTAACCACTGTCTAACCTGGAAAGGCTTCTGGATGGATCTGAGGCAGAAGATGTAGGAACAGGTGTTGTGTCTCCTGCAGTTGTAGGAGAGTACCTAGGGAGTGTGTGGTTTGGGTGGGAAGGTATGAAGAGCCAGGGAGTTATGGAGGGTGTAATGTCTGCAGAAAGTAGAAATGGGTGAGAATGAGAAGATGTGACTGGTGCTGGGATCATGTCGGAGATGGCGGGAAATATCAGAGAATTATGTGTTGGATGCAGGATTCAGAGGGATCAATCTACACCAGAAAGGGGGGGGAGGGGGGGGGGGGGGGGAATCCACATTTACTAAAGACAGAGGACATTGAATTGAATTCAATTTATTTGTCATTCAAAAAAATGTGAACAAAATGTTGTTACCATCAGTCATAACAATAAAAAGCAAATAAAACACACAATTGAATACATTTAACATAAACATCCATCACAGTGACTCTCCTCCAGGCACCTCTTCACTGTGATGGAAGGTAAAAAAAGTCTTATCTCTTCCTTGATTCTTCTCCCGCAGTCAAACAATCAAACTGGTGCGTCGAGGCGATCGAGGCTCCCGAAATTGAAGCCCCCACCGGGCGATGGAAGATCCTGCGAATTAGCTGATTCAAGCTTTGCAATTCAGGGCGGACGAAGCTGCTGTGGCTGGAGCTCCTGAAAGTCGACCTGCGAGCTTACAGACCACAGGGCCCGTGGCCAAAGCCTCCGAAAGTAGAGTTGCAGCCACAGTCGCAGCGCCACCACAGCCTCTGAAGGTCAGCCAGTTCTGCGATGGTAAAGGGCCTGTCCCACCAGCATGCAACTCTATGCGATGAGCGCGACCTAACGTGGTCGCTTGAGCCGTCCGGCGTCGCGGGGCCGGTCCCACTTCGATCGCCGGAGCTGTGCGGAATTGTGCGGAGTTCGTCCCAACATCGCGCGGGGCTCCGAAAAACTGACGATGTTCAAAAATTCCGCGTGGCAACGGGTAGTCGGCTCGCAGTCGCCTCGACGCATTACACACCGTCTCGACGTCGTGCCTCCGTGACCCTCTCTGTAGGTGCCTCCGTGACCCTCTATGCGTGTGGCTCCGTGGCCCTCTGTGTGTGTGCCTCTCTGTCCTGGCGAACTTACCTTAAGACTTCGCTCCAAGTTCGCCTCACTTTGCGCCGCATTGCGCCACTCACCCGACCTCCGCGCGGCCCTCGCTGCGGGTTTGGTCGCGCTTGCCGCATGCAGGCGCATGCTGGTGGGAACGGCCCTGTACAGGGGATCACCCGACCTCCGCGCGGCCCCCGCTTCTAGTTTGATCGCGCTCATCGCATGGAGTCGGATGCTGGTAGGACAGGCCCTTAAGTCCACAGGCTATGCGGAGACCTCAAGGGTGATCCCAGCTGGAGGCCGCCCAGCTCCTCGATGTTCGGTCGTAGCGCGAACGGAGATACGACATGGAAAAAAAAAGTCACATCTCCGTTGAAGAAAGATATTTTTAAAAGTTTCCCCGAACCCGCCCCCACATAATACACAACTAAAAATAGACTATTACATACATCTAATGATAAGACAAAGAAGGAATAGAGACAGACAGACTGCAGGTGAGTCGCAGACACAGCGCCACCACCATGTCCTGGAATGGAAAGCCTCATCTTGGGAGCATATGCAGCAGAGATGGAGAAATTGAAAGTAAGGGATAGCATCTTTGCAAGAGGCAGGGTGGAAGGAGGTGTAGTCTAGATAGCTTTTGGAGTCAGTGGGTTTATAGCAGATGTCACGATAGTCTGTCACATGTGATGGCAACAAAGACATTGAGGAAGGGAGAGAAATAGTTCAAGTGAATTTGAGGGCGGGGGGATGTTAGTGGTAAATTGATGAAATCAACAACTTTTGAACAAGTGCAGGAGCCAGTCATCAATATAGCAGAGAAAGAGTTGGGGGATGATGTTAGTGTACGTTTGGAATAAGGAATGTTCGAGGTAATCAACAAAAAGGCAGGCATAGCTGGAGCTGATGGATTTAACTGATGCAAGTGCAATAAATACAATAAAGCTGTTTTTACAATCAGGGTTACATTTTCAATGTTTTTGTCATAATATACAGCTATGTTAGTTTAACAGTTATCTCACCTAAGCAAGATTTATCATCCTATTCAAGTTGGAGTCTCATTTGAAGATTTTCAAAGTCCAATTTTGCTTCATCAAGAAGAAATGTAATTAAGAGGCAACTGCGGCAAAAGCCCTTCAAAAAGCTGTGCAGCATTATATGTGTTCCACAACTGTACAAGAGTGGGACAAATGGAGAAGGAAGCTAATGTTCCATAAACCTGATTATAATTTAAGAACCAGGTTGAATTTTTTTCATCGTGGGCCTGGATCTGGAACGGTAATATTGCTGGATGAAACCCACCAGAACAAGCCTGCTCCTGGAACTTTGAAAAATGTGATGACTGTGACAAAGCTGCAGTTCCAGCTTTGTTGCCTGTCAAGGATATCAATATTTTGCATGTATTCTGAATTGAGAGACATTTAAGACATATTTAATATGAAATAAATAATTTAAATGAAAAATGCAATACAATTGTCTGAAAATATTGAAACAAATTTTAAATAACAGACCTGTTGTGAACACAAAAAATTATTCCCACCCTATGTTTGCCCATATTTCAGGTGCAGGATCCAAGAGCAAAATTCCAGCAAGCTACTGTAGATTCTAGAGCCCTATTGGAAATTGCCAGAAGAGCTCTTGCTGTAAGTTCTGTACATTCAAAATTAATATTGAACTTTCAATTTATGAGGTATATGAATGTATAGGCAAGATAAAACATAATGATCAAACAAATTGAAAGATTCAGCATGCAATCGGGTCCTTCGACCCCCATGAGCTCACACCAACAATGCTCACACTAGTTCTATGTTATCCCACTTTCGCTACATATTAGGAGCAATTTACTGAGGCCGATTAACCTACAAACCTGCACGCTTTTGAGATGTGGGAGGAAACCAGAGCACTCAAAGGAAACCCACGCAGTCACAGGGAGAATATGCAAACTCCAGCATATGAGTCATGGACAAACCCGGGTCTCTGGCTCAATGAAGCAGCAGCACTATCAGCTGCAGTACTATGCTGCAACCTGTTGATGACCATTGCTTAAAATGTTGATATTTATTCACTTTGAGTGGATAAATGAAATAACCAATCTTTACCACATTGGTGTGTATCCCCAAGGCATATGGGGAGAAGGCAGGAACGGGGTACTGATTGTGGATGATCAGCCATGATCACAGTGAATGGCGGTGCTGGCTCGAAGGGCCGAATGGCCAACTCCTGCACCTATTGTCTATTGTCTATTGCTGTCAAAACCTGGCTACATTTGGGCCTCGATTAATAGGGTTGATAGTGGCTTTAAACATCATGAACTATGTAAGAGACCAATAGACAATAGGTGCAGGAGTAGGCCATTCGGCCCTTCGAGCCAGCACCGCCATTCAATATGATCATGGCTGATCATCCCCAATCAGAAGCCCATTCCTGCCTTCTCCCCATATCCCCTGACTCCGGTATTTTTAAGAGCCCTATCTAGCTCTCTCTTGAAAGCATCCAGAGAACCCGCCTCTACCCGCCCTCTGAGGCAGAGAATTCCACAGACCATATTTATATTATTCCAGGATCATAGTCTGGTACCAGAAAAGTAGGTTTTCATTTCATTTTTATGTGCAGGTATTCACTAACAAATTGAGCAATGCTGAAATAAAAGACGTTTCAGCATGTGTTGTTCTTTCTGCTGTGCAAGAGGATTGCATGTGAGCTATACACAACGCCTTGGGCTTAATGCAAATCTTGCCATTTGGAAAAATCCTTCTGATATTTTATCTTGCCTCCAAAGGAAATGTTGCATTTGCTAACAAATTATATTCTTATAAACAATTAAATTCAGCAACATGAAAGATCTGCAAACACAATGCTCAGAGATAACATAATAAACAAAAAAAACTTCAATAAATTAGAAGGAACGATGTTACTGCAAAACAAGTCCCTAGAGCTACTAAGACAATTTGTAGTTCATATTTAATGGGTGTTTGTACTGTTCAAGAGTCTTATGGTTGTTGGGAAGCCTGTTCCTGAACCTGGATGTTACAATATAAGGCTTCCTTTCTTTCTTTCCAATGGCAGGAGTGAAATGAGAATGTGGCCAGGGTGGTTTGGGTCCTTGATAATGCCAGCCGCCTTTTTGAGGCAGCGCCTCCTATAGATCCATTTTATAGTGGGGAGATTAGTACCCTTGATGGACTGGGTTACATCCATCATTTTTGTAATCCCCCCCCCCCTCCCCCCCCTCCCCCCCCCCTCCCCCCCCCCTCCCCCCCCTCCCCCCCCCTCCCCCCCCCTCCCCCCCCCCTCCCCCCCCTCCCCCCCCCTCCCCCCCCCTCCCCCCCCCCTCCCCCCCCCCTCCCCCTCCCCCCCCCCCCCTCCCCCCCCCTCCCCCCCCCCTCCCCCCCCCTCCCCCCCCCTCCCCCCCCCTCCCCCCCCCCTCCCCCCCCTCCCCCCCCCTCCCCCCCCCTCCCCCCCCCTCCCCCCCCCTCCCCCCCCCTCCCCCCCCCTCCCCCCCCTCCCCCCCCTCCCCTCCCCCCCCTCCCTCCCCTCCCTCCCCTCCCCCCCTCCCCCCCTCCCCCCCTCCCCCCCTCCCCCCCTCCCCCCCCCTCCCCCCCTCCCTCCCCTCCCCCCCCCTCCCCCCCCCCCCCCTCCCCCCCCTCCTCCCCCCCCCCCCCCCCTCCCCCCCCCCCCCCCCTCCCCCCCCCTCCCCCCCTCCCCCTCTCCCCCCCC